>JARGCV010000124.1:43300000-43715000 GCA_034064705.1 Bothrops alternatus | reverse complement strand
CACCTGGCAAGCTGGGTTCACACTGTTCTCCGAGAAGCTGACACACATTCTTATTGGGCTGGCTCTCTCCTGCCCTTGGTCTGCCAGTCCTCTTCCCCACTCAGTGTGTGTGTGTGTGTGTGTGTGTGTGTGTGTGTGTGTGTGTGTGTGTGTGTGAGAGAGAGAGAGAGAGAGAGAGAGAGAGCTAGCTGTGGGTTGCCGACCCGTGAGCTAAACCAACAAGCAAGCAAATCGGACAGTCCAGGCAAGAGATATGTATGGAAGTTCCATCACCTACGATTTCTTTCTTTTTTATTAGAGTATAGTTCATACGCCCCAAGCCTGTCGGCACAAATGAGTCTTCAACAGCTGCCGGAAAACTACCGGTAGGAAGGAGGAAGCAGTGTGAACCTCTGAGGGAAGCTGGTTCCAGAGGGCTGGGGCAGCAACGGAGAAGGCCCTTGCCCTAGGCCCCGCCAGATGGCATTGCCTAATAGACTCCTACAAGATGTTCGTACAAGAAGAACATCTACTGCCATGTAATAAAAGCAAACGGAAATCCTCGAAGCTCTCTTGAGATTGGTTGCTTTCTTTCAGACGTTTCATTTATTGGAGCGCTGACGACGTTACCTATTTGGGTAATGAAACATCTGCAAGAAAGCACCCAAGCTCAGAGAGCAGCGAGGACCCTTCATTTCAACCCTGTGCTACAAATATTCCCCTTTAAAAGGAAATCCGGAAGAATCCAATCCATCAGCATGTAAATGTAGACTCAATCATCCAGGACAAAAGCACGTAAAAAGGTTAAATCATGGCCACGGGGCCAAAGTTTATTAAACAGATATTTCGTTACTCATCCAAGTAACTTCTTCAGTCAAAATGAAAAAATTTTTGGTTAGGCCCAGAGTCAGATAATCATTGGAACGAACTAACTCTTGCTGGCGGCGGGGGGGGGGGTTCTCTCCCCACAATGAAGTATGATATGTAAATGTAGACTGAATCATTGAGCATGTAAAAAGGTTAAATTGTAGTAAGGGGGCCAAAGTTGCATCCATCGGTACTTTTTCACAACGAAAGCAGAACCCACCAGGCTATGATATGCAGAAGGAATGCATTCTCTAAATAACATTTGCAATGTTGGCTTTTCATTGCCTCATGCAAACTCGATGAGCAGTGAGGAAATTATTTTCCACCTATCCCAGCTTCGAAGCCTAATGGGTAAACAATGTCATATGAAAGAGGAGGGAAGCCGAGTGGAAGAATCTCTCAGCCTCTTTCATAAAAAGCAATTCTGCATCATCCCATTCAAACGAAGTCTTTTTATTGCACTCTCAGATTTATAAACTTAATTTCCAGCTCATCAGGGTAGAGAAGAATCCCTTTCTGAAGCAGAGCTGGGTTGATCATCAACGTTCATGACTTAAACCAACGAATAGCTTTTTGATGATGAAAATAAACATTTACAAGTAAAAGGAGAGCGGAGTGAGCTCAATTTATGGGAAGAGCAAATGCCTGACACACAGGAAGTCCCATCACTTCCAGAAAGGGTTGGGAAAGAGTGAACTTTCCCCCCCCACACACACACATATACACACCCCAAATAAATCCATAAATCTCTGAAAATACAAACAGGAAGAGAAATAGACTATCATTTAGGAAGTGAATTATTGACTTTAAGATTTTTGATATGAGAAGATGTGTCCTACTTATGGACTTCTTGTTGGTATCTAAGAGACGCACGTAGAAAACTGGGTATGAACTACAAATCCCTTTTGAATTAATCCATTGACTTTTAACATTAATTTTGCCATCTGTGTTGTATTCTTCCAAGAATTCTAGACCACACAATGTACAGGTATGAATAGTTGACTTAACAACCATTCAAATAGGAAGCGTTACAAGTTACAATGGCCCTGAAAAAAGTGACTTATTGCCAGGTCTCACACTTATGACCGTTGCAGCATCCCTGTTCTCACGTGATCCAAATTAAGGAACTTGGCAAAATGGCAAGTGTTGATGTTGGTTGCAGTGTCCCAGGGTCATGGGATCAGCATTAGCGACCTTCCCAGCCAATTTCTGCCAAGCAAAGTCAAAGGGGAAGCTGGATTCACTTAAGGACTGCATGATTCGTTTAATGACCGCAGTGATTTGCTTAACAACAGGAGAGCAAAAAAAAGATCATAAAATCGGGCATAATTCACTTTAGAACCTCCTCGCTTAGCAAATTCTGGCCCCAATGAATGGTTGTAAGTTGAGAACTGCCAATATGTGATCTGAGAAGCAACCTAGAACTAAGGAGAAACTTCCTGACTAGTTAGAACAATTAACCAGTGGAACAACCTGCCTCCAGAAGCGGTAAATGCTCCAACACTGGAAGTTTTTAAGAAGAGACTGGACAGCCATTTGTCCGAAATGGTGTAGGGTTTCTTGCCTGAGCGGTGGGTTGGACTAGATGACCTCCAAGGTCCCTTTCAACTTGATGACGATGATGATTGGAACTAGTTGCATAAAAATTGAGATTTCTAAGAAAGCAACCTACCCAGTTTGAGCCCAACTTTAAAATCTTAGTTTTTTTTATTTTATTTTATTTCCTATCTCACCACAAGCCAACTTGTAATTTATGGAATACTTTTGACTTGTCAGACCAGATTGCTTTAAGGCATTTGCTAGAGCCTAAGGGTGAAATTTCCTCCATTAATGCCCAAGTTTTACTGCATCAAACACCTAAGGATGGGAAAGGAATGTGAAAAATACAACACATGGAAGATGTTGGCAGAAAATTGTACAAGAAATGCAAGGTCACAGCCATGACCCTGAGCAGAAGCAACGCTCTGGCAAGTAAGAGTATCAATTAAGTGGGCCTGATAAGAGTATCAGTTAAGTGGGCCTGATACAAGTGTGGTTATATGGACTATGACCATTTGACCCCAAAACAGGTCTATTGCCAGAAAGCCTTCTTAAACAATCCAAATAGGGACCTATAGACCAAGCATGGACAATTATGTTACCTGCCCACATGCATGCAGTTAAGTTTCTCTTTTTTTTATTGGTGTAGATCAGGGGTTCTCAACCTTGGCAACTTTAAGGCTTGTGGACTTCAAAGCAAAGCTGGCTGAGGAATTCTGGGAGTTGAAGTCCACAAGTCTTAAAGTTGCCAAGGTTGAGAACCCCTGGTGTAGATTCATTGGATATGAGCTACAAAATCCATACAACCACTAGATGGCAGCAAAATGTCAAGATTTTCTGTACTCTTTGTTGCCATCTAGCTATTTTATTCAAATCTGCAGCTTTGTTAACACAGAACCTAAAAACAAATGGTAGCAGGCAAAAAGAAAAAGAAAAACAAGGATTAGACTAAGATGGCGATACTTCCAGAGAAAGGAAAGTTCCAAAGTTTCACATCAAAGCTAGAAGCAGAAAGAAGGTAAGACAGCAAGCTAGCAAGGGCGCACCTTTTTCACGGTCAATGCACCGGCAGAGGCCAGCTAGTACCAGGTCAGCTGCCGGCAAAGGAGTTTAAATAATATAAAAGCCAATGAATAATTCATAGGATTTGGAAACAAGCAACATTCAAAGATGGAGAGGCGATGCTAGGCGCTGCTTTTCTTACGAGAAAAGGATCCAGAGCTTTTCTGCCATATTTCCCTTTCAGGAGAGAAGAAAATATATCAACTGATATTCTGATTTGCACCTGGCTTGAATGAAGCGGTCTGTATATATACCCATCTCTGGCAAATGGACAGCTTTGATGTCTCACAGCCTTCTTCTATGGCAGGAGAGCTGTTTTGAAGAAATGAAAGGAGCTGCAGCCAAAAATAAAAAAATAAAAGAATCCATCTTCCATCTCTGCTGCAGAGGGGCTTAAAAAACTGCTTCTCTGCACTGCAGGCTTAAGGCCGGCTTGCATTTATCTTTGTACATGTAATTTTGGAATTTGTAAGCATTGCGACTTCTGGATTGGTCGCAGAAGAACGAATGTAAGCCCAAAGATCAGCTTTTGCTCAGTGGTCCCTGCCTCATAAATAAATAAATTAATTAAATTAAACAATGAAAGAAAAAAAAACATTGGGTTTGTTTTTTTGCTTTTTTTAAAAAAAAAAATTAACGTGGTCAAGGAAACGTGAATTTTTCTGTTCTGGAAGTTGTAAAACACCTGATCTACTAATAGCAGCACTAAGAAGGCTTTTTAAATTTTCTCCAGCACTTCCTGGAATGATCACATGTGATCCACAGGCAGGAGCACAGATTGGATTCTTTCTGCTCAATGGACATGTAGAGAAAATCGATTTGACAAAGGGCATTTTTTTTTAATGGAAGCAGCCTGAGAAAGATGCTCATTGTGTTTTATTACTCACAGATCACCCAGGCCATGTGTGTTTTAATAAAATACACAATGTATATGTTAAATTTGATACAGTTCATGTGATTTTATCTAAATATGTAATTATGGATAAATGTCCATCAGGACTTACTAACATATTTGCCCATAATACCTAGGAATGAATAGTAATAAAGGACATGGTCTACTTGAGGTAAGGGTTCTACATTTTTCAGAAGATGAGGTGTATACTGCAATTTAATGCATAACTTTAATAAATTTTTATTTAAGCACATTAAGCATATTAATACTCGTGTATTTAATCATTTCTCTTCTGTCTTTTTAAAATCTATAATTCATTAACCATCTGGGAATTGCTGCTAATGATCTAGGGGAAGAACTAAGATTTGTGCACAGTTCTACAAGTCTGAAGAATTCAACTGCCAGTGTTTGGCCATCCATACGGGATCAATATATGGAAAGAAATGAAAATTTGACCGAATTCAAACAGGAACTAGGAAGACTGGGGAAAGATTATGCCACGAGTTACCCTGTTAAGAAGGCACACTTTAAAGTTGTTTTCTCCATGGAAGGGACCTTGGAGGTCATCTAATCTAACCCCCTGCTCAGGCAGGAAACCCTATACCATTTTGGACAAATGGCTGTCCAGTTTCTTCTTAAAAACTTTCAGTGTTGGAGCATTCACCACTTCTGGAGGCAGGTTGTTCCATTGGTTAATTGTTCTAACTGTCAGGAAGTTTCTCCTTAGTTCTAGGTTGCTTCTCTCCTTCATTAGTTTCCATTCCGTTGCTTCTTGTCCGGCCTTCAGGTGCTTTGGAGAATAGCTTGACTCCCTCTTCTTTGGGGCAGCCCTGAGATATTGGAAGACTGCTATCATGTCCCCCCTCGTCCTTCTCTTCATTAAACTAGACATACTCAATTCCTGCAACCGTTCCTTATATGTTTTAGCCTCCAGTCCCCTGATCCTCTTTGTTGCTCTTCTCTGCACTCTTTCTAGAGTCTTAGCATCTTTTTTACATCGTAGTGATCAAAACTGGATGCAGGATTCCAGGTGTGGCCTTACCAAGGCCTTGTAAAGTGGTATTAATACTTCACGTGATCTTGATTCTGTCCCTCTGTTAATGCCGCCCAGCACTGTGTTGGCTTTTTTGGCAGCTGCAGCACACTGCTGGCTCATATTTAAATATATATCCCACTCTCTGTAGCACTGAATACGTTACTTAGTTGGGTAATGAAATGTCTGCAAGAAAACCACTAAGCTCAGAGAGAAGAAAGGACCGCTCATTTCAACCCTGAATTACAAATATTCTCTTCTATGGCATAGCATGGCATAGTATAGAAAGAACACAACAGAACAGAATTTTATTCCAAAAAGGTGGGAAACAGCCAAGGTCACGAAAAGAATTCGAACCTAAATGGCTTTTTTTTGCACTTCTCAGTGTTCATTTAAGCTTCCCACATCTCTGAAGAACTGAAGGACATCAGGTAAACCCCATTCTTTTTTTTTTTAAATACTGTACATTTAAGAAAAGTACACACTTCTCCTTCCCAATTCCCATTCTTGCATTCATTTCCCCCAGCACATATGCATTTTTGTGTATGTTTTATATTAAAAGCAGACAGGATTGTATATAGTTTCTCGCTCCCTGAGGCAAAAAAAACCAGCATCCCAAATGTTTTGGAGGAGGTGGGGGGAACCAGGGGGCAAAAGATGAAGAAGGTCATTTGGCTACCCAGAAATGAGTAGCAGGAGAAGAGTGATGTGGGGGATGTCCCCCCTCCCCAGCAAACAAAGGAGAGGAACAACAGCTCCCTGTTTCCTCCTTCCACTTGATAAGGAACATGCAAGGGAAAGAGGTCCTGGCCAGGAGAATTAATGATGCACGTCAAAAAAATAAATAAACCAGAGCAGCGAGGGAGTTCTCTCCCTTTCCGAAGGATGACTCACTAAGAAATCAGCGCCTGCACATCTTTCCTTGCAGTAACTTATTTATTTCTTAGTTTTTTATCCTGCCTTTATTACTTTTAACTAACTCAAGGCAGAGAACAACATAATACTCCTTACTCTCCTGTTTTCTCCACAATAACTATCCTGTAAGGTGAGTGACTAGCCCAGGGGTAGACAACCTTGCTCTTTTATGACGCATGCACTTCAATTCCCAGAATTCCTGAGCCAAAACTCACAGTCTCCTGGCGATTGGCCCAAAATTACCCAGCTGGTTTTCATCCTAAGGTGGAATTAAAACTCACTGTCTTCTGGTGATTGGTTCAAAGTCATCCAGACAGTTTTTCATGCCTAAGGTGAGACTAGAACTCACAGTCTGCTGGCAATTGGCCCAAAGTCACCCAGGTGGTTTTCATGGCTAAGGGGGACTAGAACTCACTATTACCTGGTTTCCAGGCCAGCACATTAACCAGTACATCAAACTTGAAGGTGTTGGAAGAACACTCCATACATTAAGGATGCAGTAAAAGATTAAACAGTTAATATGTTGCTTTTAAATGCCGCTGTTCTTTACAGTGTTTCTCAACCTTAACAGCTTGAAGATGAGTGGACTTCAACTCCCAGAAATCCCCAGCCAACACAGCTGGCTGGGGATTTCTGGGAGTTGAAGTCCACTCATCTTCAAGTGGCCAAGGTTGAGAAACATGGTTAACTGCTTGTGGACTTCCAGGGGCCACCAAAAATGAAGTTTCCCCCACAACGTGAGAAATTTGGAGGGGGAAATACATCATGAAATCAACATATAATCTTTCATCCTGTCTCTTCAGCAGGGATGGAGAGATCTGTCAGACTCTTTCTGGTTTTCACACTTTTGAGCAAAAATCACCTCTGCATGTTTCAAGTTTTACTTCCAACCCCACCCCCCTCACCTAGACATTTAAAGTTCTTTTTAAGGAGAAGTCTAAAAAAAAAAAACCTGTCCCCAAAACGTTGCTGAATGTTTTACCTCAAGAGTTAAACATTGTTACTGAACTGAATTTTAATTATTTATTAGATGTATTTGATTTTTCTTTATTAGATTCCTTCCCCTTTTATTTCCTTTATAAGTAACTCAAGGTGGCTGACATAGAAAATATTCTTCCCTTGTCCCATTTTTCCCACCACAACAGCCCTGTGAGGTGGTCAGTCTGAGAGGGAGGGACTGGCCCATGGTCACTGAGCTGGCTTTTATGCCTAAGGTGGGACTAGAACTCATAGTCTCCTTTAATTTTAATGGAACCGAATGGGAAAGTTGTTAATTGCATGACCGAAAACTATTGTAGTTTATTTTATTTTGTTTATTTATATCCTCTAATATTTTTATGAATAACTGAAGTTATTTGGATCTCTTTGAACTCTGAGAGTCGCCTTGAACCACGAGATGGTGGCAAATAAATTTTATACGCAAACAAACAAGCAAATAAATTTTATATTAACTGTATTTAATTCTGAGTAAAGGGAAGTGAAACCAAAGTTATTTTGGGGTCTCTTTATTATGTTTTGACCCAAATACATTCATATTTCCCAGATATTATTGTTATTGTTATTGTTACTATTAGACTACTTGTACATATAAAATTAAAAAGCAAATTACTGGTCGCTAACATGGTAATTTTTGCAAGAAAACCTTCAGTTCCATGTAAGTCCCACCTGACATAGAGAAGATCTGGAGAACTAATTTCTCTTCTTGTAAATAAGTGCTACCGGTATATAGTGTCCATATCCATTGTATAAATAGTTTTACTATAAGTCTCTTACAATAGCCAAATCTGAGTAGTACTCAAAGTTTGAAATGGCCTGTAGCCTGGGAGATGCCAGGTAAAATCCATCAGCTCTTTTCTTAAAACAATTTCACTTTCTAAAAGGTTTCATGACATCTGGGAAACTTTTGTTACAAGGATAAAAATGGAAGGTGGGGCAAAATGCACATGCCATCAGTAGTCTTAAGAGACATGGTAGGGTGTGAAAGTACTAAAAAAGACGTAGATATATTTTCTTTTCCTAAAAAAAACCAACCCCAAATATATTTTCTTTTCCAAGCTGACCAGTAAATTCCAACTTCACTGATGATCTCCAGATTCACTGCCTAGAGTGCAAAAGACAACAACACTGATTTTGTAGTATGTTTATCCTCTTCTTGGTAATGGAGCAATTCCCTTCTCTTACACAATGAACACATGATCTGGAAAATAGACCCAATGGGACATTTTCTTCTTCTTATTTCTTAATTCTTGAGGAGTTGAAGGAATTGCTTGAGTTCTGTTTTATTTACAAATTTTGTGGGCCTGGGCCAGTCATTCCTTGGTCTCAAGAATGCTGAACGTTGATCCATCATGACTTAGGACAAACATGGGGCTTACATCTCAAGTAAAGGGGAACATCTGGTGCTAAAAACAACAGCAACAAGATTTCTTACAGGACCGGTGAACTAAAAGATTCTGAATTAAACTTTTTTTTTTCTTTTCATAGTCACTAGGGTCACAAAGTTCCTTCCCCCAGTGCCGGGTTTCAAGAAGCAATGATGAAAAATTACGCATATTTTTTTCACGTAATTTCCAAGAAGTTGACTGTTCTCTGTCATTTCAATTTCTTTTGGGAGTCTTTTTTGAGCGAAATTCATTCTTGCAAGTTAGTAATCAGTACAGATGGTCCTCGACTTACGAGCATGATTGAGGCCAATATTTCTGTTGCTAAGCGAGACATTTGTTAAGTGAGTTTTGCCCCATTTTACAATTTTTCTTGCCACAGTTGTTAAGTGAATCAGTACAGCTGTTAACTTGATTGTTAAGTGAATCTGGCTTCCCCTATTGACTCTGCTTGTCAGAAGGTCACAAAAGGGGATCGCATGAACCTAGGACACGCAACCGTCATAAATATGGGTCAGTGGGCAAGCATCTGAATTTTGATCATGGGACCGTGGACATGCTGCAACAGTCATTAAGTGTGAAAAACGATCATAAGTCACTCTTTTTCAGGCTGCTGTAACTTTGAATGCTCACTAAACAAACTGAGATTAAGTCAAGGATTATCTATATATCAGGGTCTTCAAACTTGGCCCTTTTATGACTTGTGGACTTCAACTCCCAGAATTCCTCAGCCAGGCAGGCTGGCTGAGGAATTCTGGGAGTTGAAGTCCACAAGTCATAAAAGGGCCAAGTTTAAAGACCCCTGCTATACATGTTCTCAGCCTCTGTAGGATTTTGCTGTCTCTTTGACTGCCCAAGAATCTTTGGGTTGCCTTGAATTGAAACGTGGGAAGTTAGGGAGGCTGCAGCCCTTTGAAAGATGGAAGACAACATCAAAAGTTCTCTGATGACGTTACCTAGTTGGGTAATGAAACGTCTGCAAGAAAACAACCAAGTTCAGAGAGCACCAAGGACCTCACATTTCAATGTGAACTTGGAAGTTTCCCTTTGGCCTTTGGAAAATCTAACATGAATTGACGCTGGTCATTTTCATTACTTTGCATCAATTTAGTTCAGTTCTTGATTATACTTACTGAGTGGTGCAAACTTTCAAGCATATCATCACAAGTGCCTTTTTTTTCTTTTTTTCTCTCTAGAATCCCTTTTTTTTATTCCTATACAGAATGCCGCTTTAACCTCATTTGGCACATTTGTATACTGAAATATTAGTTAACATGTTGATGCCTGCCAAATCATAAATGTTTAAATATCTCGAAACCTTAAAAGAACCAGCCCTCATGCTCTTAATAATACATAGCAAGATATAAATTTTAAAATAGTGACAAGAGGCCGTTCCATTATTTTTAATGAAAATACATACAAAAATAAGCACTCTTCTGCCTTTTTTTTTTCGAGAACCTGCCTCCTGGCAAATGCATCACTATGAATGAAAAAATCAAAGCCAAAAGCCAATTTGCTTTCAAGATCAGCACTTTTTCTTCTATGAATTAAAGAAGAGCCTTTGGGCTTGATCAGGCCAATGGCTTTTCGAATGCTGCATTCTGAGTCATAGAGTTGTCTGATAAAGGCACTCACTGTGGTGTCTTTTTCTTTTTTATTGCTTCCTAGAAGCTGATCCTGAAAACACAGCTCTCCTGACTCAAGAGCTAGAATACAGGTAGTCCTCGACTTACAACAGTACATTTAGTGCAGGAGTGAGGAACCTTGTCTCTTTTATGACTCGTGGACTTCAACTCCCAGAATTCCTGAGCCAGCATGGCTCAACATGGGAACCTCTCTCTTTCCCCTCAGCATGGCTGGCTCAGGAATTCTGGGAGTTGAAGTCCACCAGTCATAAAAGAGCCAAGGTTGCCTACCCCTGATTTAGTGAGTTCGGGGTTACAACGACACTGAAAAAAAAATGACTTCTGGCTGCCATTTTTCACACTTATGACCATTGTAGCATCCCCACACGGTCACGTGATCAAACTTCAGATGCTTGGCGACTTGCTTGTATTTATGACCACTGCAGTGTCCCAGGGTCATGTGATCACTTTTTGTGACTTTCAGGTAAACAAAGTCAATGGGGAAGCCAGATTCACTTAACAACCAGGTTACTAACTTAACAACTGCAGTGATTCACTTAACAACTGTAGCATGAAAAATCGTAAAACAGGGCAAAAACTCACTTAACAAATATCTCGCTTAGCAACAGAAATTCTTGGGCTCAACTGTGGTCATAAGTTGAGAACTACCTGTACAGTCACCAGATTCTGATCCTCCATGAATCTGCCTGGACCCCTTTTAAAAACCACCCAAACTGGGGGCCAACTTCACATCTGACGGCAATAAATGCTACGGTTCAACCGTAGAATTGTATGAAAAGAAATATTTTCTTGAATTGGCTCCAGATTGCCCCACATTTACTTTTAATGGATGACCTTGCATTCTAGCTTTGTGGGTGGGTGGGAAAAACTGCCTTCATTCATATTTTCCATACCATACAGGAAGACCAAATTGCTGTAAATCTTCCCTCGTTAAATTTGAGTGCTGGAGTTGCTTCCTAGAAGGAAACGATTAACAGCACTTCGGCCTTTCTGTAAAGGAAGCTACTCCAGCACCCAGATTAATTAATCCAGGAAAATTAATTTGATGGATAGGCTTTCAACGAGATCTTCCCCAACTTAAATGCCCTCCAGATGTCAGTTCCCAGAAATTTTCAGCAACAGTCCAGTCCCCCCTTGGTATTTGGGGATTTCTATTCAACTGTCAACTAAGCAATGGGTAATTTTAAACAACATCCACACTGGAGTAAACTTTGCAATTTGGACAAGTAGTCCTCAACTCACGAGCTCAAATGGGATCAGGACCTCCGTTGCTAAGTGATGCAATCATTGAGCGAATCATCACGTGACTGCATCTGATTTTACAACTTTTTTTGCCATAGTTGTTAAGTGGATCATGCGGTCATTAAGTAAATCCCATTGCTTTCCTGGTTGGAAACTTGCTGGGAAGATCACAAATGGTGATCATGTGACCCCAGAATGCTGCAGCTGTTGTAAATACATGCCGGTTGCCAAGTGCCCAAATCACAATTAAAACGTCCAGAGGGATGCTGTAATGATTGTTGCTTGTGAGGACTGTTCATAAATCACATTTTTCAGCACCACTGTAACTTCAAACAGTTGCTAGACAAATGATCATAAGCTGAGCACCAGAAGTATGTCATCATTTTCAGACTCTACGTTTTCAGTTTTTCAAACTTCTCAAATTTATACTCTCCCCTATCTAGGTCAGTTTAGGAAGTTTTTTTTAAAGCTAATGAAAAATTCAGGGCTCTTTTTTGATGCTGATGATGGCTTTGCTCAATGTTGTTGGAGGCATTTTGTGGCTGTCAGACAGCAATCCCCCAACAACTGGATAATGTAAACTTCAAATGATAAATGACTTTGACTCTTACACTGACCCCAGAGTACAAAATAGGGACTTTGGGGTTACGATATAACATATAAAACCCCCCCCATCTCTAGTGTCAAAGGTTGGGGTTTTTTTTGTGCACATTTTCAAAAATCTGGTGTAAAAAAACTGTAAAAAATGCTTATTGTAAAAAAAGGACTAAGGGTGAAATGATTCCAGTATTTGAGGGGCTGCCACGAAGAAGGGGGGGGGGTCAACATATTTGCCAAAGCGCCACAGGGCAGGACAAGAAACAATGGATGGAAATTAAGGAGAGAAGCAACCTGGAATTTAAGGTGAAACTTCCTATCAGTGAGAACAATTTATTTTTATTTATTTATTTATTTTTGTGATTTCTATACCGCCCCCCTCCCGAAGGACTCGGGGCGGTGTACAGCCCAATTAAAAACATCAACATACAAAAATTAAAATGATTAAAAATAGATTAAACAATTTGGCCCAGAATCAATTAAAACCCAATACATAATCTTAAAAAACTCAACCCCCTAAAACAATTATGGCCTTGTTGGTACCGGAGCTACTATCCCAGGCGTTGGAGCTCCCACAGAGAAGGCCCTCCCCCTGGGGGTTGCCAGCTGACATTGTCTGGCCGACGGCACCCTGAGGAGACCCACTCTGTGGGAGCGTACCGGACGGCGGGAGGTATTTGCTGGCAGAAGGCGGTCCTGTAGATATGCGGGTCTGATGACAATTAACCAGTGGAACAGAGTCAGAGTTGAAGAAGCTTCTTGGATGAGAAGTGAAACGTCTTCAAAGAAAAACAAGAAAGTCCAGTTGCCATAGTTTGGGATAACTATGACCTGGATGACTGAGAATCTCCATAGAAAACCAGTGGGACAGCTTTGCCTTCAGACGTAGTGGGTGCTCCATCACGGGAGCCTCTGAAGAAGAGACTAGACAACCACGTGTCAGAAATGGTATTGCATCTCCTGCTTGAGCAGGGGGTTGGACTAGAACACTTCCAAGGTCCTTTCCCAATTCTGTTATTCTGTCTTGAGGCCCCACTGGGTGCTTAACAAGAAAAAGCTCTTCTATACAACTTCTGAGCAAGTTTGGCGCTGCTTGAGAACAATCAGAAAGCTCCACGTCTGCAAATTTCCAAGACTTATTTATTTCTTCACATGACCTGGGAAGATCAATCAGCAAGATGCCCTACTCCCTGGAGTCATTCTCAGGATTTAAAAAAAGAACAACTTCCAATTGTTTTAGATGGAAGAGATGATATGGACTACTCCCATCCACAGAAAGAACCAGCCAGATCAAGAATGGAAATTTTACTTTAAATCCCTAGCTTCTAATGTAGAAGTGTGCCGCAGCTGCCAAAAAAGCCAACACAGTTCTAGGCTGTATTAACAGAAGGATAGAATCAAGATCACATGAAGTGTTAATACCATTTTATAACTCCTTGATAAGGCCCCACTTGGAATACTGCATCCAGTTTTGGTCACGATGTAAAAAGGATGTTGAGACTGTAGAAAGAGTACAGAGAAGAGGAACAAAGATGATTAGGGGATTGGAGGTTAAAATATATGAAGAATGGTTGCAGGAATTAGGGTATGTCTAGTTTAATGAAGAGAAGGACTAGGGGGTGACATGACAGCAGTGTTCCAATATCTAAGGGGCTGCCACAAAGAAGAGGGAGTCAAGTTATTCTCCAAAGAGCCTGAAGGCAGGACAAGAAGCAACAGATGGAAACTAATCGAAAAGAGAACCAACCTAGAACTAAGGAGAAATTTCCTAACAGTGAGAACAATTAATCAGTGAAACAACCTGCCTCCTGAAGTTGTGGGTGCTCCAATACTGGAAAACCATCTGTCTGAAATGGTATGGGGTTTCCTGCCTGGGGCTTGGACTAGAAGACCCCCAAGTTCACATCCAACTATGTTATTCTGTTAAGTAAGAAGCCTTATCTGGAGTATTAGCTCCATCTTTACTGTAAGATTATATTAACAGAATCCTAGAAGATTTGAATTAGGTCTCTTCCTCCTTTCTTTTTATTCTCTCAAAAACTAGGGGTGGTCCCTTCTGAAAACATTTTTCACACCCTCCCTCCTTCTGTGGGCTGAAATATCTTTTACCCTCTTATCAATTGAATTAAGTGCTTTACCAAAGAATTGTTAATGGCAGTGGCTGTGACACAGAAGCTGATTCTTATCATTTGACACTGGCTTGATTTGGGCAACTGAATAATCCATTGGTTATTAAAATCCAAACACCGGTGTCCTATTACATCAAAATCAGGAAGCTGTAATTCAATATTAATTTAATGATGTGGAGTTGGAAATAAAAGTTTAATTCTGAGGGAGGGAGGGAGGGAGGGAGGGAGGGAAGGAAGGAAGGAAGGAAGGAAGGAAGGAAGGAAGGAAGGAAGGAAGGAAGGAAGGAAGGAAGGAAGGAAGGAAGGGTTGCATCCAGCAGAGACTGTTTTTCTTTACTGATATATAAAATTATTCCACTCTAATATTTCCACTCTTAACAGTTGCATTCTGCACTTCGCTCTACTCTTAAATGGCACAGTCTATAGTGCGCATATAAAAATATTTCAGTCAAGAGATCAAAGCTTTCTGCAGTCATAGCCACATTTTTACTCTGTGCAAAAACAGAAAGCAGACATATCAACATTCGTCTTAGCTGTTAACACCAATTATTGAAGGAAGTAGGCAACCAAAGATTTAGGATTTGCAGCAGTAGTGTAACGCCTATACAGTCTGTTCTGTTATTGCAACCAGTAACCTGATTCAAGAGTACGATTACTATTGTGAGGATTATGATAATATTTTAAAGAAACAAATGTTCTCTGCCTTTCAACAAACTCTTCTGGATGCTCAGGCACACCGAAGCCATTCGTTATTGAGATCAACCTGCAATTATTTATACATTGAATTTACAACTTATGTGAGCTCAAAACTCAATCTGGGGTTTCTTGCCAAAGACCACTTAGAAAATCTAAACGATTAAACTACTTTTCAGCTGTCCACAATTCTCATTGGCACCTGCTTTTAAAACCTTACAATGAACATTACTGCTTGCATTGTGAAGAGCGCTCTTGCTATGTTTCTTTTTCGTAGGTAGAAAATGAATTCCTTCCTTCTGTTGCACAAGTCAAAAACTGTACTGTTAAAAACCCCAAACCTGAACAAGTAGATTGACAGGTTCTAAAAGCAGTGATGATCCTGCACCCTTAATTGTAGGCACAAGAGAGCGATCTATGGCAATCCTGGCTTCAAGCTCCGATCTCTGTAGCTCTCAACTGCCAAGGTGAAATTATAACATGAAGCCACCATACCTGTCCAGTGGTTGGAATGGACTTCCATCGGCGTTTCGACAACACCATAGATCTACGTTTCATGGTTCCTGTTTTGCTTAGGAGAACTTCTACTCTGAAGACTTTCAATCTAACGGCGAAGGAGTTATTCTCAATCCATTGCTCAGGTTGAGTTCAAGGACCCCAAAGTTTCCTTTTTGTAAACGTATCTCAAGGAAGAGAATGGAGCAATGGGATTTTACTCCATGATCTTTACCAATTTGGAAGTCTTGCTCGCTCAACAGAAAGCAGGGACCAGAGAGAAAGTGCATGTGGCGGGGTGTGTGTGTGTGTGTGTGTGTGTGTGAAGGTTGGAGGTGGGGGAAAATATCCACTAAGGAATTGCCTCATAGAGGCATAAAGTAGGTAGACAACACCAGACGCATTCAAACTGAAAATAGCTGTTGCTTAGGAACGGCAAGAGTAAATTACAGCACCTCTGCTATATATAATGGAGAGCTCTTTTACATTTAAAATGAATTAGAATACCTCTGACCCACAGGACTCGTTCCTGTTTCTTCTGACCATCATCTCATGGAAAATGAGAAAAGAAGGACTTCTCCTTCTTTGTAGATTCAGGGTTACATCTTGCCACCCACTCAGCAACCACCACCCCACACCAGAAATGCAGCAGCTAATGCACCCTGTCGATATGGCACACCCAATAAACTGGTTCAATGATGTGGATGGTGGTGGTGTTTTTTTAGATTGCTGGGGGGGGGGGACTCTGCCAAACCAACCAATCCAGTCTTTCAACAAAAGAAGAAGAAATCTGTCGCCTTGCATCCCAACCTGGAGGAAAAGTGCAGAATAAATGTTCTTCTACGTCAGGGGTCTTCAAACTTGGCCCTCTTATGACTTGTGGACTTCAACTCCCAGAATTCCTCAGCCAGGCACATGTGCCTGGCTGAGGAATTCTGGGAGTTGAAGTCCACAAGTCATAAGAGGGCCAAGTTTGAAGACCCCTGTTCTACTGATGCTAAGCTGTTCCTCAATGGGGGATGGGAGGAGGAGAGGAGAGGAGTAATTTACAATAGGTGGGAAGCCAAGTACAGGCAGTCCTCACCTTAGGAGCGTAACTGAGTCCAACATTTTTGTTTCTAAACAAGACAGTTATTAAGCGAGTTTTGCCCCGTTTTACGACTTTTCTTGCCACAAGAAAAGCAAATTATTGCAGTTGTTATTATTGCACGGTAGTTGTTAAGTAAATCTGGCTTCCCCAAGACTAAGATATTTGACCTTTACAGCTGTGGTGCTCTAGTTTATCCAAGTGATTCTCACAATACTTCACACAATGCTTTTTTGTTGCTGCTTCTGAGATGTAGAGGGCCTTGACTGTAATCCTTGGAATCAATAGGCTAATCTTAGTTGCATCTTTTGTACCAGGGGAAATATATTTCTATCTTTACTTCCTGGGCAGGAAGTTTTTGCTTGATGTTTTAGTAAACCTTCTCAGACAAACAACCCAAGTTCCAACTTTCAAAAGCCAAAATTATGACCTGTGAATAATCCCAGGCTACTAGTCATTCAGCCAACTGCCCAAAAGAAAAAGATAACCATGGTGTCCCTTAACTTGAGGTTAGCCTCTAGAGCAAAAGTACACAAACTGAAGTGCAACTTCTTGGTTAGGTGCTCTAAGATCTAAAAACATTATTTCCAAGGTGTAAGTGATACAAGAAGAAAATTATGTTTATGAAAGAAAAGAATGCAAATTCAACGTATTTAGAAAGGGATACTTATTAGGCCACTGAATCGAACCCCTTGCATGGAGCAGAAACTCAGTTTAAACCAGTGTTTCTCAACCTTGACAATTTTAAGGCATGTGGAATTCTGGGAGTTGAAGTCCACATGCCTTAAAATTGTCAAGGTTGAGAAACACTGATTTAAACCATGTATGAGAAATAGTTCTATAGTTGCTGACTGAATACATCCGATGCAGAGAGCCCCCCCCCAGTTCTCTGAGTTATAGTCCTGCTGTTCTTACAAAGGGTCTTTGATTTATGACAAGTCACTTAATGACACTTTAAGATTCCAACACACCTACCTGAAGAGTACTTATGACCTGGAGTTGAAGTTCTGATGGTTCTCCCCTGCCATAACACGACCACATATTTACAGCTGATTGAAGTGTCCTGCGGTCACGTGACCACATTTTATGACAAATTTGCTGAAAGCTGGCATTTACTTTCAGATTTCGGCCAACCTGGCCCACAGCAAACTATGACTTAATGACCAGAGTGTTTACTTAACAACCAGGGCAAAAAAAGATTATAAAATTGTAAGATCACATGACTGACTGGCTTTACAACCTTCTTGAGTTATGACCAAGGTGAGCAGTTCCAATACGGTCTGTAACTTCAGAATTACTTGTACTGTTATGCAGGGTGTGTTTTATTTTAACTAATATCCATTATGCCAGGGGTGTCAAACTGCCAGCCTGCGGGCCGGATGCATCATGGCAAAACTGCGCCCACCCTATTGCCAGCAATGGAAAAAAAGTTGTGATACATCGCGACACGTCACGTGACATTGCGAGTTTGACACCCCTGCATTATGCCATATCATGTAATTTAGAATAAGACATTAAACTGGCATTAACCTTCTATGTGACAGTCTCTTAAGTACTTGAAAGATGCTATCCAATCCCACCCCATTTTTTTTTAAAGTCTTAACATGCCCATTACTTAATTTATGATCATCCTTGTTCTTTTCTGAATCTGTTCCAATTCCTCTGACTCCTTAAAGAGTGATGCCTAGAACTGGTCATAATACTAGGGAGAAGATCTCTCCAAATATAATAAAGTAGAACAATTGTTTCTTATGTTATAAAAAACTGATAAGATTTTAAAAAAACCATCCATGCTGCTTTTTAAATAATTAAATGATACTTTTCCAAGATGCATCACTACGATCTCATTATAATTTGTTCTGGAAACGTCCAAGGTACTGACCTCATACTGACTGATCAACAGATCCCTGAATTTTTTAATTAGATAGATACAATAGTTTCTTCTCTAGGTCTCTGGCATATTATCAGTTTTCCATAATTTCTCAAAGATGATACGGTAAGATGGATAGGAATACTAGCTAGTTTTCTCTGTACCCTAAAATGTACTTCATTTGGCTTGGGAGATTTAAACTTATTTAGAAGAGACAGATATTCCTTGATCATGTTTCTATCACTGTCAAACTTTGCATCTTAGAAGCTTAGATTTAAACGTTTGATCAAGTGAAATCAAAACTGAATTTTAATCATGGGTTCCTCCAAAACTCCACCATACCACTGAAGTCTACAATAGCTGCAGCCTTACATAAAAGACTTTACTCAGGAGCCAGCAGGGTGGATCACAACAATAAGGTGATAGATTATGTTTTCCAACAGTTTTCACAATGACGTTCAAATGGGATCTTGCCTTGGAAGCTTGGCAGATCCTATAATTACTCATGGCCCGCATCAATAAATACAAACATCACCAACAGAGAGACTAAGTGCCAAAATCAGAGTTGTTCCAAAGTCAGAGTATTTGCACTCAAAGCATGAATATTAGGCTTTAACCATATAATTTTTTTTAAAGCACTGTTTCCATTTAGAAACAATGAGGAGTAAAGAAAGCTGAGGTTCTTGAAATATGTAGGAATTCAAACCCTAACCTCAGTGATTTGCCCCCAAGTTCAAATATATCCACTGGATGTATTTGTGGTTACTGCAATTCACAAATATTCTTAGCAAGAGAGTGAGGATGAGTAACTTGGCCATTTGAATCGAATTCTGCCAATCTAACAAATGAAAAAGCTGAGATTCCTAATGACTGGGGGATTCTGGGAGTTGAAATCCACATAGTTTAAAATTGCCAAGTTTGAAAAACACTGCTGTACACTGGTCCTATAAATGAAGGAAAACAGCAGCAGAGGGATAAAAATAATAAATATCAATGTTAATGACCATGAAAACCTACTAAAAGGCAAACCTAGGTGGGTAGTTAATAACCATAATTCAGAGGCACTGGATAGCTGCGCACAAGGTTGGCCTCAAAATACATAACACTCTTTAATCCTTAATTAGCCAGGCGCAGAAAAATCCTTCAAAGTCTGACCTGAGATCCTCTTGGTCCTCGTTTGTGATCCCATTCAGAATATCCCGTGATCTACAGAAAGACAAGAGAATAGGAGTAACTGCTGTAGCGGCATTGATGCTACTACTACTGCTATTAATTTGTACTATAATCTGCATACATGCAAATCTATGTTTATCTATAAATCAAGAGATATGTCTGCACGTACAGAAAGTATGCCACTATCAAAATGACCTTTAGGGCCATTTGCCGTGTCCCATGGTGACCTGATCACACAATTTTTATATTTATTTATTTGTTTTATTTATTTGCCACCTATCTTGCTCTGGAGCTACTCTAGGCGGCTTACAGTAATAAAAAAGAAGAAAATGAAAAGAGTGTAAACAGAAGTAAAGTAACAGAGCAATAAAATAAACAATGAAAAAGAAAGGCAGTAAAAATAATACGTCATTTTTTGCCATTTTCCTGCATTTATTTCTGCTTTTCAGCTAGAAGTCCCTAGTGGATAAAATAACCATCAGATTTTCAATTTTATGACCGTTGCAAAAAAAGTCATAAAATTGGGCGGGGTCACCTGCATAACTACTGCAATGACTTGACTGTTGTAGTTCCAAGACCGCCTCTTATTTTTTTGTCTATGCACATTCAGCTTTTGTCTATGCACAGTCAAGTTGTTTTCAAAATTGCTTGTAAGGGACAAAATACTGTTGGCGAAATGCTCATGAATGGAATGTGATCTCTTTGATTTATTTATTTATGTTGGTGGAATACTGAGGTTTGACAAGAGGGAACCAATACTTTTCAGGTTGGGCAGAATTATCACATAAACATGGAACACAGATCTACACAATTCTCAAAGATAGGGGGGGGGAAACACAGCCCAATGTCCATTAACTCCAAAGAACAGGAAGAAAAAAAGCCCAGGATTTACTGTAAACCTTGGAGCTGGGAAACATATACATGCGTTGTGTGCACATATATATATATACACATAAGAGAGAGCTTGATGTTGTGTCTTACAGTTGAAATGCTCAAGCTTTCCTCAGAATAAAATAGAAAAGTCAAAGTATTTCCTCACAAGTACTTTTTAAGAATCTGCCTCACCAATTTGGGCAAAGCATTAATTATAACACAGTGTTCTTAAAATCTAAATTTACATTGTATGGACTGTGGACATTTTATAAGGCTCCATAGTTCTACCGGTATTATCCATTTGTAAGTCAGTTACAAAGTCAAGTCCTAGATATATTTTTTTCGCAAATCAAAAGCAAATAATCCAGTACAATAGTCTATAACTCCTGCTTACACTAACATAATAAACATTTACTAACAGCCATGACAGTAACCTCTTTAAATGAAATGGTGCACACTGTACTAATTGTTGAAACAAAACCAAAAAGTCCTTTATCTGATCTCCTGATCTTGCAATGTTGCTCTTAAAAGTTGTTCCGCTTTGGAAACCTTTCTCCAACCAAGAATTTTTTTTTTTTTAAAAAATCCCATTCAGAGCTGCTGCTGTTAACCAAAAGTTCTGGCAAAGTTGCTTTTGTTTGGAAATTCTTTAATAACTCATAGTAACAAACTTTAGCATCCATATGTCTTCCATTTCATTGCATTGCGCTGAATTGTACTGCAGTTTTCCCTTGACAAGCATGTTTTCATAAAATCTGGCAAACGCTTTGCCTTTTGTCAAACCATTTTTTTTTTATTTTGCAAAATGCTGAATTCTGGCCACACCCTGAACATGTAGTTCATTACCAGTATCTACTGAATTAAAGCCCTGATGTATAGTCAAGGCTTGGGATGGAGCCAAAATTCTGGAAGGCCAAAGGAAACCAATGTGAATTTCCAGACAACTTTCGAAGGCAAGGAATCCTAGCTGGAATTGAACATGGTATGTTTGTAAACTATAGTGAAACCTCATTTTAATAAAAGCCATTCATAAAATATTTGACCAAGTCCATTCATATTTATGGTTCACATATCAAGGCTTATTGGCAGCCAAATTCCATAAAAGAATAACTCCGTAAGGATGGGGAGAAGGGAGAAAAGAGCAATGATTTCACACAGCTGAATTCAGAGGGTGAAAAATGTGTTTGTGGTCAGCCTTATAGAGTAGACTAGACCAGGGGTAGGCAACCTTGGCTCTTTTATGAGTCGTGGACTTCAACTCCCAGAATTCCTGAGCCAGCATGGCTCAGCTTGGAAACCTCCCTTTTCCCTCAGCATGGCTGGCTCAGGAATTCTGGGAGTTGAAGTCCAAGATTGCCTACCCCTGGACTGGACTAAGAAACCAGTGCCATGTAGGTCTAAAACTACTTTGATTAGAATATCTAGAGTAATTAAATCCTGCGAGTCTGAACAGATCTACAGTTGGGTAGATCTGTGTTCCATGTTTAGAATTAGTATTCTAATCAACTGCTTTGATTAGAATATCTAGAGTAATCAAATCCTGCGAGTCTGAATTAGGGAGGGGTCTTTGTGAGATGCTTACTCAAACCAGTTTGTTGGAATAGACTCAAACTTTGCTTGTTTGATGTTTGCTTGGTAACAGCTTTTCCTTCTGTACTTCAAGGCCATTATCTATGCCCTCTACCAGTTATCTGCCAGGCCTTCAAAGATGTGGGTGCTCCATCACTGGAGGTTTTTAACATGAGACTGGACAGCCATTTGACTGAAATGATACAGGGTCTCCTGCTGGAGCAGGGGGTCAGAGTAGAAGACCTCCAAGGTCCCTTCCAACTCTCTTATTTTGTTAAGAAAATAAGTCATGCTCCGGCAGAGCAGTTCATGGGAAACAGCACAAATCAGGAACACAATCTTTTGTGTGTTTCGTGGTGAAGAATTTTTTTTTCCAGGCTTCTAACAGTGATCTCCATTCCAAATAAAGCCACAAGATGAGATCATGTTTGGTGCTGGAAGATAGCAGGGAGAAAGGGAAGGGGGGGAGGAGAGGAGAAGACTACATATTTTAGGACTTTTCTCATGGCAGCGTATGACCTTTTCAGCCTATTTCCAAGATGTAAACTGTGTTTGACTTTGGTTGAAATCAGAGTTCCTGCAGGGGTGAGAAAAGAAACCAAGAAACATGTGGAGGAAGAAATGATTTTTTATTTTTATTTTTGGCAATAAACTGTTAAGACAAGGTCCTACATTGCGCTCAACCAATTGTTTGCAAATACATCCACAGACTCAATTTCTAACAGTTTGTTTGTTTGATTGATTGATTACCCAAGCCAACATAGAAGAGTTCTTTAGTCATCAATTTTGTCTTAACTTTCATTCTAACTAGTTATTCAGGGGTCATTTTTGTTTCGTTTCACATGAACTTTCCTCATCTTTCTCTTCTTCTCCATCCTGCCTGATCTCCATGCATTCCCTCCGTATAAATCTCTGATTCCCTTCCTCTCTTTAAAATGAATTAGAGCAGGGGTCTTCAAATTTGGCCCTTTTATGACGTGTGGACTTCAACTCCCAGAATTCCTCAGCCAGGCGTCATAAAAGGGCCAAATTTGAAGATGCCTGAATTAAAGAGACAAAAGTAAATAATAGGATCCATCTTAGATCAATGTGTTCATCAGGATTCAGATCAGCTGAATACATTTTGGGAATTAAAGTCAAAGCAATCTGGAAGATCCCAGCCTCAGAATAGCTGCTGTAGCATGGTGTGATGATGCCTCAAATACTGTACTTTCTAGGACTCAATAGGCAAAGGCAACTTAATCAGCTGATTGGTATATTATTCCATTATTAAAGATTAAAAGATCATTAAAATAATGGATGGAAGCATATCAAAAAGAGATACAACCTAGAACAGGGGTAGGCAACCTTGGCTCTTTTATGACTCGTGGACTCAACTCCCAGAATTCCTGAGCCAGCCATGCTGAGGGGAACGGGAGAGGATTCCAAGCTGAGCCATGCTGGCTCAGGAATTCTGGGAGTTGAAGTCCACGAGTCATAAAGAAGCCAAGGTTGCCTACCCCTGTCCTAGAAATTTCCTGAAAGTGATACCAATTAATCAGTGGAACAGTTTTCCTCCAAGAATTGCAGATGCTCCTCCATCAATGAAGTTTTTCAAGAAGAGACTGGACAACCGTTTGTCTCCTACTTAAACAGGGAGTTGAATTAGAAGACCTCCAAAGATCCCTTCTAATCATATAATTTTATGTTCTATGTTCTAAGGCTAAGCAACATTATGGTCATGACATGCCATCCCTGAAAAGGCTAACTTAGCATTTCAGTGCCAAGATAAAGCTGTTGTTTTTTATTTAATGTACCCAAGCTTTATCCTTTCTGCTGAATGTTAAGACTTTTGCTTTAATTTCTGTTTCTGTACTTTTTATTTTATTTGGTAATGTTCTACATATATATGTATTATGCAATGTCTCGACAATGCTCAATTTCTTTTTAAATAGTGGGCAGGGTTGAAAATATCCAGATTAACTGATTGGCCCAGCCTCTTTTGAGACCGTAAATCAGCCACAATGGTCAATCAAATTCCCTTGGCTTGTCACATGCTTTTTAGTTTAGTTTAAGTCACAAGCTTTATTTAGGTTGCAAGCAAATAAAAAGGGAAAAACCATTCAAGCTATTGAAAATGGATAAGATGCTGAATTTAAAAAGGACATTTTGTCGGAGCAATACAAAGATTAAGATTTTAGCTTGGTTAAGAAATGGATGTAATAAATTTGGAAGAATTAATGGCTTCATTCACATTGTCTCCGATAAAGCTCCAGGAGTCCAATCTGATAAAGAATATTTCGAAAGTTCCTACTAGAAATAAACTCTGCTGGTGTCATGTTCTTTTGCCCCAGTCTGCTAGCTAAAGACCAAATTAAATGGCTATCAATTTTGCTAGCTGTAGACCAGCCCACTCAAAAACACCGGGGTGTTTTCTATAGTCTATCCACAGTTTCTAGTCTATCACATATTATTCATCTCAGTATTAGTACAATCTTTTATGATCCCTAACCAAAAATCCTGAGGTAAAAGTTTAATAACCTGAGGTAAATCTTGTATATGGTTTATCTACTATATCTAGTCTATCACATATTGTTCATTCACGCTTCTAAATTAATTTCGTCTCAGTAATAGTGCAATCTAACAGGCGTATAGCTGAGGCTTGATGTGAGGAGTGAAAAATGTTTACCAAACCAGACGTTTATAAAGATTAATACTTAGTGATGTATATCAGGTGCTATGATGATTGATGCATACTATGATTTTATGTTCAATGCTGATTGTTTTAATAAAAGAATTTTTTATAAAAAAAAACAAAAAACACCGGGGTGTTTTTAGAACAAAGCAATGGAACAAAGATAGAGAGAAGAAAGAGAGGAGGGGTTGGTGGGGGAGAGAGAGGGGGAGGGAATAAAAAAAAGAATAAAGCTGAAATGTATCGAAAGGCAAATAAATCACAACGGCTAAAAAAGGACATTTCCAGATGTGAACTAAATTCGTTTACAAAAAGACACTTGTGAAAAAGGTTTATTCAATGCCCTTTCACTGAGCTGCAGAACAATCACCCAGGATACCCCTTCTCTCCACCCCATTTTTCTTTCCAAAGTGCAAAGGCAGCTAAACGATGAAGCCTTTAGCATCAATTAGGGACAATAATTGGGGACATACAGAGTATAAAAAGTGTTCAGTGGCACTTTGCTGCTCTCCCTGCATCTGAAGAAACTGGCTGACGAAGGATGAAGCACTCAAGCCTGCAAAAGGCCATCAAGGTCTACACAAAAAACATGGTGTAGTTCCAGTGTTCACTATTCTCGTGGGGCATTTGCGGAGCCGTGGCCCCAATACACTTCCTAACACGGTTAGGAAAGGCTGGGTTAGCCATGGTTTGCTAAATAAGCTCAAGCTGATAAAGGAGACTAGACTATTTGTAGCTCAGGGTTGAAATGAGGGGTCCTTGGTGCTCTCTGAGCTTGGTTGTTTTCTTGCAGGCTATGGGCCCCTCAAGCCCAAGCTGAGCCTTTATATGGTATGGTCTTAGTACAGGGGTTCTCAACCTTGGCAACTTTAAGACTTGTGGACTTCAACTCCCAGAATTCCTCAGCCAGCTTTGCTGGCTGAGGAATTCTGGGAGTTGAAGTCCACAAGTCTTAAAGTTGCCAAGGTTGAGAACCCCTGTCTTAGTATGAAAAGTGAACCCAGCCTACTGAGACTTAATCATGGCTTACGAGGTGGTGAAAAGAGACTGGATGCTCTACTTGAGGTGAATGATCGTAGACATAGCCATTTACTTCTCTCGTGTCAAAAAAAATCATTCATTCGTTCAATTTATATTCGTTCAATTTATACGAAGTCCACAAGTCTTAAAGTTGCCAAGGTTGAGAACCCCTGTCTTAGTATGAAAAGTGAACCCAGCCTACTGAGACTTAATCATGGCTTACAAGGTGGTGAAAAGAGACTGGATGCTCTACTTGAGGTGAATGATCGTAGACATAGCCATTTACTTCTCTCGTGTCAAAAAAAATCATTCATTCGTTCAATTTATATTCGTTCAATTTATACGAAGTCCACAAGTCTTAAAGTTGCCAAGGTTGAGAACCCCTGTCTTAGTATGAAAAGTGAACCCAGCCTACTGAGACTTAATCATGGCTTACGAGGTGGTGAAAAGAGACTGGATGCTCTACTTGAGGTGAATGATCGTAGACATAGCCATTTACTTCTCTCGTGTCAAAAAAAATCATTCATTCGTTCAATTTATATTCGTTCAATTTATACGAAGTCCACAAGTCTTAAAGTTGCCAAGGTTGAGAACCCCTGTCTTAGTATGAAAAGTGAACCCAGCCTACTGAGACTTAATCATGGCTTACGAGGTGGTGAAAAGAGACTGGATGCTCTACTTGAGGTGAATGATCGTAGACATAGCCATTTACTTCTCTCGTGTCAAAAAAAATCATTCATTCGTTCAATTTATATTCGTTCAATTTATACGAAGTCCACAAGTCTTAAAGTTGCCAAGGTTGAGAACCCCTGTCTTAGTATGAAAAGTGAACCCAGCCTACTGAGACTTAATCATGGCTTACGAGGTGGTGAAAAGAGACTGGATGCTCTACTTGAGGTGAATGATCGTAGACATAGCCATTTACTTCTCTCGTGTCAAAAAAAATCATTCATTCGTTCAATTTATATTCGTTCAATTTATACAAAGTCCACAAGTCTTAAAAGTTGCCAAGGTTGAGAACCCCTGTCTTAGTATGAAAAGTGAACCCAGCCTACTGAGACTTAATCATGGCTTACGAGGTGGTGAAAAGAGACTGGATGCTCTACTTGAGGTGAATGATCGTAGACATAGCCATTTACTTCTCTCGTGTCAAAAAAAATCATTCATTCGTTCAATTTATACGTTCAATTTATACAGTTGTCATAAGCCTTTGGGTGGCTAACACGGAGTTGAAAATAGCCAACAAAACAACCAGGCAGAATTAAAAACACACTGCACATTGAGGGGTCCTTGGTGCTCTCTGAGCTCGCTTGTTTTCTTGCAGATGTTTCATTAGCCTAACTAGGTAACACCATCAGTGCACATTACACAGCTCAGAAACCCACACAAATAAGCCTCTTAAAACAGGCTCACCTCATCTTCAGACCCACAGGGTAAGGGCTGTTTCTCCCTGGGTCTCATCATATAACTCTGTTTAGTAAAAGGGGTCTGAAGCAGCCCCATCCTGTCAGAGCTAGTGGGATGGGTAAAAATAACTGGAGACAGATGGTCCCACAAATAATCCACCCTTGTGCCATTAAAGGCTTTGACCAGCATCTTGAAGTGTATCCAGAAGCCTACTGGGAGCCAACTGTACACTTGGTCCATCTAGGAAAGGGATACCCCATCTAGAACCAATGACAGAACATTTCCAGATCCTAAAACCCATAGTCACTCAGCCTTGCAAGGGTTGAGCCTAACTCTGTTCCTCCCTACCCAGACTCCCACAGTTCCAGACACTGAAAAGATGTCTGGCATCCCTAGGTCAGTCAGGTATTATCAGGTGTTATCAGTATTCTGATGATACTTAAATCTGGTGGTTTCATGCAGATGTTGAGTAAGAGTTGAAGAAGGAATTGAGTTTTGTGGAATCTTGCAAAACAGGGACTTAAGACTTGATCTTCCCCCATCAGTAATTAGAACTGAGTCTGGAGGAAAGAGAAGAACCACATCTCCAAACTTTCTAAGCCGGTCTAGAAGATTAATGGACACACACTGTTTTATTGTTTTGTTTGCTTTTAATGTTGTGAGCTCAAGAGTCTTATGGAGTCGGGGGAGGGAAGGCCTCTGAAGTAAATGAATGAGTGAGTAACAATTTCACTTGAGCAGGTCATCCCTTCCTCTAGTCCAGGGGTCTCCAAACTTGGCTACTTTAAGAGTTGTGGAGTTTATTCATTCATTCATTGATTCATTCAACTCTCGGCTCAGTCTCATCTACAAGGCATATTTTCTGCTCAAGCCACCCTGAAGACATCTTGTCACCTCCAGGAGCCACTATAAAGCTCCCAATATCTGCCAGTAGCACAGGTGGTATTCAAAGACCTTTCAGAAAAGGGTGGTCTTCACTCCCCAACGCACCTCCTTCAACATTCTTCACAAACAATCTCCTCTGGCCTGTCACCATTTCTCACTTTTGCCCTAAGAATACATCTATATATCTCATCTATTTATATCTGCACCCCTGAAGTATTTACTGCTAAGTACTTTCTATTTTTGGTCCATCCTGTTCACATTCAACCAACCATAGTGCATCACTCAGCAAGCCACAGCCTGGCCTCTCCACCCCTCGATCTCAATCAATTGGCCAAATTAATCAGCACCTTGCATTTATTCCTTTTCGCCGGGGAACAAGAAGGAAAGTACAAATAAAGCGCCAATACACTTCTGACATTGATCAGAATGCAACTACTTTCTCAGAATCTCAATTAATAAAATTGATCCTCTGATTTACCTCTGACTGGTGAATCTCAGTTTACAGTACACTACCCTCCTTCTGCCTCAAATTACATTTCCTAATAGCAACTCTTGTCAGGGCTTAAATAAAGGTTTACTGAATAGGACATGATGATGAGGAGGAGGACAAGGAGGACGAGGAGGAGGAGATGATGATGATGATGAAGAAGAAAAAGAAGAAGAGGTAGTAGTAGTAGTAGTAGTAGTAGTAGTAGTAGTAGTAGTAGTAGTAGTAGTAAGGGACCTTGGAGGTCACTGAGTCCCAACCCCCTGCTCAGGCAGGAAACTGTATACCATTTCGGACAAATGGCTGTCCAGTCTCTTCTTAAAAACTTCCAGTGTTGGAGCATTCACAGCTTCTGGAGGCAGGTTGTTCCACTGGTTAATTGTTCTAACTGTCAGGAAAGTTCTCCTTATTATTATTATTATTATTAATTTAATTTCTATGCCGCCCTATTCCGGAGAACTCAGGGCGGCTCACAGCATAATAGAAATTACATACATATAAAAAACCCTTAAGTTAAAAAAAACAAAAAACAAAAAACAAAAAACCAATCATTCCACGAACATACACTGGCTAGGGGCAAGATGTTAGTTCCAGGTTGCTTCTCTCCTTGACTAGTTTCCATCCGTTGCTTCTTGTCCTGCCTTCAGGTGCTTTGGCGATCTGACTGTGTTGCACATATGCATTGTTGGGCTGGGGAAACGGGTCTACGTCAACTCGCCAAGGCCCTCTTGCTGAGGCCTACTCACCACGGCCAACTTGCCACAGGACAACTCACCATGGGGCAAGATTTACACTAACATTGAGGAAATAAGTGGCGCAGAATCTTTAAAGGAAGGATGCCAAAGGACGGACAAAACGAAACGTGAATGACAACAATTACAATATTTTTACAATTTTGAATAGTTAAATTGAATTGTTGAAATTGTTCCGCAGTGAGTTGTCCTGTGGTGAGCTGGCCATAGCAAATTGTCCTGTGGTGAATCAGCTGTGGCAAGTTGTCCCATTCCGTGGGGAAAGGCTTCCGTGACATGTCTGGGGTTGACAAGATGTATAGCTCCAGGCTGGTCTTCAGAAACCACAATCATGGTGGCTTATGCAGCTCCCACATGCTTGGGGACATAAGGATTACAGCTATGTAAATGTGCACGTGTAAAACTTCCTTTCATTGGGATGCCAAACATAAGGCAGGCAGGATACAGAGAGGCTTGAGGTAGGATAGTTCCATACTGGTTTCTCTGTGTCAATGTTTAAGAAGGAAGCATCTACAAAAGAAAGTCTATGGAGATTCTCAATCTTCCAGGTCATGATTATGTCCCAAATGGGCTTTTCGAAAGGCAACTGGACTTTTCTTGTTATTTTTCGCCTTGAAAACATTTCCCTTCTCATCCAAGGAGCTTCTTCAGTTCTGACTGAATGGTGGGGTTTGAAAGAATTTATATTCTTTGCAGTTATCTGGTCGTTAGCCCTCTGAAGGTCAGTGGTCAGCTCTCCGAGAGTCCTCGATGCCACACGGGGGTTTATCCGACTGCAAAGAATATAAATCCTTCCATTCTCCACCATTCAGTCAGAACTGAAGAAGCTTCTTGGATGAGAAGCGACACGTTGTCGCGGGGGGGGGAACCAAGAAAGTCCAGTTGCCTTTTGAAAAGCATCTTTGGGATCTGCAAAAGAAGCCCAGCGCTACAGTGCTTTTGTTGGGAGAAGTGCCAGATGCAACTCCTGGGATCTCCAGACGAAGCTGAGAAAAATCTTTTCTATGAAACCCATGCTGATTTTTCATTTATTTTTTTTTTTGTCCTCCTTCCCCCCATCCCTTATCCTTGCAGGCTACACCTTTTGAACTATAAACTTAAGAGGAATTTGCTTTTGGTCGCATCACTAGAACCTTTTGCAGAGCAGGATGAAATGGGGGGAAAAGGGGATTTAAAACAAAGGAATACAGCTTCCACTGCAGCGAGCGAAATGAGAAAGAAGAAGCTGCTCCAGTCTGTTCCATATGGAAGCAACCGGGTCAGAAGAGACATCCAGATTCAATCCACAATACAATTGCAGCTGGTCCTTGACCTAAATCACAACTGGGACCAGAATTTCCATTGTTAAGCAAGGAGGCTGTTAAGTGAGTCACGCCTCGTTTTGTGACCTTTTTGGAAGAGATGTTAAGCGAATCTGGCTTCCCATTGGCCTTGCTTGCTGAAAGCCAGCTGAGAATGTCTTAGGAAATTGCCAAGGTGGAGAAACTCTGCTCGAGAAGTCTGCAACCTCCCTGGGCTTGCCATCCATCTACTAAATTGTGAGGGAAGACATTTTAATATAGTTAAGTTCAGGGGTCTTCCAAATTGGCCCTTTCATGACTTGTGGACTTCAACTGCCAGAATTCCTCAGCCAGGCACGCCTGGCTGAGGAATTCTGGGACTTGAAGTCCATAAGTCATAAAAGGGCCAAGTTTGAAGACCCCTGGTTTAGTTTATTGATTAGCCCATAGACCATATCAAAATACAGAGCTGTAAACACAGAATATTAATAAAAGCCTATAAAAACCATTTTAAATGAAATTGGAGTAAAATACAATAATTTAATGTAATATAAGAAAAATAAGATTAAATTATGTTTCAGTATCACCCCTATAATCTACCCCAACCAGTCCCACATATGCCGATCTTAGCCAAACTGTTTTGCTCAAGTACTGTGTTGTGATAAGGGTATAAATTGTATAAATTCCCAATTCAGTTCTAACTGCTGCAGTAGATACCCTTAGATCAGGGATAGGCAATCTTGGCTCTTTTAGGACTCGTGGACTTCAACTCCCAGAATTCCTGAGCCAGCATGGAGCCAAGGTTGCCTACCCCTGCCTTAGATCAATACCCAAAATACATCTCAAGTGCTGGGAGTGTGTTTGTTCTAATACTGTAGTAGAATGTAGACCCCAAACTTCTACTCCATACCAGAGCATAGGGGTTACCTTAGCTTTATATACTTTGATTAATGGGGCTGGGGACACAAGGGAAGACAGTGAAAATGATCTCTTCCCAGGGTGGAACTACCTGCTCCTTTCTCCCCACAGAATTTGGGAGAATTTCTCTATCCCCTGGGGCAGGGATAGGCAACCTTGGCTCTTTTATGACTCGTGGACTTCAACTCCCAGAATTCCTGGGCCAGCATGACTCAGTTTGGAAACCTCTCCTTTTCCCCTCAGCATGCCTGGCTCAGGAATTCTGGGAGTTGAAGTCCACGAGTCATAAAGCGGCCTAGGCCTAGGTCAGGGGTAGGCAACCTTGGCTCTTTTATGACTCGTGGACTTCAACTCCCAGAATTCCTGGGCCAGCATGACTCAGCTTGGAAACCTCTCCCTTTCCCCTCAGCATGCCTGGCTCAGGAATTCTGGGAGTTGAAGTCCACGAGTCATAAAGCGGCCTAGGGCAGGGGTAGGCAACCTTGGCTCTTTTATGACTCGTGGACTTCAACTCCCAGAATTCCTGAGCCAGCATGGCTCAGCTTGGAAACCTCTCCCTTTCCCCTCAGCATGGCTGGCTCAGGAATTCTGGGAGTTGAAGTCCACGAGTCATAAAAGAGCCATGGTTGCCTACCCCTGCCCTGGGGAAATGCGCAGCAGCTATCCACCTATTTTAGATGCTCCAAACTTGTTCTCCAGCACTTATTTCTTTGAAGATGATTGGAAGATCTCTTGAAAGGATCTCACAATATACTGTGTCAGAGGACAGAATGCCATCCATATATTGAGGGAAGGGTCTCTCTCCCTGGTGCTGAACTTCACAATTTTAATACTGAGAGCTGCTGGCCTGTGTCATTCCACCCATCCGTCTCTCCTTGAACAGGCCAGCCATGGCAGGGAAGCTTTCCCAAAGCTGTGCTTTAAAAATAAAATTTAAGACACCTGAGAGGCAAATCTTTAAGCTTTCCTAATTCGTGTTCAGACCAACCTCTGACCTCAGAAGAGCATTTCTGGCTGCTATCCCCATCTCAAGTTACTCAAAGCCTGGCCCATCTCATCTTTTTTCCACCTGGCCCTCAGTAGAAGCAGAACCCTTTTAAAATTATTTATTATTATTTATTTTAAATTGTTATTCCCGCCTCTTCTCCATCTCTTGTCACCACCCAAGGAAGCGTTTAGTGACCGCTCAATGTTACGACGGTACTGAAAGAAGGTGGCTTGCGACCATTTTTCACGCTGACAACCATTGCAGCACCCCCAGGATCAAAATTCAGACGGTTGGCAACCGACTCGCATTTACGACGGTCGCAGTGTTCCGGGGTCACGCCTTCATCGATCTCCTGACAAGCAAAGTCAATGGGGAAGCCAGGTTCACTTAACAACCATGTTACTTACTTAACATCGGCAGCGAGTCAGTTAACAATTGTGGCAAGGAAATGGGCCAAGGCTCACTTAACAACAGTCTCGCCTAGCGACGGACATTTTGGGCTTAACTGTGGTCGTACGTTGAGGACTACCTGTACTTGAAATTTTCTTTCAAATTTCTCCCGGTGGTGTTTTTGAGTTTATGGTTTTCTATTTTCTTTCACACCTTCCCACCCTCCCCCCCATCATTTGAAGGTTTTCCTGGCTACCTGATTTTTCCATGGGTGGAGATCCCACTTGGTTTTTCCCTTGGGATTGAGCTGAAGCGAAGAGAGCTAGTGAGGACTGGATAGTGAAGAGCAAGAAATTCAGAGATGTTCTCTAGGCCAGGGGTAGGCAACCTTGGCTGTTTTATGACTCGTGGACTTCAACTCCCAGAATTCCTGAGCCAGCATGGCTAAGCATGGAAACCTCTCCCTTTCCCCTCAGCATGGCTGGCGGCTCAGAAATTCTGGGAGTTGAAGTCCACGAGTCATAAAAGCGCCAAGGTTGCCCACCCCTGCTTTAGGCCCGTCCTCACCACAGAGGAATAAAAATATCACACTCCAAATTCTCTTTCATCTTTCAAATACACCTCATACTGGGGTTAGATGTAAGTGTATGACAAGTTGGGCTTTTTTTTAAAAAGAACTGCAGAATTGCAAAAGATAAAAGGGATCATCCAGTCTACCCTCTGCAATGTGCAGGAAATGGAATAAAAATATTACTGCTAAAATACTACTATTAGGCAGAATGTGATCCACTGGGGGCAAAATACAGGGTGATTTCTTCCTGTGCTACCTATGCTAACTGTGAGAGGGACCTTGGAGTCCTAGTGGACGATCACTTGACTATGAGCCAGCAGTGTGCAGCAGCAACCAAAAAAGCTAATACAATCCTGGGTTGTATAAACAGAGGCATAGAATCAAGATCACATGAAAGTACTAGTACCGCTTTACAAAGCCTTGGTAAGATCATACCTGGAATACTGCAGCCAATTTTGGTCACCATATCACAAAAAAGATGTTGAGAGTTTGGAAAAAATTCAGAGAAGAACAACTAAATGATCAAAGGCCTGGAGGCTAAAACATACGAAGAACAGCTGCGGGACTAAAGAAAAGAAGAAATAGGGGAGACAAGATAGCAGTGTTTCAGTATCTGAGGGGCTGCCACATGGCAGAGGGGGACAGGTTGTTCACTAGAGCACCAGAGGGAAGGACGAGAAACAATGGTTGGAAATTGATCAAGGAGAGAATTAAGGAGAATTAAGGAGAAACTTCCTGACAGTAAGGACAATCAACCAGTGTAACAGCTTACCCCCAGAAATCGTGGGTGCTCCATCACTTGAGATTTTTAAGAAGAGACTAGACAATCACCTGTCTGAGATGGTATAGGTTCTCCTGCTTGAGCAGGGGGCTGGACTAGAAGACCTCCAAGGTCCCTTCCAGCTGTATTCTACTCTATTCTACCTTAAATTCTATTTATTTATTAACTTGCTATTGAATTTCTGACATCCTGGGTGATTTACAAGAATTCCAAAAGAGCAATTTAAAATATATGCAATGCATTGTGAAAATCCACACTACCAGCCACAACTAAATTGCTTTTAAAAATCTTCCTGAAAGCTAGCAGGAAAAGGTCCAAAGAGATCTCAACGAACAAGTCTGAAGCTATACGTGAAGAGGACTAACATCCAACCCACACCTTCCTCCCTTCACACAGGGATACGCCCCTAATTCGAATCCTTTTCAATGAGCTGAGCGGACAGGAAGTTTTATTTTGGATAAGTTAATCTCCTAGCTAAGAAAGACATTTCCCTCAGATAAACACATGTATTAGAGTGGAACAAAGTTATGGGAGACTCTTGTGTTAACTGAAGTGAGAAGTCAGCTTTCCTTGATATCCAGTTGGACTTGCCTGGATGATGCAGCTGAAATTCCTCTTGGTGGGCTGTTGTTTTATGCTTTCCTTCAAAACTCTGATCTATGGGGAAATAATCTTGGTGTGCAGTCAAAATGAACTAATTGAAAAGAATTCCCTGGATCTTTCAAAAATCCACAGGCCGAGAAAAAGACTTGCAAATGAGAAGGTCTGCCTGTTCAAACAGCTACCTAGATGCTGAAAGACCCAATTGACATGAAGAGTCCTAAGGCTTGCAACTGTGCTTTTAGGCAAATAAGTGTGATGAAAAGGATAAACAAACAGCCGGACAATTCAGGACAATCAAAGGACAAAATTAAGTGGACACTAAAAATAACCGCAATGCCCCTTTCTCTCTCCCCCCCTCTCGATATCTTAACATGCCAAATTATCTCAACTGCTGCTTCAGAAGACAAGAACCAGGAACCTCAATTGAAGGTCAGGAAACAATTGTACCACGTCTTTTCTGGCTGTGCAGCATTAAATACCCAGTGAATTCATTGCACTGATGAAAACGGAGGGAATAAAGGGGTCAGCCTATGTCAACCAAAGACAATCTTTGCAGATGCAGAAATATGAAAAAGGTTGTTCCTTTCAAACTTGGGTGTTGGAGAAGATTCCTGAGAGTATCATGGACAGCCGAGAAAGCAAACTGATGGATCAAACAAATCAACCCAGAATTCCTCTCTTCAGCTATAAATGGCAAGGCACAAATTATGCAAAGAACCAACTCTATGGAAAAGGTTGTTAACGCTGGGAAAGATGGAAGGAAAGAGAAAAAGAGGATGATCAACAGTAAAGTGGATGGACTCAGTTACAGCGTGATGGGTGCACTTTTGAGAGATTTAAAAGAACAGGCTAGGGACACATCATCATGGGAAAAAATCTACCTAGGACAGGGGTAGGCAACCTCGGCTCTTTTATGACTCATGGACTTCAACTCCCAGAATTCCTGAGTCAGCAGCTGACTCAGGAATTCTGGGAGTTGAAGTCCATGAGTCATAAAAGAGCCGAGGTTGCCTACCCCTGACCTAGGAGATCTCTAGGGCTCAACAATCTGATGGCATGTAATCAATCGATCAATCATAGCAATCGTGGGAATTCTGGTTGTTCTAGATCGAGTGTTCCTCAACTTCAGCAACTTTAAGATGTGTGGACTTCAACTCCCAGAATTCCATAGCCAGAATGCTATTCTAGATTAGGAGAGCACTAGGTTTGTAAAGGTCAACTAACTTGAACATTCCAAGATTATATTAAAGGCACCGGCTGATGCTTTCCTTGACTAATACCTGAATTCAAGGTGCTAAAAATCCTATGCAGTTTCCCTTGATTATAATTACTTGTAAATCCTTGGGCCTTGACTCAGAGTAATTTCAGATTTTGGGAACCAGTTTGAGATTCTTCAACAAAGGAAATGGTATATAAATAAATACTGCGTAGGGGTAACAGCTAAATAATTAAGCTACTGCAGTTTTCCAATATAAAGTCATAACTGACATGGTTAAAATTTAAATCATAGATCAAACAAAGATAAACATATCCTGAACTACAAACATCTCAACAGTAACATGGTAAAGAAGAATATGTCTCCATTCCAAATGCACAAGACTGGGAGAAATTAAAGTTTAAAAGAGGTATGTACAGAGGGCAGTAGTACTTGTAAGAACCTACCATGATTAGGTAACCCTTAATTGGTCATGTGACTACCCATTTCAGTTGCTAGAGCCAAGGTGAATTACAAACCAGGGCCGCATAAAAGGCAGTATCTTTTAGGAAACTTTACACAATGCAAGCTTTTTTCTTACACACAGATTTAAAAGAGAGATTTTCCCTTCCTAGATGGTGATGGGCCACCAGGTAAACTGAAAAACATGGTTGCTTGCCTTCCATTCTTGACCTCCAGCTCAAGCTTGGTATAACCAAAAGACAACTTTTAAAAAATGGCTTTAACAGTTCGACTTTGAATTTTGCAAGGCTCCAGCCTTACTGGAGCAAGATAAGGGGTATCTGAAGCATAGAAGTCAACACAAAAGAGACCCGATCATAACTACAACTACAGCACAAAGAGACTTAACTCAAGATAATAGCAGTTGCGCAGCCAGGCAAAATCAATTAAAATAAACACGTCTACAAAGTGTACGTACCACCCTGGGCTTTGCAAGCTCCTGCTTATTTAGATTTTAATGAATATTTCTTGAGGTTTCCTGCTGCCTTATTGCCATCCCTAAAGATTGTCCTGTATTTAAATTATGACATTCAAACTATTAAGAGGGCATTTTGCTGAACTGATTTTCTTTGTTCAGTTAGAATTGAGGACATACCCACAAGGTCCCAAATTCTAAGATGTGTGCCTTCACACCTATCTGTAAAATGTGCTTCCACAAATTCTGCCAACTTGTAATCTTGTCTCTAAACAAAGATAATTTTGGCTTATCCTGAAAAATATTCAGAACAACATTTTCCCCATCTCCAATTTTTCCCAAAATTTCCAGGTTTTTTTTTTTTTGCCTTACTATGAAAAATCTAAGAGATACATATCAATTTGTCTATGGAGATTCTGTCATTCAGGTCATAGTTATCCCAAAGATGGCTTTTTTTTTTCATAAGGCAATTGGACTTTCTTGTTTTTCTTTGAAGACTTTTCGCTTCTCATCCAAGAAGCTTCTTCAGCTCACAGTGTCCCACTTTCTAGTCTACTACAATTCAGGAAAGTGTCCTCTGCTGAATGAGGGTTGACTTCGTGAGATAGAAAACACAGTCTACTTTTAGTTACACTGCCAGCTCTCCAGAAAATCTCATTTTCAATCATCTCCGGACCCTTCTCTCAATCCCCAGAGCGTTCTAATTCTCCAAAGGACAGGACAAGAAGCAACGGATGGAAACTAAGCAAGGAGAGAAGCAACTTAGGAGAAATTTCCTGAGAGTGAGAACAATTCACCAATGGAACAACCTGCCTCCAGAAGCAATGAATGCTCCAACACTGGAAGTTTTTATGAAGAGACTGGACAGCCATTTGTCTGAAATGGTATATAGGGTTTCTTGCCTGAGCAGGAGGTTGGACTAGATGACCAACTTTCTTCTTCTTCTTCTTCTTCTTCTTCTTCTTCTTCTTCTTCTTCTTCTTCTTCTTCTTCTTCTTCTTCTTCTTCTTCTTCTTCTTCTTCTTCTTCTTCTTTTTCTTCTTCTTCTTCTTCTTCTTCTTCTTCTTCTTCTTCTTCTTCTTCTTCTTCTCCTCCTCCTCCTCCTCCTCCTCCTCCTCATTCTCATTCTTATTAAACTTAAATTGCCAATTCGACAACAAAAGGAAATTCTGCATTGTAAAAACATTGTTCAAGTATGTCACACCATGTGTAAACTCCATCCTGCTATGAGTTGTAACTGTTCCCCTCTTACACAATGTTTACTTGGGTTTTTGTTGTTTTTTTGCTTATGATGTCATCAACTCTATTCTGTTCTTTTTTTCCTTCAAACTGGTTACAGGTAGTCCTCAACGTACGGCTACAAATGAGCTCAAAATTTCTGTTGTTAAGGGAGACGCCTGTTAAGTTGAGTTTTTGCTCCATCTTACGACCTTTCTTGCCACAGTTGTTAAGTGAACCCCGGCCGTTGATAAGTTAGTAACAGGACTGTTCAGTGAAGCTGGCTTCCCCATTGATTTTGCTTGTCGGACGGTCACAAAAGGGGATCACATGACCCCGGGATACTGCAACCATCGTTAAGTATGAACCAGTTGCCCAGCATTCGAATTCTGATCACATGATCACAAGGATGCTACAAAGGTCATGTGAAAAATGGCCGTTAAGTCGCTTTCTTCAGTGCCATTGTAACTTTGAACAGTCACTAAATGAACTGTTGAAAGTCGAGGACTACTTGTAGTTTGCACTGATGTTTTCCATAAACAATGGCTTGCTTTGCTGTCTTCAACCATCAAGTACTTATTTTCATGTATGGTGGACCTGTAGAAAAATTAAAGCTTTTTGGAGAAAATATGGTGGACACTTCAAACCATTTTGAAAAAGCGTATTGAATTTCTACCTCAGTTGTTTTTGTTAGGGATTACAAAAGACTGTACCACCCTGGAGACGAACTTAATTTTGAATTTGATCACAGCAGCAAGACTGTTGGTGGGACAATACTGGGAAGAAACCAGAATTACCATCTATTGAAGAATGGACCTTGAAAGTCATAAATCTCGCAGAAATGGCCAAAATATCTGCATACTTGAAGGATCATTCAAATGAAAAATATATGCTGGACTGGAAAAAATGGATAGACTACATACAAGAGACATATCAATCGAAGAAAATGTATCTAGCTTATAGTTAAATCTTGATATGCTGAGTGAAGAATGTTTACAAGTAGAAAATGATTGTATTAAGTTGAGTTGCACTCAACCTGATTTTTTTCCTTTGTTTCCTCTGTTTACATTTACAAATATATAATTAATTAAAAAAAATTAAAAAGCAAAAAAAAAGTATATTTGAGAAAAATGTGGGGGGGGATCCTCAAGCATCCTTAGGAAACAGAAGCTTTTTTATTATTTTTTATTTTTATTTTATTTTTTTGTAGAAAACAAACTCTGAACTACTGCAAGGGTGATTTTGGCATAACATCTTCCGAAAACCCAGCAGCTGTTGAGTTTCAAGCAACACAAAAGGGTCATCTTCCAGATCACTTTTAAAAACTGGAGCACACATTTGGAAAAGTGCAGACTCAGGCAGTTTTATAGTGAGTCAGATCTTAATATTCCCAGAGAGATCAACTGTCCACATCCTCTCTTTAATCAATGCTGCTTGCTCATTGTCCCGATAAAGATCACTTTTCCCCGGGGACCAAAACAAGATATATATAAAAAAATCCTCTTTAAAATTTCCACCCGCTGGAATCTGGTGCAGTTTGTGAGGTGATGGACACTCACTCCGTCACCAGCTGCAGCAGGAAGTGGGGAGGGAGGAGAGGGAATTAGTCAAAGCCCTCATTTGTAACTAGCTACTAAGGAAGCTCAGTCCTAATGGGCTCAGTGGAAACACCAGCTTGTAGACGGGATGGGAAGCTTCCACGTGTTTACAGAAATGCTGCGTTTCTCAACTCCGGCAACTTTTAAGATGGATGGGCTTCAGCCCCCTAAGTAAGGGGAACTGTATTGAGCAAATTTTTCAGGGACAAAACTTCCCCAGTTCCTGGCTTCCCAAGTATCTCCTTATTAAACAGGCACCTTAATAAAATTTCAAAGAAAAAAATTAAGTGTGCATCGGGGGGGGGGGGAGAGAGAGAGAGCAGGAACCAGGAGGGCTTGCATTTTCATGCAAAATTATCTAATTTTTACATGCCACAAATCAATTTGGTCTAGTGGTTGAGGCACCAGGCCAGAAACCAGGATACAGTGAGTTATAGTTTCACCTCAGGCATGTAAGCCGGCTGGGTGACTTTGGGCCAATCATCAGGAGACTGTGGATTCTAGTCCTGCCTTAGGCATAAAAGTTGGCTGGATGATTTTGGCCCCAGTCACTCTCTCTCAGCCGAGCCCACCTCACAGGGTTGTCATTGTGGGGAAAATAGGAGGAGGAAGGAATATTAGATATGTTCGCCACCTTGAGTTATTTATAAAAATAATAAAGGTACAAGTACATAAATAAATAAAAATATGCAAAGGGATTGTTGTTTATATTTCGGCATTCACCTTCCTGAATTTTAAAATGCACTTCACCCATGAAATAATTCATACATAATCAGGGAAAATGACAACCCAAATGCTTATGTAGAGTAGAGTAGAGTAGAGTAGAGTAGAGTAGAGTAGAGTAGAGTAGAGTAGAGTAGAGTAGAGTAGAGTAGAAAGGGACCTTAGAGATCTTCTAGTCCAGCCCCCTGCTCAAGCAGGAGGACCTATACCATCTCAGACATGTGATTGTCTAGCCTCTTCTTAACATCCTCCAGTGATGGAGCACCCACAATTTCTGGTGGAAAGCTGCTCCACTGGTTAATTGTCCTCACTGTCAGGAAGTTCCTCCTTAATTCTGGGTTGCTTCTCTCTTTGATCAGCTTCCAACCATTGTTTCCTGTCCTTCCCTCTGGTGCTCTGGTGAATACCTTCTATTAGAGAAATTTGTACACCAAAAGAGTACATGTAGAGATGTCTTTTAGAAAGCATGGCAGACAAATGCAGAAATCGGATACAACCAAGTTAAGGCTGAGGGGGAAAAAAATGAATTTCTCTGTGAAACCCAAAATGACAGGCCCATCCATCAACACCAACAGCTTGGGAAATGTTGGCATGTTGTCCTGGAAACCACACTTTAGGTTGCAACACAGGAAATTGAGATCCAAAAGTTTTGTTTTCTCGGGCTAAACTATACAATATGTTAAATATGCAGTGCAGGGCTGCTCCTCCGTGTTTTATTTACATCAGAATAAGCATATGGAGGCTAAGGCCATCATAATCCCCTTCCCAGGGCTTTCTTTCACAGGTTAACCCCCCCACTATTATCTATAAGATGATGTGTGATTGGTATTTAATGCTTGAGAAACTATCAAAAATGTGTAAAGGTGTTACAAATGTATGTTGGAAGCGCAACTGCAAAAAGGGCCCTTTTTATCATCTCTGGTGTACTTGTGATAAAGCAAAAAGATACCGGGATCAGATTTCTACTTTAATTCAGCCGATTCTTAAAATAAATATAAAAACTGAAACCAGAAGTTTTCCTTTTAGATTTGATGGATAAAGAACACGATGGAAAACTTGTTATTCTATATGCTGACGGCAGGAAGAATCTTATATGCACACAGTGGAATAAAGGTGATGGAGCTACTTTTCCTGCGGTTTGTCCTGTGCCTCTGTGTATTATGAAGTTGAAAGACAAAGCAGTTTATAAAAGCAGAGACTTTTATAAACTCTCCACAAAGTGGAGAAATCTGAAGGGCTATAAATTAGATTATCAAGTCCACCCCCCTTATATAAAGTTTAAAAGTAGAGCAGGGGTGGTCCAACGTTGGCAACTTTTAAGACCCGCGGGTTTCAAATCCCAGAATTCCACTTCCAACCATGCTGAGTTGAAAGTCCACAAGTCTTAAAAGTTACCCTTGAGTTAGAGCAGCGGTTCTCAACCTGTGGGTCGCGACTCCATTTGGGGTCGAACGACCATTTCACGGGGGTCGCCAAACACCGCAGTCCGCCATTTTTTCCCCCTCGGCTGGTGCAGGGGGTAGCACCGCGCATGCGCGATGCGGGCCGTCGCGCCGCGCATGCGCGATGCAGGCTGTCACGCGCACACCGCACATGCATGATGTGGGCCATCGCTCCGCGCATGCGCAGTGCAGGTCGGGGTCGCGGCCTCAAAAAGGTTGAGAACCGCTGAGTTAGAGCATCCCCAACCGGTAGCTCTCAACCTTTTACTGGAACATGTCCAGACAAAAGATCTACATCTCTCCTTGGTCGCTGAGCTTACAGTCCAACTCTTCTTACTAGTAGAAAGTTATTCTTTTCCTAACCTTCTACTTGGATTACTCACACAACACACAGAGAGAAACTTCAAAGTTGATGTATTCTGCAGAACAAAGTGTAACATTGTCTATTGGGCATTCATTCCAGTTGGCTGTAACTAAGCAAAACTCTGCCACTGGCTTTAACAAAAGCCTAGAGAATTTTGGCTTCTCTTTCTGAACTGTCTCCATTCTAACCGGTCTTGTAAGAATGTTGTAGATAAGAAGAAGTGCCTGAATCCAGTTTTTCCTTCTTCCCTTTCTGTCCCTTTATCTTTGCGTGGTGAATGGACTGCAGACTTAGGAATTTTGTTACTGTTCGTAATAAACATCTGGAAGCCGGAAATCCTTGTACTAGTGGATCGTGATCCTGGGTCCATCCTTGTCTTGAAACAGAGGTAATAGTGCCAATAAGAATTGATCAAACCATAGACATTCCTCCTGGTACCACCAGACTCCCTACCCTGAATTTTGTATTTTGATCTCTTTTAAGCAATATACTGTTGAGGACCATTTTCTATTGTTATGGCTTCTAAGACAAGATTCTCCAAACTTGGCAGCTTTAAGACTTGTGGACTTTAACTCTCAGAATTCCTCAGTCATCATGGCTGGCTGAAGAATTCTGAGAGTTTAAGTCCACGAGTCTTAAAGTTGCCAAGTCTGGAGAACTTGGTTCTAAGATAGTCCAAGTCTAGCTGTTTAAGGTTAGCCTTCAAATAAAGACTTCCAACTTACTTGAACTCAGCAGAAAATCTTAATGTATATTGTTATCCAGGTTATTTTTCTTCTCTGTTAAGAATTTGGTGCTGAGAACTTGGTGTATATGCGTTTGTGTGTATGGAAATTTATCAAATAAACAAACCTCCATAATGACACCTTTGAAAAGATTCAGAGCTTTTCACAAAGTCTGCCTGAAGTAAAACTCTGTTGTGTCTTTCCTTCGAAGAATCATCCCATCAGAAGCAAAATTTGCTCTGGTGCTGTGTTCATTTAATGTTCTAACTGGGTTTATGGAGTCAAACACAGTTGGCTGCATTCACACCAAACTTTAAACCATAACCCATTTATAAGCCACTGTGCCTCAGTTCACACTCTGAACTAAGGGCAAACTTATCACACTATAGCTTGGTGTGTTTTGTGATCGCAGCTGTTAGATCTAACAGTGCCTTTTTTCCCCAGTTTCCATCCTCATATGGAATTTTTTTTTAAAGCTATTAGGCACATTTTTCATGGAGGAATTTGAGGAAATCCCTTTCAAGTGCCCTGCTTGTAAAATGCCCCTTGTCTTCTCAAAGGTAAAAAAAGCTGATAAACGTCTTTGATTAACTTTCAGAAGCTAAACACCTCTGTGGGTGGGTGTTTGCACATGCATGAATATACACATATGGGGAGCAGGGGAGAAGAAGAAGAAAAAAACCTATGAAAAGGCATGCCCTTGGCAAGGTGTAATATAAACAGAAAGAAGTGCCAGAATAAACCACGGTGTAAGAGACTGGGTTCTTTGTCAATCAGAGCGTTTCTTCCAGAACTTCCTCACTCCCATATGTCTGTGACCAGCCAGCTGCAGATCTAATAAGAAAGTTCTTATTCAGAGTGCATAATGTTTTGCAGATTGCCACAAGGGTCACTCACAGAGAGAGACACATTGACGTCACGATTCCAACAGACAAGGAACTGAACTAAGCCAAGATGCATCGCTGAAGAGCAGGAGAGGGAGAAGAAAAAGATGGGGACAGGAGGAGGGGGGAAGTTAAAGGGAGGAAAGAAAAATGAAAAGAATATGAGGATGGAAAAGCACATTGCATTCAAAGATGTATTCTAGGAATTAACCACTAAATGCTGTCAGCCCATACTGAAGGCGGGGGGGGGGGTTAGGGGGAATCCTTCTATTAACTTGGTTGGTTGTGCAGAGAAGAAGGAAGGGATCTGGGGGTTGGTGCTAAGAGAAAATAAGGGGATGTTGAGTGGGGAGAGGTGGACCTTCTCTCAGTTCCAAAGTTGTCTGAAAATCAAAATGACAATGAGAGGCCAAGCAGATTCTGATAAAAACAATTGAAATAGCTTGAGATCTCCAGTCTGGGACCCTTTAGATCAGGGGTGTTCTAACTTTGGCGACTTTAAGATCTGTGGACTTCAACTCTTCATGCTGTCTGGGGAATTCTGGGAATTGAAGCCCGCAGGTTTTAAAGTTGCCAAAGGTTGGACACCCCTGCTTTAGATAATTTCCTACCATTATGCCTAGTTAATGGTCACGCAGTCTGAGAAACATGGAGGGCACCAGGTTGGGTAAGCTGTCACCCCTCTGTTGACTATTGACGTCAAAATCAGGAAACCCAGGCAGTTCAAATGAATATATAGCTTTACTACAAGCTCATGTTCTCTACAAGAATCTGAACTACTAACAGTCAAAGCAAATTGGCAGTAGATAAGAGTCAAAGGATTCAAGGTGGGATGGACATAAATCTCTTGTGGGTGCGAAGGGACTCGAGACTGATGAAATGTTTGACTCCTCCCTCGGGTTCAGCCTCGTCATCTCCTACATCAGATCTAGTCCACCATTACAGTGAAAGGCTGCTGCCATTCAAATAGGAAACTCTTTCCTGTTTCTGAAAAGAGCTAATGAATTCTGCTCTACAAGGCAAAAATCAAGATGGCTGGTTGGTTGTTTCACAGAGCACTGTGTTCAAACTGGCTCATTTAGGGAAATGGAAGGAGAAGGGGAAAAAAGGAAAGAAAAGGAGCTACTTCACTATGGGCTGAACACCAGTGAATTAAATATCAGCCTGAGACTAATGGAAATGATTTCTTAGGAGTAGCCTAAACTATAGGAAGCATCATCAAAGGATCATGAGCCAAATATAAACTGTTCCTTTAAGCCAGTGTTTCTCTAACTTGGCAACTATAAGATGTGTGGACTTCAATCCCCAGAATTCCCCAGAGAGTTGTCAGGAGTTTAAGCCCCATTTGGGGACAATTAGCTAGAACTACAATCCCTTCTAAATTGTGAAGCTTGGTCATGCCAATCATCTGTTCTTAAGCCTGACTAATCTCCCATGGTTGCTATGAGGACAACACAAGAAGTGGAAGAAAGAACCATATCTGTCGGCTCTTATAACTGGGATGAAAGAAGAGTAACAAATAAATAGATAAATCTTTGTGGTAAACAAGACCACTTGCCTTACATGCCAAAAATAAAGGACTAACCACCAGTATCTTCAGATAGCCCCAATAAAGATTTATTCTTGAAACTGTAGTGCATGAAAAATCCCGAACTAGATAGATAAGTGTTCTGAATTAAAGTTAAAAAATTAATGACTACCCAAAGTCATTAATTGTTATTAGTTAATTGTTGTTGTTAGTTGCGAAGTCGTGTCCAACCCATCGCGACCCCATGGACAACGTTCCTCCAGTTCTTCCTGTCCTCTACCATCTTCTGGAGTCCATTTAAGCTCACGCCTACTGCTTCAGTGACTCCATCCAGCCACCTCCTTCTATTGCCCCTTCTTCTATTGCCCTCCATCTTCCCCAGCATTAGGCCCTTCTCCAGTGATTCCTTCCTTCTCATGAGGTGGCCGAAGTACTTGAGTTTCAACTTCAGGATCTGGCCTTCTAAAGAGCAGTCGGGGTTGATCTCCTCTAGGACTGACCGGTTTGATCACCTTGCAGTCCAGGGGACTCGCAGGAGTCTTCTCCAGCACCAGAGTTCAAAGGCCTCCATTCTTTGGCGCTCAGCCTTTCTTATGGTCCAATTTTCAGAGACATACATTGCAACTGGGAAAACCATGGCCTTGACTACACGTACTTTTGTTGGCAGAGTGACGTCTCTGCTTTTTAGTATGCTGTCTAGATTTGCCATTAGTTAATAGAAAGTTAATAGAAAGGCAATTGGAAGTAATATCTTTTGAACACAACAGTGGAATTTTCTCCTGCCTAAACAAGCACTAAACCTTGGTCTAAGAAAAGTTCTACTTAGGCCTAGCCTGCATTCCAACGCAGAGTTGAATACTGCAAATACTGAACAACCCCATAAGCTTATATACCCTGAGATCATTCTCAAAAATCTTGTTCCAATGCCCTCATACCCCAAGAGAGCCAGAAACTTCTCAGTGATGGCCTCTCCCAGCTAACAGGACATTCTCTGTAATGGTATGTCGGAATGACTCTGCCAAGGGAACGGTTGGATAAGAGAAATAGTCCACTGCTGAATAAAGGGCAGGGCAAGAAGCTTAGAAGAGACCCTCCCTAATTTCTCAGGAGTAAAGGAGATGGGAAGAGAATGTACTGTCAGATTTGCAAGATTCTGTTAATGTAACCTTACAATAAAATAGAAGTAGATGTTTGGGCTGTGTTTCCTGTCTGGTCTACTTGCTTAGGCTGGCACCCTCCCTAGAACAGCCACCTAAAAGCCTTCTAAGCTCTCTTTACAGCGCCGCCACTCCCCACCCCAAGTTTTATTTTACCATCACTTTTTCTCTTTCACAGGTTCTGCCGCCTGGTGATGTCTTCAAGTTAAGTGCTGCCTTGAGGGCCCATTTTAATTTGACCATGGTTTTATTTAAGCCTCTGTATTTATTTCTGTGGTGCCTTCACTGTATGTCGTCCCCAAGAGCAGAAGAAATAAATAAGACACACAAGGAAGTAAATAACATAAATAGGATTATCCCAAATGCTTCTCAGCTGCAGCAAAGGAACAGAGAAAGCACTGTTAATTTCTCCCAGTGTAATCCTGGACTTTAGAAAACAGTGTGCGTAACAAAAGGCATTGCTCCATGGAGCTTACACATTTTGATCTCAAACTGAAATGTGTTGGGGTAGCTGCCAAATATATAAAAAGCAAAAAATTGGAAAGAAAAGCAGAGCTCTATGGAGATTTGAGGAAAATGCAAGAGATCGTGGAAATAGATATTAACTATTTCAATAGGTGTTAAGAAACAGAGCATCGAGCTTTCCTGTCATTTCCATAGTTTAATGAAGAGAAGGACCAGGGGTGACATGATAGCAGTGTTCCAATATCCAGTTTTGGTTGCCACAATATAAAAAAGACGTTGAGACTCCAGAAAGAATGCAGAGAAGAGCAACAAAGATAATTAGGGGATTGGAGGCTAAAACATATGAAGAACAGTTGCAGGAATTGAGTATGTCTAGTTTAATGAAGAGACGGACGAGGGGGGACATGATAGCAGCGTTCCAATATCTGAGGAACTGACATAAAGAAGAGGGAGTCAAGCTATTTTCCAAGGCACCTGAAGGCAGGACAAGAAGCAACAGATGAAAACTAATCAATGAGAGAAGCAACCTACCGGTAGAACTAAGGAGAAATTTCCTGACACTGAGAACAATTAATCAGTAAAACTGCCTCCAGAAGTTGTGAATGTTCCAACACTGCAAGTTTTTAAAAAGAGATTGGACAACCATTTGTCTGACATGCTATAGGGTTTCCTGCCTGAGCAGGGGGTTGGACTAGATGACCTCCAAGGTTCCTTTCAAATTTGCTATTCTGTTATCCTTGCACAATTAAATAAACTGCCTTTTTAACTTTTAATTCAGATATATCTTTTTAATTTGTTTTCTAATTTTGTGCTGGTCAATTACGCCTTTTTTTTTCCAAATCTTTCTATTGCATCATTTGTACAGGATGAATGTTTTCTCCTAAATCTGCCATTTAATTATGTTGATTTTCACATCCACACACGTTGCAAATAAAGAGGAGACACTGTGTGTTTTGAGAAGGGCATGGTTTCAAATAGCTTATTCAGAGAGAGAAAAATACTGACGTTTTAACATGCTTTAGGAGAAATGAAATATATACAAAGCAGCCTTTTATTTATTTATTTTTACTACTGCAGAAGAGCAAAGATTTATAAATATATACAGTACATGAAATAGGAATTTTCCCCACACCCTTTTTTTTCCTTCTACAACTCCATAACTCTTTTTCACGAATTTCTTCAACAATCTGTTTTTTCAAATTCTCAAATTTCTGAATCAGATTAGATTCTTCTTTAATGTAAAAAAGATAAGAAAACAGGCAGTAATCCATGCTGTGCGAATCTTTTCCTAATGTACATTATGTGGTATATAAGTGTGGTCTGCTGCAAAGGTGAAAGCTGAAAAAGAACAACTCCCGTTATTATGGTGAGAATGCCACAGCTTTAATTAAGGTAGACCACATTAATGAAGAACCAGGGCTTGAGTTCAGGAAATGCAATTTGTCAAACATGTCATTTGGACATGTTTCAGAGCTTTCTCCCTTGCCCTTTTATTACAGCCCATATGAGTATTTTTGCAAAATTGCTGAACTTCAAGCAATTTTGCTTATGAACTTTGTCCTTGTCAAGTGCAGTGCGTATGCGCTTGCAAAATCACAGGGGACAAGCACTTTTGCTGAACTAGTTTCCATAGCTGATGTCCAATAAGTTTGCAAGGTAATTTCGTTGGCAATGTTTCTGACATTCACCACAAACTAAAGACAGATCGTTCAGAAATGCACTGTCATGATTGAACTAGAGATAGCTAACTCTCCCAAAGAAAGATTAAAATACATGATTTGTACGCTTTAGTGCAGGGATGAGAAGACCCTACTTCTACCAGATGATGCCAGACAAATCTCGTCATCCGAAAACCAGTGTGGCTGACTGCTGGGGGCAATGGGATCTGTAATCCAATGACACTTGGATGGGTACAAGTTCCATTTCCTTGTGCAGAGTCTGAGTTTGTAGCCTGTTGAAAACCATAGAAACATAGAAAGTTGGTTTATGGAGAGCAAGAGGTTTTGTTTCAAGAAGGGGAATTTTGTCCAGCCGGGCAGCAAGAAGAGGATTTAATTGATAAAAGAGAGACTTTGTTTCATTTTATGAAGCAATTAGACTATAAATGGATTCGGTTTGATGAACAGTTTATTTATGGAAAGCAAGAGGATTTGATTCAAGATAGCACGACTCAATTCAAGAAGCAATTTATCTATGGGGTTGAAGAAATAAAGAAGAGAGATTTATTATTTGGATGGGTGGCCTTGTTATGGCGGTGTATTTGGTTAAAAAGAAAACCTAGAATTCGTTTGAAGTAGTGAAATTTAAAACTGTATGTAAGGATGTTTGGGTAATTTAAAATTATGGAATGAATTAAGGACTAAGAATACGAGTAAGATGATTAATGGTTGATATAATTAAATTGATGAAGGATGTATTTGTTTTGATGATCTAGATTTGATATTAGATTGGAATGTAAGTTAGAAATGGTATAAATAGTTTGTTTTTATGAGAGAGCCCAGAAGTTGATTGATTAAACGTAATTTATAACTAAATGAGAGAATTAAGGTTAATCTAAGATTATGGGTTGATTTAAAGATTGAGATTATAAGTAAGTTCTAAGATAGGATGTTTAAATGATATATCAAGATATATTATTACAAATTAAATTTATTAGATATGACTTAGATTGACGGTTTAGATGTAAATGATAATTATTATTCTTAACAAGATGTTATATCCTTTTTTTCTTTTTTTTTTTTTAGAATTGAGGGATTTATTGATATTGTTATTTTTTAATATTATCTGTTTAATTTTAATAAGATGAGTTTTTTTTCTTTTATGTTTTGTTTAAGGGATTGATTTGATTCAGAGAATGTATATATTAGATAGTTTAAAATTCTTGTTAAGACTATATAATAATTTTGTTGGACGTAGTGGGGTTCTCTTTTGTTATACCCTGTAATCATTCTGGGAAGTCGAGGGTTAGGGAGGGATTATAATTTTAGAGATGATGTTTTCGGGGAGGGAGATAATAAGTATTAGAATATGTTTCTCAACTGTAGTTGGGGGTATTTAGGGACTATATAATTTTTTCAGGGTGCTCGGGAGAACTCTAGTCACCGCATTGGAGGGTGAGGTAGGTGGAAGGAGAGGTATTGGTATGTATAGAGGGTTAGAGGGTTGAGAAGGAGTAGAGGAGGATTGAGGGAAGAGGTATAGAAAGGCGAAAGTATGTAGGTAGAAGGATAGAAGAGGGGGTTAGGATGTAGGAGGATGTGGTGGGGGGGGGGTTCCGAGCAGCTATTTGTATTGTTTGTTAATTATGCTATTTGTTTGTTATCAGTTGAGTTATTATATTTTTGTGTTAAAATTTGTTTAAAGTTTATAAAACTTAATAATAAAAAAAAATAATAAAAAAAAAGAAAACCATAGAAACACATAGTGCTAAGAGAGAGCAGAGATGAAGATTAAAAACTGTTTTTACTGTTCTAGAACCTGAACTAAGATGCTTTGTAATTAAAGTCCAGGCAGGGTCAACTCAACGAGAAAATGGTTTTTTAAACAAATATTTATTCCAGGAATTCTTAGCAGAACTTACTTTCTGAAGATGCGTCCGAATGTGTACATTTGTCCATTTTGCGTAAGTAAAAACAGTAATTCCTTCATATCAGCTCTAGCGTGGTTATAGACAATGTCCCTGCATGCATCCCCATGCTGATTTCACACAAAGTTTTGTCCCTGGCATGTAGCCAGGATATCCTGTGATGAACTTTGTGGCCTCTCCCACTGATTTGATGAATATAGGATTCACTAAAACAGCTAAACTACATTACCCATAAGCCATCTCTTAAGGAGACAGCGCTTAACTCTTTAAATGCCAAACATTCTAACATACAGTTCTTATCTAACTGGATGGTCCAACACAGTGGCAGTCAACCATAGACTGGATCTTAAAGAATGGAAAGTCTCAACTATCATCTAACTCGGGGGACCCCAAACTAACAGTGGGCCATGGCCTATTTGTAACCAGGCCTCGCAAGCGGCAGGCCAGCACGCATATGTGCACATGCAACTGAACGTGTGAACAGCAGGCTGGCAACTATGCACACGTGTGCGCAGCTCAACTTGCACAAGTTGAGCTGTGCATGATGGCTGCCACTCACGGGGTCCAGTTCCCCTCTGTCCCCCCCCCACCAGGCCTCCAAGCTGCAAAGGTTGGGGACCACTGATCTACCTAATCTACCACCACCCCTGCCAAAATATAGGTAAGGAAAAACCATGTTAGCTTGTGGCAGTAAAACGGATATGGGGTTTAGTAGTGTCATGCGCAAAAGAAGTTCCAATTAACTTCAATTAATTAACAATAACAATAACTTCAATAACTCAATCAACTGATTTATTCTTTCTTATACCTATGCACAGGAAACTTCTCAAATAACAGTTAACATCTCCCTAAAGTCAGATAAAGGCCAACAGAATTCAGAATTCAAGAAAGGTTGAAAATAGTTTATTTCTGGCTACGTAGCAACTCTAGCCTGATTCCTCTTTTGACTCCATTCAGAAGGAGCTATGCCACTCCTTCTCCTATAGCTAGAACCTTTAAGACTAACCAATTTTACTGGAGCATAATATATTCTCCGGAATAGGGTGGCATAGAAATTAAATAAATAATAATAAATAATAATAATAATATTGATATTTTGGGTTTTTTTTAAAAGTGGCTGTAAATTACAGGGAGGAAAATAAAATTTTATTGCTAAGTGGAATTTTTTTCCCTGGATTAGCCAACCTAATGAGTTCTGGAAGTGAGAGAATACTCATTAAGGTGGCCATGTCCGAAATGGTTCCCAAATGTGTTGGAAATCATGGGGAACAGTGAAGGAAAAGGCAGAGAAATACTACCCTATTGTCCTCAGCCAGTGCAAGGTTGCAGTTACGGTTGAAAGCTTGGAAGGTATGGGAGATGACCACATTCATTGGCTTTGAACTCTTACTTTTTGGAGAATGTTCAAGCACAAATAGTAGCCCTCAAGCAGCTCAGACTGAAAAACAGGGAACAGAGAATGGGAAGGCTGAAATTGGAACCAACTCCATCAAAGGCCCAGGACGAAGCTGCAGGAAGCCATTTTTTTACAGAACCACATAAGCTAAAATTAATCTTCAGAGGAGAGCATACTTCCTCTTTTGCTACTAAGGATCATCATACCCCAGACACTCACACACTTGCCTTAAGGAGAGATAACCTGCTTCTTTGAGGGAGATGGCTGGTCTACGAATACAAAATATAAATAAATAAACAAACAAGCAAACACTTTTGCAAGTGCTAGGCACACTGAGGTCCTCTTGAGCTGCTGGTGGACTCTCTCATGAGAATGCCCACTAGGAACAGAGGTCAGCACTCCCAGGCATGCATTTATCAGATAGCAAAACGGTGAGGCTGTTCTCCACCACTCTTTCTAGCCTGTCTGTCTGGATATTCTGTCCCCTACCTCTTGTCCTTTCTTCTCAGCAGAGATCTTCTGAACTCAAAAACCAGAACTTACGGAATACAGAACAACAGCTGGAAGGAACTTTGGAGGTTCTTGAGTCCCACCCACTGCTCAAGCAGAAGACCCTATGCCTTTCTGGACAAATGGCTGTCCAATCTCTTCTTCGAAACCTCCAGTGATGGACCACTCACAAGCTGTCCCACTGATTAACTGTTCTCACAGTTAGGACATCTCTCCTTAATTCTAGGTTGGATCTCTCTTTGATAAGCTTCCATCAGGTGCTTTGGAGAATCGGTCAACCCCTTCTTCTGTGTGACAGTCACTCAAATCTGGAACACTGCTATCAGGTCACCCCTAGTCCTTCTCTTCATTAGACTAGACATACCCAGTTCCTGCAACTGTTCATCTTATGCTCTAACCTCCAGCCCCCGAATCATCTTTGTTGTTCTTCTTAGAAAATTAATTTAGCGATTTTTTTATTTTCTAAGAATATATACTACTTAAGCTGAGACTTGGTGATCAACAACCAGCTCCAGGTTGCCCACACCCCTGCCTGAGACCTAGGACAGAAGCTGTTCCCCCTTCCTGAAACTTTAAGAAATGACTTTCCTGCAGCTCAGAATGTTTTCCTGCCATGATAGCAGGCTGCAGAAGAGACAGCAGGCTGTCATCATATGGCCTCCCAGAAGGCGTGGGATCCAGTGGGGTCATGGCCCTGTCATAGCTTCTCCAAAGCAAACGCACATTCCCCCTTGTGCAGGAAAAGTCAGACGCCCTCCTTGCTTCATAGGCAAAGCCACTAAAAAAGGGCTGGTGCTGTTTTGTGGCTAGGAGCAACTGAAAAAACTACAGCTGGGAGGGCACACATGGGCTTTGAGGAAGTTTGGTACGTGCGGTCCTATCTTAGCTACTGAGAACACAAACCACGTGAAACTACATGCAAAGCAGAACAAATGCGCGCGCGCGCACACACACACACACACATACACACACACACACACACACAAACACACAGCCACTTCGGGAAGGACTCAAATGCTGCACATCTCTTTGGTGGCCAACTCATGTTAAAGGAGGATGTTGTTTCCCACACAGAATGGATTTCAGTAGTCACTTTGTGTCTAAATTGCCCTTCCCTGCATATTCAAGAGTATTGCAAGTGACCAGGGGTGTGTGGGTGTGTGCATGCAAAAATCTCAGTACTGGGAAGGAACTTCCAGTGCACGTTAAACCTATCCAATATTGGCATTTTAAAAAAATTGTTTCAGTTTCACTTGAGACACAAAAAGCGTGAAGATAATTCATTGTGCTAATCTAGTCCCAATAGCAACAGTTATAACTAACGTTTTTGGTGAATATGATATCTTCAAAATGTGTTGGATTCCAATGCCCATAATGTTATTTTACTGCACTAAAACGAGTTGGAAGACAATGTTTTCTCCCCCCCCCCTTTATCCTACACTTTCTTCTCTTCCCCCCCCCCCCCCGCTTACTTTCCCCTTTACTTTCATTTTTTCTTTGTATTTTGATAAACTAATAATAATTTAAATACAGAAATACCCACCATCCCTAACTACCGGTAGTACAGCTGTTTAGAAAGAGGCTAGCTTGGGATGGGATGGGAGGGGAGGGGAGGAGAGGAGAGGAGAAGGATTCCTAGTAACATTTTACAACTAACACATTAACAAGTGCCTTCTTGTAAAGAGAAGATGCAGATAAGGGGTTTGATCAGAAAGCAATTACAGACATACTAATCCCATCTTATTATGAATTGCTTCAAAGCTTTTTTCTTTTGTTCTGTATTTTAAACTTTTTATCTGTTTTATTGGTGTTTCTCAAATTTTAAGATCTGTGTTTTTGTTTTATTGATCTGAGACTGTAAATAAATACACTCTATTCCATTTGGAAATGATTTCTACCCCTGGCAAGTCCACAAAATAGCCTCTGCTAGCCTGAGTTACTGTCACATTACAAGAATCCTCGTTGCTTAAAAAAAAGAAAAAGAAAGAAAAAGAATCTCCTAGCTAGAGTTAAGGAACCGAAAACTTGCCATATTTTTCCAGACAATACCAACAGGTATTTCCATTTAAAACAAGAAAAGGAATAGGTTCCAAACTTGCTTAGTTCCTTCTCGTAATTCCTGTAGTTTTGACTAAAGCAGAACTTTCAATTCCAGGTGTGACAAAACCAGGCAGCAGATTAGGGAATCTCCACAAATGTTTCTGTGCTTATTTGTTCATTTCCAAGCCCGATGCTACCAACACGGCTTGATCGCTCTGCCAGTTAATAGCGGAGGCCACCAGGGGACGAGTGTGTGTGAGAGAGAGACATGGAAGATTTTTGGTACAGGCTTTTTTTTTTACACTGTTCACAAGAGATATCTTTTAAAGAACTTTAAAACCGCATGACCTTAAAGGCACCGTCATATCTGTCAAACACACATGTTTGGGAGGTGGGACCTCACCTCTGTTTGCATTTACGCACTTCCTAGATCGCTGTGGTTTCTCTCCCCGCCCCACTAGAGCAAGCAAATAGCATCGCCTCGGTGTAACTGGAATTAAGTTACTTCAGGTCAAACCACTTCAGGTCTTATCATAGAAGCAACAGAGGAGAAATCTCCCTGGTGTGCACGCAATGCAATTCAACAACACCCTCCCATTTATCTTCTGCTCCAAGCTTCTCTGCTTTGGCTACGTGCAGAGGTGCTCATCTCCATCGACCCTCAGATAGCATTCAGTGCAAATCCTAAACACCCGCCTCCAGCTTAGGGCACTGAAAAGTGACAGAACACCAGCAGGAAGTGGTAGTAGGTAGATCCCCAACCACCCACCCACCCCCACAAAAATCTTGTTGTTATTAGTTATAAAAAAAAGCATCAAATTGAGTGGTAAAGGACCTACCTACTCAAGAGCAATCCAACCATCTATCTCCACATTTCATTACATGGGTGCACGTTGAGGGTCAACACTGCAATCTACTGTTTTACCCAGGCAGGATCTGAACTTCCATTTGCTCTTTACATTACATACTTCCTGTGCAAATCTGAAGTTTGCTGTGCTTGTATCAGCCAAGGAAAACATGAACTAGGCCAGTAGTGGCGAACCTATGGTATGCCTGCCAGAGGCGACACTTAGAGCCCTCTCTGTGGGCACCGGCGCCGTTGCCCCAGAGTCACCCCCGAGCGCGACCTGTATGGAGCAGCACAGCCAAGGACATGGCAGCTGGGCAGCGGGGACAAGACTCCGTTCTCACCCCCCCCCCCCGTTGCCTGCAGTTGATGCTGCGGGCGTGGGCGGAGGGGGGGCTGCCATGGCATGCTGGGCTGCCTGGGTGAGGCAGTGGGTGGCCCTGTGGATGGGCAGGGCGCAGGGATGGAGTGGGGTGGGTGGGGGCAGAGTGGGGGGCGGGGCAGGGGCGGGTTTTGGGCACTCATTCTCTAAAAGGTTCGCCATCACTAAACTAGGCAAAGCAGAGAGCATCATTGCAGACATAATCATAGCCCTCACCACTTGACAAAGGCCGAGGTAATTTTTCCAGGAATTATATACAAGATCTTCTGAAATAGGGGCCCATATGAAATGGCAGAGGAGGTTTTGCTAGGGGTTGCCTTTTTGTGAAACAAAATATTTAACTAAGGGAGCAACGGAAACTTAAAATCAGAAGTGAATGGATAAACTCTTCATTGTTTGCTGCAGGATTTTAGTTCCTTAAAAATTATCCTCTTCGTGAATCTTTCTGTAAGTTGGGTTGCAGGTCTGCCTAGCCTGTACTAGAAAATCACCTATTTTTCAATTCTAGGACAAGGTTATTTCAAGCTTCCCGCATTCCTTATGACAGAGTACTTGAAAACTGCCAGTAAACTTGGGAAAAAAGATTCTAGAACAAAAGTAGCTTTGTTCCAGTGTAAAAACTCCCCAAACAACTATTTTGACCTCAAGAGTATCCTGAACGTAGAACATTTGGTACATCTCCATTTTGCAAAGCACATGATTGGTCACCAAATTATTGCTTTTATAACCTTTTCCTCATCTCCCAAGGATATAAACTGAATGGTTGTAAAGTAGAACGTTTTTTTTCCCTTTTGTGTTATGGACTTTAAAATGCACATGCAGGCACATACACATCCGTGTGCAGGCAGATTTGTTGTATGCACGGAAGAAACAGAAACACAAATGAACATAACTTTCAGATGGACGTAATTTTTCTCCCAATCTACTTAGGCTTAAAGCAAGATTTTAGAGGGAGGAGTAGATGAGAAAAGACGAAGGATGGGGGTGTCACATTCTGGAAGTGGTTAGGAAGTTAGGAGAAGATCCCACTGCCACCTTGTGTAAGTATTGCTCCCTTTTTAGCTAGGTTTTTTTTTTTTGTTGTTAATTTTTAACACTGAAAGTTTTTAATGTTCTTATCGTTTTATATTGTGCTGTTATGATGCTGAAAGTCACCCGGATTCAACTGACAAGTGAGAGGGGTGGCTAACAGCTAGTCCTTGACTTACAGCCATTCATTTAGTGATTGTTTGGCAGTAAAAAAGTGACTTACGACCATTTTTCACACAACTACTGCAGCATCCCCGTGATCGTGCTCAAAACTTGGATGCTTGACAAATAATTCGTATTTATGCCAGTTGCAATGTCCCAGGCAGTGGTGGGATTCAAATATGTGAATAACCAGTTCTCTGTGTGGATGCCCCTTCCGGAAGTCCATTCTGGGCCTGGGCAACAAAACATTAGCTACCGATTCTGCCAAAGTTGTGTGAACCGGCTGAATCCCACCACTGGTCCCAGGATCATGTGATCCTCTTTTGCGACTTTCAGACAAGCAAAGTCAATGGGGAAGCCAGATTCACTGAACAACCGGGGTTAGTATTTTATTCATTTTATTTATTTATTACTTAGATTTCTATGCCGCCCTATTTCAAGAACTCAGGGCGGCTCACAACATAAATACTACATGTAGAAATCTAATATATAAAAAAAACATTGTAAAACCCGTCAATTAAAAGACCAATCATTCAAAACAGACATACAAATATACATACACTGGCTAGGGGCAAGATGTTAACTGCCCCAGGCCTGTTGGCAAAGATGTGTTTTGAGCAGTTTACGACAGGCGGAGAGGGTGGGGGTGATACGGATCTCCGGGGGGAGTTGGTTCCAGAGGGCCGGGGCCGCAACAGAGAAGGCTCTTCCCCTGGGCCCCGCCAGGCAACACTGTCTGGCTGACGGGACCTGGAGAAGGCCGACTCTGTGGGCCCTAACCGGTCGCTGGGTTTCGTGAGGCAGCAGACAGTCCCGTAAGTAACCTGTCCGATGCCATGTAGGGCTTTATAGGTCGTAACCTATAAAGTAACTAGTAACTAGTACTAGTAACCTAGTAACTTAACAACTGCAGCGATTCACTTAACAACTGTGGCAAGAAAGGTTGTGAAGTGGGTCAAAGTTCATTTAACAACTGCCTTGCTTAGCAACAGAAATGTTGGGCTCGATTGCGGTCGCCAATTCAAGGGCCAGCTGTATAAATTTGATAAGGAAATAAAAAGGAAATAAAGTTGCCAGGCAAGAGATCTGAAGAAACCAGACTGCCGCCACTGGTGCACCTGTGAACACACAAGGATGCATAGTGGCACCTTGGACTCCTTTGTGAGGTTGTGGAATAGAATAAGGCTGCAAAGAACAAGGCTCCCATGTTCTTCTCCTTTTTCATTACAACACTGTAAGCAAACTCTCCCAGAAAGAGGCCAAGGGAAGCAAAGTGAGCTTTGCAGAAGGAAGAATCTGTTTCTCTTGGATCTTGCTAAAGACATTTCCAGGCCAAAAAGGACAGAGCAGGGGGGGGAAAAAACCCAAAGTGTGAATTATAATTCCACTCAGCTGTTCTCACGAGCCAAGAGTTAAGCGAACTTCTTGAGTTATGACTTATTTCAGGACACTTGTCGGTGGCTTTTGGTTGAGAATACAGTTTTTTGGGCCCAGGAAACACATCCCGAATATTTATGTTCAAGGCTAGCTTTTACTTATTGTTTTCTGTACTTGTTTGAAAGCTGGCTTTCCAATAGGACAAGCATGTTCTCAAAAAGCACCAGAACAAGGAGGAGTGGATGGAAACTAATCAAGGAGAGATCCAACTTAGAAACAAGGAGAAATTTCCTGACAGAACAATTCGTCCGTTGTGGGTGCTCCACCACTGGAGGTTTCTAAGAGGAGACTGGACAACCACTTGTCTGAAATGGTACATAGAGTTTCCTGCTTGAGCAGGGGGTTGGACTAGAAGACCTCCAAGGTCTCTGTCAACTCTATTATTCTGTGTATCTGGATATTCATATACAGGCAGCTCTCGACTGAGAAACATAAAGGAGTCTCTGAAATGGCCTCCACTTCCAGGAGAGAGCCAGGCAGCACTGAGGGACATGGAGGGGAGAAGCAGCCTGTGACACTCCATGACAGGGGCTGGCTCAGGAATTCTGGGAGTTGAAGTCCACGAGTCATAAAAGAGCCAAGGTTGCCTACCCCTGCTCCATGGGATACTTCTTTCCAGTTTCATGAGCATCCTTTGCATACAGTTTTCATTTAGCGGTGGATTCTCTTAATTCACATACCATCTGTCCCCCACACCCACCCCACTCTGAACTAGCTTTCTAATGGGAATGCATGAGATAGTTTGTCTATAACAGCAGTCTCCAAGCTTTCTGGCTTTGCAGACCCGCGGGGGGAGGGGGAGAGCAGATAGTTCCGCGTGAGCAGTGAGTGAGCATGCGCACAGCTCTATTTGCACAAACGGCGGGCATGTGCATCCGCCGCTCATACAAATGAAGCTGCCCATGCACCCTTGTTTGCCCATTGTGCACGCAAGTGGAGCTGCGCACATGTGCACGCTCATCCACCACTTCAGCAATTCGATTCTGAATAGGCCATGGCCCAATTGTGGGTCGCAGCCTGAGGAACCCCACTCCGTAACATCCCCATTATCTGCTACTGTAGTTACCAAGTTCAAAAGAGAGAGAAAAAAGAAATCATGTTACTGTAGCCTAAGAAGACCTTTTCTTGACAAATCCATTTTTAATGAAAAAATCCTTTTATTAAAACAATCAGCATTGAACAAAAAATCATAGTATGCATCAATCATCATAGCACCTGATATACATCACTAAGTATTAATCTTTATAATCGTCTGGTTTGGTAAACATTTTTCACTCCGCACATCAAGCCTCAACTAAACGCCTGTTACAATTGATTTGCTTGGTGTTTCTCTTTTCTATAGTCTATCCACAGTTCCTAGTCTATCACATATTATTCATCTCAGTATTAGTACAATCTTTTATGATCCCTAACCAAAAATCCTGAGGTAGAAATTCAGTATCCTGAGGTAGAAATTCAGTACGCTTTCTCAATATTAAAGCAATCAACATTAAATCTGGGTTCATATTAATAAGCTGTCCTCATAAGACCCGAAAATACATCTCTTGTATATGGTCTATCTACATTCATACAATCAGCATTGAACATAAAATCATAGTATGCATCAATCATCATAGCACCTGATATACATCACTAAGTATTAATCTTTATAAACGTCTGGTTTGGTAAACATTTTTCACTCCTCACATCAAGCTTCAACTAGACGCCTGTTACAATTTATTTGATTGGTGTTTTTCTTTTCTATAGTGTATCCACAGTTTCTAGTCTATCACATATTATTCATCTCAGTATTAGTACAATCTTTTATGGTCCCTAACCAAAAATCCTGAGGTAAAAGTTTAATAACCTGAGGTAAATCTTGTATATGGTTTATCTACTATATCTAGTCTATCACATATTGTTCATTCACGCTTCTGAATTGACTTCGTCTCGGTAATAGTGCAATCTTTCATAGTCCCTAACCAAAGATCCTGACATCCATTTTTAACCTCTAGCAATAAGAGGCACGGTGGCTCAGGGGCTTCATGATACTGGAGGCAGTCCTCTGCTCCGGCAGTTCGAATCCTAGCACTGCATGGCAGGGTGAGTTCCCATCACTCGTGTCAGCTTCTGCCCGCCGTGCAGTTCGAAAGCCCATTCTATGTGAGTCGAAAGGTAGGAACCACTTTGGTGGGGAGACAAGTTGGTGCTCTGTGCAGGCAGTCAGATTGCTGACGACTTGGAACTTTCCCGGTTGCGGCGCCCGTTTGTGAAGCAGCTCTGGGAAGGGAGGGGGCCGTGGGTGACACTGAGGAAGAGCCGTTCATTTTTCTCTCTGGTGTGAAGCCAGCTCACTCTCCTGTGGCACAGCATGGGAAGCACGCAAGCATGTCCTACAACAGGACTGGTTATCTTAGCAAGCCAAACTGCTACTCTGCAATTGCATTATGGTCTCTTGGCTACTGTAACAATATCATATGATGGTGGTGATAATAATATAGACAGATCACCATTTGGAACACAACACACCAAATATTGTAGTTGTAGAGAACCGAAGCGTACAGCTGATTGATATCGCTGTACCAGGAGATGCCAAAGTCGAAGAAAAAGAACTGGAAAAAAATTATGAAATATCGCGACCTGGCCATCGAAACTGTGCGATTATGGAGGAAACGTGTAACAGTGATACCCATTGTCATAGGGGCACTGGGAACTATGTCCAAAAGCTTTGCAAAATACATCAAGAAACTGCAGCTTCCTGCAATAACTCCAGCAATGTTACAAAAAACTGCGCTACTCAGAACATCTTACATTTTAAGGAGGTACCTGGTTGACACCTAGGATGCTGGTACCAACCTGTGTCAACCATCAGCGCCAGCCAATTTGAATGTTCAGTTGACTGAGGTTCATGTCTAATGAATAAAAGATAATAATAATAACAACAACAACCACATCAAGCAATTACTATCTTTTTGCACAATGCCTACATATCGATCTCCTTACAATCTGATTTACAATCTCTTCGGTAAGTAGTTTCCTAGTTTTTCCTCCCTCCTTCCCCTCCTCCTCCTCCTCCACAGATAACAACTTCCTCCAGTGATTTGGAACTTCACCCAGTTGCTGAATTTTCTCAAAGATAAAGAACAGAAGTTCAGCCAGATCACTCACTTCTTTCAAGTACTCTAGGATGCAATCCATCTGGCCCTGGATGCGCAGTTTCACTTAAAAGTCAGTAAGGATTCTGGCCTGGCCTGTATTTTGATCCTTCAATCAGCTGTCCACAACTGCTTCCTGGGACATGTATTTTTTTTCCCACAGAAAATAACAGGGCCAAAATAAGGGCACTTCCTCTTTTGATTAAGGGTTTTCGTCCCACTCTCAAGATGAAAGACAAGGGGGAAAACACCGCCCTCAGCAGTGCTTTCCCCGCACTTTGAACACGATCCAACAAAAATATGGCCATCACACAGCAGGTAGTTTGTCTTGTCTGCTGAAGAAAAAGCAGCAGCAGCAGCACAGAGAAACAGGGAATGGGATTCTTCCCCTTCTCTGAATCTCCCCACTTTTTTCCTCAAGATGCCTCTCACCCAGTAATTTCCCACCATAATTCTGTGCTGGATGGAGAGAGTGCCATTGCTACAGCTGATGAATGCAGCAAGTAGGAAGATTATTGCCAAGGGGAATACTGTCAATGGTAGCATCATAAAACAGCTTCCAGGAGATCAATAGTCTTTAAGTCGAGGCAAAAAGAGATCTGTGGCTGCTGGGCATGGGTGCATCCTCTGTAGAAGTCAAAGGAAAAATGCCCACAAAGAAGTGTAGGACCTCATGGGTGAATGGGAGGGACAGTCCTACAACTAGCCAACGGCAGGTGTATCAGCACTTCAAGATAGATCTGACTCGGAAACCTATGCCATGTAGATCAGTAATATAAAGCTATAGTAGCAGAATCGTATATGTCGTAAGGTTCTTCTCCCCTCCTTCTTTCTCTTCATGTGAACTTGGGAAGGGCTTGACAGAGGAATCTATTTGTGTTCCATTCTTGGCCTGGGCTCAAGCCTCTTTTCTCTGATCACTGCTTTGGTAGCAGTTCTTCTTCCTGTCTCTCAGGGCCAGTCCCTCTGTCCACTACAAGGTGACTGACCTTCCTTAGGCGTCTCTTTTCACAACGTCTCACCCAGCTTCACATAGCGGAAGGCTTGAGTGATTTTCCCATGGAAAATACTCTTCTGCTGGTTTCCTTGAGTCTGGTTTCAACCTGCTTCTGTAGCAGGCTGGCCCCAACCAAGATGTAGACTTCCAACGGGTGGGCAGGTCCTTCGTGATCAGTAAGCAGGTAATCTTGCTGCCGGGTTGACTTCTAAGAGTTGACGTTGAAGAAAGGCATGCCTCCAACCCCAGAGCCATGTTGGAGATGCCAGTTACAGACGGGCATACTCTCCCCTCTGCTGTTTAATATCTACATGAAACCGCTGGGTGAGATCATCCGACAACACGGGGTGAGATATCATCAGTATGCTGATGATACCCAGCTTTACATCTCCACCCCGTGTCATTTCAGTGAAGCAGCGGAAGTGATGTGCCGATGTCTGGAGGCTGTTAGGGTTTGGATGGGTGCCAACAGGCTCAAACTCAACCCCGACAAGACGGAGTGGCTATGGGTTCTGCCTCCCAAAGATATTTCAATCTATCCGTCCATCAGCCTGGGGTGGGGGGGAGCTTTTGACCCCCTCGGAGAAGGTCCACAACTTGGGCGTCCTCCTCGATCCACAGCTAAATTTGGAACATCATTTTTCGGCTGTGGCGAGGAGGACATTTGCCCAGGTTCGCCTGGTGCACCAGTTGCGGCCCTATTTGGACTGGGAGTCTCTGCTCACAGTCACTCATGCCCTTATCACCTCGAGGCTCGACTACTGTAATGCTCTCTACATGGGGCTACCTTTCAAAAACGTTCGGAGACTTCAGGTAATGCAGAATGCAGCCGCACGAGCAGTGTTGGGCCTGCCCAGAAATGCCCACATTTCGGCATCACTCCGCGAGCTGCACTGGCTGCCTATTGGTCTCCGAACGCAATTCAAAGTGTTGGTTATGACCTATAAAGCCCTACATGGCATCGGACCAGGTTACTTACGGGACCACCTGCTGCCTCACGAAACCCAGCGACCGGTTAGGGCCCACAGAGTCGGCCTTCTCCAGGTCCCGTCAACCAGACAGTGTTGCCTGGCGGGGCCTAGGGGAAGAGCCTTCTCTGTTGCGGCCCCGGCCCTCTGGAATCAACTCCCCCTGGAGATCCGTATCGCCCCCACCCTCTCCACCTTTCGTAAACTCCTTAAGACACATCTCTGCCGACAGGCCTGGGGCAGTTGACATCTTGCCCCTAGCCAGTGTATGTTTGTGTGTACGTTTGCTGAATGAATGGTTTCTTAATTTAGGGGTTCTCTTTTTTATATATGTATTTTTATCTATATATTATGTAGTTTTTTATATTGGATTTCTATTTATGCTGTGAGCCGCCCTGAGTTCCCGGAATAGGGCGGCATAGAAATTTAATAAATTTAATAAATAATAATAAATAAATAATAAATGATACCACGGAAGCCACTGAGAAGCTTGGTGACCTTACTTAGGATCCAAGATTTAAGATTCAGAGAATTCCATGTAAAACATGGACTGACAGTATCATGAGGACACACATCTTTAAAAGTAAAGAACAAAAATATATCCCTGTGTGTGTATACAGGTAGTCCTCGACTTACAACAGTTCATTTAGTGACTGTTCAGTTACAACAGCACTGAAAAAAGTGACCTGACCATAATTTGAACTCATGGACCTCTCTACATGACTATATGCCCACCACCTGTAGGAGGTATTCAAATTCTGGCACTCTGCAGTTGCAGGAAAGAAGATACATGGTTACTACAGAACCATGTGTGTGTGTGTGTGTGTGTGTGTGTGTGTGTGTTTGTGTGTGTGTGTGTAAGGGTGTACACCTTCCTTTAAGCTCTTCCAGCCATTATACAGATGTTACTTTAAGTCAGTGGTTCCCAACCTTTTCGGTACCCTGCACCCCTAGAACACTTCTGATATATTCTCGCACCCCTTACAAAAGTTCGAAATAATGACAACAAATTCTGCATATACACTATAATTTTGAAAACTCACATTTTTGCACCCCCCTGAAATATCGTTTTGCACCCCCAGTTAGGAACCCCTGCTTTAAGTCATGCCCCTGTGTATGTGGAAATTTGAGAAACTGCAAGATTCCTCTGAATAAGAGAAGTCAGGGATCAAACTATCTTAAGGTGTAGCCAGATGTATGGGCTCGCAATTCTCCTAATTCCAAAAATGACTGGGTCCTGAATTCAATCAGGGCAAGAGTCCTGAGTTTTAGCAGGCGTGACAGAGAAAACAGCCACCCCATACGGCTCATGGAAACAGAAAACTAGACAGCATGATCAATGCCCAACTTTCTCTCTGCTTGAGGATGCAGTGCCCGGCGTGCCCATACTTGGCCAGACTGCTGCCACCACAAATACATCCAAGAACAAACAGAAGTAAAATATACGGACGAAAGAAGTCACGTGGCTTTCTCTGAGAGCAATATAAGCACAGGCAGCTTGGAATTTTTCCCACTACAACAGATCACTTTCGCAGTACCCTTAAAAAAAAGAGAGAGAGAGAGAGATTGTTTGCATTTAATAATGAAAAAAGTACAAAAAAGACTTGCCAGTAATTGCATATCCAGAAGCTACTCAGTGAAGAAACATTAAATACTGCAGCTCTCACAAGGTTTGTCTTTTTTGCAAAACCGTTCAATCATGCACCCGGTAATTAAAGTAATCCAAAATTACAGCTCTGTCACTTTCTTTTAAAGAATACTGCTCCCCAAATGATGAAACACGCCAAATTGCACATGTCGCTTCTCTATTCCACTGGCTGCTTGCAGAGGATCTGAAAATTAAATATGATTTCACACTTATTCTTGGAGTGAAGAGCGGCTCACATTTAAAAAAAAAACAACCTTGTGGCTAAATGCCATGGAGCTAATAGTCTGAGGAAGGAAGGAAGGAAGGAAGGAAGGAAGGAAGGAAGGAAGGAAGGAAGGAAGGAAGGAAGGGAGGGAGGGAGGGAGGGAGGAAAGAAGGGAGGGAGGGAGGGAGGGAGGGAAGAAGGAAGGAAGGAAGGAAGGAAGGAAAGAAAGAAGGAAAGAAGGAAGGAAGGAAGGAAGGAAGGAAGGAAGGAAGGAAGGAAGGAAGGAAGGAAGGAAGGAAGGAAGGAAGGAAGGAAGGAAAGGATTTCCATGAGTGGCTTATTAAGATCTGAGATACCAAAAGGGAATGTTTGTATGTGAGTGTCTAATTTTTCCTTCTATAATCCTCCTTCTGCTATGTTGCAACTTTTTTGGTTTCCTACCAACATTGTGGTCAAAAAAGTCAAGCTGGGGGTCATGGCAGCAGATCTGAAGCCCCACCGCTCTGTGCCTGCAGACAACATCATGACATACAGACATATAGGGTCCACCACATATATGGTGGGTACTCTAAACACCATCTTGATTGTTCCCCCCTCATTGCAGACATTGCTGCTTTGCACGTTCAATTCTAGACGAAGACATCGGGAGACAACTATCACAAACAGCAAAACATACAAAAGAGGCAGGTATTTCTAGACTTCTTTCACTCATAAGAACATAAGAACATAAGAAGAGCCATGCTGAATCAGGCCAAAGCCCATCGAGTCCAGCATTCTGTGTCACACAGTGGCCCACCAATTGTACATGGGGATCTTAAGCAGAAAGAGAAGGCAAAACCCTCCCTTTCCCTTGACCCCCAACAAATGGTACTCAAGGGAATCCTGCCTGCCTCAACCAACATAGAGGCGGCACACGGACATCCGTTTTAATAACCACCGATACACTTGGCATCCATGAATCTATCTAGCCCTGCCTTGAAGCTGTCAAGGCTGACAGCTGTCACGACCCCTTCTGGAAGTGAATTCCATAAATCAACGACCCTCTGGGTGAAGAAATATTTCCCTTTATTTGTCCTCACTTTCTTAGCTATGAGCTTTAGGGAGTGCCCCCTTGTCCTGGTATTGTGTGATAGAGAAAAGAATTTTTCTCTATCCACCTTTTCTATCCAATGCATGATTTTATACACTTCATAAGAACATAAGAACATAAGAAGAGCCATGCTGAATCAGGCCAAAGCCCATCGAGTCCAGCATTCTGTGTCACACAGTGGCCCACCAATTGTACATGGGGATCTTGAGCAGAAGGAGAAGGCAAAACCCTCCCTTTCCCTTGACCCCCAACAAATGGTACCCAAGGGAATCCTGCCTGCCTCAACCAACATAGAGGCGGCACATGGACATCCGTTTTAATAACCACCGATACACTTTGCATCCATGAATCTATCTAGCCCTGCCTTGAAGCTGTCAAGGCTGACAGCTGTCACGACCCCTTCTGGAAGTGAATTCCATAAATCAACGACCCTCTGGGTGAAGAAATATTTCCCTTTATTTGTCCTCACTTTCTTAGCTATGAGCTTTAGGGAGTGCCCCCTTGTCCTGGTATTGTGTGATAGAGAAAAGAATTTTTCTCTATCCACCTTTTCTATTCCATGCATGATTTTATACACTTCGATCAAGTCACCCCTTAAACGCCGTCTTTCAAGGCTGAAGAGACCAAGGCGTTGCAATCTGGTTTCATAAGGGAGGCACTCCATTTCCTTGATCATTCTTGTTGCCCTTTTTTGCACCTTTTCCAGTTCCATTATATCCTATAATATCACCACAACTTCCTGCGCATTTCCTTGATTTGTAAAAGAGATTTTACAAAAAACAGAAAAGGTATCTGATCCAAATCTAATTCCTGGTTTGGAATTAGAAACCCAATTTTGATCAAGAGGGCATTGTTAATGTAAGACTGGTGATTCAGAAATAGAAATACAATGTCTTCAGGATCTCCAAAGAATACTGGTCCACTCTGAAGTGTGGAAGATCTGAAGACTCCTAATTACACAAGAAACCATAATGACATTTGAGCAAATGTTCTAATCATTTCAAACTGGGATGGTCAATTAAACAAAACTAAACAAAAAAAAAACATCAGGTGCTGTAGGACTAAAGTTGTAACGACTTTCGAGTGAGCGACCAGACAGAATTTATACAAGTTTTTATAAACTCTCTCTTTTTTTTTTTAAGCAAAGTATGCGTGTTAAACTTACTGGTAGCTGAACAGAGCTACTTTATTTTTTATTTATCAGGAGCGAGGAGAAAACCTGCTCCGATTCCCTGCTGCTTGGCTGCCAAAATTCCAGTGTGACTTGAGAGTTTCAGAAAAAGGGCTGGCGATGCATTTTAAGAGGTTTCTGCTGCTGTTCCTGTCATCCTCGATACATAATTAAAGCAAGTAATTATGCAACTGAATCCATCCTTCCCCCCCCCGCCCTATTCAAACATACATATTCCCCTCCATCTCCCAGGAAAGGAACACTAAAAAATTAGGACAGCTTAAATCATGCAGTAGCACCCCCTGGTTTCTCTAGAGCTGTTCAGTTCACAACAGGAGAAAGAAAATGGCTGCCTAAGAGACGCTGCTGTGACTGATCTTTCCTGCGCGATCTGTTTGCCAGCGATCCCACGCTCAAAAAAAAATAATGACTAAAACCTTTCCTTTTCTTTGCCATCTCACACTGCCCTTTTTAATGGTTTAATTTTCCCACTGGCCACAGTAACTAGTTGCAACCGCTTGATCATTGATCGTTATGGCGAGGGATTTTTTTAGCAATTCCTCCGAGCTGCCTCCATACGCTGCTTAAGCGTGAGTTACAAAGGGCCGGAGGAAATCCAGTATCTGCACATCTCCTCCTGCTTTCATTCCAAAGATCTGACTCTCGGGAGTAATCCCGGCTTGTGATTATTGTCGGCAATTAATCGCTGTTTGTTCTGAGGGAGAGTTATTCTAAGCTGCCCTTCCTATCTCAGGAACTTACCATGGTCGTCTATAATGCTGTGTCTCAACCAGTGGCATGCCCACCACTGGGGATGCAGTTGCCTTCCCAAACTGGGAAGCTGCTGGAAAAGAGCAGAGGAGAAAGAGAACGCAGCTACTGGTCTCTGGTCCAATGCGCTGAGAGAGGAACTGTGTATCTTGGCAGAACATTTCCTGGAGCATGGGACTGGAGCAGCCTCTGAGGAGTTAGGGAGTTGGAGACTCATTAAACTAAAATAATGTTCTTTATGCCTTAGCTCTTCTTCATTGTTTGCTCGTATTCAAGGGAAAACTGGCTCCACTCTCCCTGGCAAAACAGGGTGTCATGATTCCGACAGATGAAACTCTTTAAAAGAACGTCGAAGCATTGTTTACCTTAAAGAATCTTTTATTCGAGAAACAAAGCATTGGCACTACATAGTTGAAGCCAAAAACTGAATTCCCTCCCCCACAAAGTATCAAAGCACTATTCCCTCCTCCAATTAACTGTCACAAATCACATTCCCCAACTAGTTTGAAGCCCTGGCTTTCTCCTCAGCTCTCCAGCCCCCCAAATCTTTATCAGCTCTGGGCTCAATAACCTTGATTCCCACAGCTGAGTATTGATGTTATGTCTAACTGGACTCTCATCTACATCCCCTCCCCTCCCAGCCTCATCTGACTCTAAAAGCGAAAGAAAGCAAGAACATCCAATGTCAGCAGCATTGACACAGGGCTGCAGCCCCAGCCATGATTTTACTGGTATGGCAGAATTGCTAATATTTTTGCAAGCGCATTGTTAACGTTCTCAAATTTTACTGTAACTGATACATAACAGAATCCTTTTATGCACACACCTATACTCGGGTCCTACTCAGAAAAAGCAAGGAGGGGCTTTTTTATATTTTTATCTTGGCAGGACCTGTTTTGGTTTTTTTTTTTTTTTTCAGAAATTAGTGAAACACAAATTGTGACAGGTTGAGAACCACTGGCATACATAACCAAGTTGGTTTTAATATAGTAATAAGCAGGATTAGCTTATTGATCAGTTTTGCATTACACTTTGTACAAACTGAAACTGATGATCTGGTCATCTATGGAAGGGTCTCCAAACTTTAAGACTTGTGGACTTCAACTTGCTGGTTTGGGAATCCTGGAAGTTGAAGCCCACATCTTAAAGTTGCCAACTTTGGAGACCCCTGATCTAGAGAAGACCTGATGAGAGAAGAAGCCTTCAGTAGGCTGTCCGGTCATCTTAAGCTCACCCAAGGTACAATTATAATATTCTTTCAAAAAGTGTTTGATTCTGGTTGGTTGAGGGATAGCACTTATGGTAGGTGTTGATACCTACTGCTCATTTCATACATTCGTTTTTTCTTAAAAATATATTTATTAAGATTTTTTAATGACACTTAAATGGTCAACAGCATAGGTGGCCCACTGCAGAAACAGTAACAAAATAATGTATAATGACCATCACATTTAATAAAGACTAACATAATTTTTTGGTCGTTCCACGCCATTAGAATTCTTAAGGAACGGGGTATTTAATAAATACTGTAAATAAGTACCTTATGAATCAAAGACAAGACATTTTATTGCATTAAATACTGGCCATCATTTCAGATCCCAAGTTTAACTCTCTATTACTGAGCAGATAATTTTTCTTGCATGATTGTCTACCAATTGACACTCTTATGGAAAATAATTACCTCTTCAAAACATTTTAGGGCATAGAATATTTGCAGCAATATTTCCACAGTGGGCAGTACAGTTCTTCCATTATTTAATTATCAGGTAGGAAAGGAAAATGTTCTGTCTCTCCTCTCTCTGGTATAATCTACAGCCTTCCTAATTTCCCAAGCCTCAAGAAATCGAAGTTTTTGCAGTGGCGCTAAGAAAAAGCTTTGTCCTTAAGACTTAAGTTAGGGAAGTCATTTCCTCCCCTAGAAAAATTTTGGAGGGCACCTGTCCAATTCCTCTGCCTGCAAATCTGATGGAGAATGTCAAACATCCTCTGTTCAAATTCTACTGGGATTCTGCTGCCTGAAAAGAGTCTTGCAACCTGAGTGAATTCTTACTTCTTTGCCCCATATTTGAAAGCAGAATGCTGCAACTGCGAGCATCTTGAAAAACCATAACATGACTCTGCATTCATTCACCATGTACTAGAAGTCAACCCTTGCACGTAGAGCCAGTCTTTTGTGGTCAGGTGAGGTAGGATTCGATTCTGGAACTGGTTTGCAAGTCTGCACATTGTGTTAGTGACGTGTTGGTTATGCTTGGCACGCTTGCCACATTATTTATTTGCCACATTCCAGAAGGCACATCTTAAGAATACCTACATCATGCCAATGGACTGGAATGGAGCATTCGGCTGCAGTCCTTTGATTTGATGGAATGATGATGATGATAAAGTTGGAAGGGGCCTTGGAGGTCATCTAGTCCTGTGGTTCTTAACCTTTTTGAACGAATCACCCCCTTGAGCCAATGAGAAAGTTGTCATCGCCCCCCTCCCCCAACATAACCTCTCAATCACAACATAGGAAATAATTCTTCAATTTATGCAAACACTTTTTTTGTTTTCTTTAAAATTGTCATCAGGACATATCAATGCAAATAATTTGTTTCCCGTCTTTTTCCCATATCTCCCATATTCTGGCCAATGGCGTGCCACTGTATGGGTAGAGGCTGCTGCGCAACGCGCATGAAAATAAGCGATGCATCTTCACGTATGTACGGCGTTCTGTACTGAAGCCAGCTGGAGGAACATTTGAAAACACAATTCAATCCACTAATAGCGAGCGATCTGATGTTTTTGCACGACAGATATACAGCGATTCATTGTACGGAAAAGTCTAAAAAGTGTCCCCAAAACTTCTCGCTCCATCGCCCCCATATCGTCCCCTTTTCGTTCCTTCGCCCCTGCATCGCCCCTTTTCGTTCCATCACCCCCCTGAAAAATGAAATCGTCCCCTGGGGGGCAATATCGCCCAGGTTAAGAACCACTGGTCTAGTCCAACCCCCTGCTCAGGCAGGAAACCCTATACCAGTGATGGTGAACCTTTTAGAGACCGAGTGCCCGAACTGTAACCCAAAACCCACTTATGCATCGTTGGGTGCCGGGTGGGTCTGGCCCATTGGGTGGGACTGCAGTGGTAACAGACTGGGTGGGACTTTCCAACTTTGCAAGATCTTTTTTTCCTGCGAGAAATTTAAATTGACTGATTGATTGAACCTTTTTTTTTTTTTTGCGGTGGAGGCCTAAAGCGAAAAGGTTTTATAAAACCCAGGTGAAGGTCTAGGACTGGGGCGATGGCGCGCGTGCCCACAGAGAGGGCTCTGAATGCTGCCTCTGGCACCCCTGCCATAGGTTCGCCACCACTGCCCTATACCATTTCAGACAAATGGCTGTCCAGTCTCTTCTTAAAAACTTCCAGTGTTGGAGCATTCACATATTTAATCTTTAAGTTGAGAGTATAGTCCCAGAATTTCCCAAAAGTGTGAGAAGAGACTGCCTTAGGGAATGCTAAGAAGCCATAGATGTCTGAACAATTCTGCCATGTTGATTGGGCATTGGAAGGTCTTTTAAGAGTTTCCTGTATCAGCTGGGTGGTCTTCTTTGGGACTTAACTTGTTCTGATTCTTTGTCCTGGCTTGATTCCGGGCTTCCAACTTTCCCAAGTTTTTGTTTCTTCAACAGCTCACTTTCAACAGTGAATAGTTGACTCCTAGCACATGGCAAAGCAATGCTTGCTGGATGACGATGTTAATTGCGAAAATAACCTAAAATTCCTCGCCTTCTTTTGTATTTGTTCTCCCGTTCAACAAAAACTGCCAAGGTCTCATCATGTTGACTACAAAGGTCGTAGGATTCTTTTACAAACCATTTTAGTTTACAGAGGGTCCTCGACTTACCACCATTCACTTAGTGCAGGGGTTCTCAACCTTGGCAACTTTAAGACTTGTGGACTTCAATTCCCAGAATTCCTCAGCCAGCAAAGTTGGCTGAGGAATTCTGGGAGTTGAAGTCCACAAGTCTTAAAGTTGCCAAGGTTGAGAACCCCTGATTTAGTGACTGTTCAAAGTTACAAAAGTGACTTGTGTCCAGTTTTCAGATTTACAACTGTTGCAGCATCTCCATGGTCACGAGATCAAAAGTTGGACACTTGGCAACTGGCTCATATTTATGATGGCTGCAATGTCCTGGGTGTGTGTGTGTGTGTGTGTGTGTGTGTGTGATGTGATCACCTTTTATGACCTTTCGACAAGCAACATTAATGGAGAAGCCAGAGTCACTTAACAACGGTGTTACTAACTTAAAAATGGCAGTGATTCACTTCACAACTGTGGAAAGAAAGGTCGTAAAATGGAGCAAAATTCACTTCACAACTGTCTGGTTTAGCGATGGAATTTTTGGACTCAGTTACAATTGTAAGCAATGGTGGGATTCAAATAGGTCCATTCTGGGCCTGGGCCCCCAAAAAATGAGCTGCCGGTTCTGCAGAAGTGGTGCGAACCAGCTGAATCCCACAACTGGTTGTAAGTCAAGGACTACCTGTCATGGTTCCGACAGATGAAACTCTTCAAAAGAACTTTGAGGCATTGTTTACCTTAAAGAATCTTTATTTTGAGTAGCATAATATTGGCACTGCATAATCAAAGCCAAAAACTGAATTCCCCTCCCCTGAGCACATAGTATCAAAGCACAATTCCATCCTCCAATTAACAGTCATAAATCATATTCCCCAATTAGCTTGAAGCACGGGCTTCCCCTCCAGTTCTCCAGCCCGCCAATTCCTTATCAGCTCTGGTTACAATAACCTTGTTTCTCACCCTAGGTTTAATGTTGTTATGTCTAGATGGACTCTCGTTCACATCCCCCCTCCCAGCATCATATAACTCTAAAAGCAAAAGGTAAAAAGATGGCTACATCTGTTGTCTATGCAAAAACATCCGATGTTAGCCGCGTTGACACTACCTATAGTTGTTTTGCAATTACAAAGCAGACCAATACATATGTAGCCACTTGGTCCTCCCCACACACTCTGTATCCACTTCTTTTGAAAGTAGAATCTAACTTTGGACTCTGAAAGCCTTTTCTAAACTGCAAAAGCATCTTATATTATGGCACCTAAATGTGTTGCTAGGGTGAATTAAGGACAAGGTTTAAGCTGCTGCTCTGAATTTCATCACATTTGTCAGCTGACATCAACCAGGTCCTCAGTGAGAATTAAAAGTGGGAAATCCTCAAACTGCCAGAGTTCTAGTAGAGCAGGGATCTTCAAACTTGGCCCTTTTATGACTTGTGGACTTCAACTCCCAGAATTCCTCAGCCAGGCATGCCTGGCTGAGGAATTCTGGGAGTTGAAGTCCACAAGTCATAAAAGGGCCAAGTTTGAAGATCCCTGTGCTAGAGGACCCAAGAGATGAGAAGATGGATGGATGGATGGACAGATTATCACCAAATCTCAGCCAACACTCAAGTGTGGGCTGCAGACGGATCCTTAAAAAAAATCAGTGTAAATTAAAAAAAAATTATTTGAAAAAGCAATCAATTTATTACATATACTGACTTACAACCATTCTTTACTGCCTGTTTGAAGAAGAAACAGCGCTGAAAAAATGATTTATGGCCTTTTTTTACATTTATGATTATTGCAGCATCTCCCATTATCCCATGATCAAAATTTGAATGCTTGGCAGCTGGCATGTACTTAAGACGGCTGCAGTGTCCTGGGGTCACGTGATCGCCTTTTGCAACCTTCTGACAAGCAAAGTCAATGGAGAAGCCAGATTCACTTAACAACTGTGTTACTAACTGAACAAGTAAAGTGATTCATTTAACAACAGTGGCAAGAAAGGTTGTAAAAGGGGAGGGGGTAAACCTGCTTAACAATGGAAACTTTGGGTCGTAGGTTGAGGACATGCCTGCATAGGATAAAAGTTTCCCGCTGAGAAAATCTTCAAAAACAGCTCTATGCAAACATTAAACAGAGGAAACAAACACAAGATTAAATGACCATTGTTTCAAAAATGAAAAAATAAAATAAAAGCAACAGCCAGTTCCTGAAACCTGCCAAAATTTCCTAAAGGGAAAGTCTAACTTTTAAAAAGGCAGAGCCCATCACGGGCTTTTGCAAATCATACACTTATTAATAGGAGAAAAAGGTGACATCACTCAGAATGATTTCTGGTACTACTGATTATTATGTTTAGCTTACAAGAATTTACACAAGATGGCCAACGTAAACTTCGTGGCTTTCGCTAAAGATATTTCACCGTTTAAACAAGGCGTTAGAAATAAATCAGGCATATACGCAGGCATATAATATATTCGAATATATGGCGCACGTATGATTCTCTGTAACTGTGTTTCCCAAACCTGGATAAATTACCAAAATTGGATAAAGGCAGGGGTTTTTTTTTGAGTAACAACACGTAAATCCATCACAAGAATCATTTAAATTGATTTAAAGATGGCCACACGTACCAAAATATATTCGAAAATCTCCCAAAGTATTCCTGAGATGAAAATTGACAAAATTACCAATGGTAATTTGTTGAAGTGACATAAAAATCATTTAATTTTTTTTTAGTAAGTAGTCCTTGAATTATGAACATTCATTCAAAGTTATGACAGTGCTAAAGGAAGGGACTTCCAATGGTCTTCAAAGTTCAGTAAGATATGGTGATCATATGACACTGACAATACCGCAACCACTATTAAGTGATGAGTTGGTCGCCAAGTGCCTAGATCAGAGGTAGGCAACCTTGGCTCTTTAATGATTTGTGGACTTCAACTCCATGCTGACTCAGGAATTCTGGGTGTTGAAGTCCACAAGTCATAAAAGAGCCAAGGTTGCCTACCCCTGGCCTAGATTCTGTTCACATAACTGCAGGGGGACTGGGATTGTTGGAACGCTGAGGATCTGTCATAAATCCCCTTTACTCAGTGCTGTCATGACTTCAAACAGTCCCAGAATGGGTGGTCCTTAACGGAGGACTACCTGTAGCTTTCTTTGACAAAACTAAGAAGCTTGACAGAGTCAAGACAGGAATACTGGCTAATCAAATACAACACCATGCTGGAAAAGGGCTGAAACAATAACAATCAACATAGCTATCAAACAGCAAATTTGGCCTCTACATAAATCTCACTTTAAAAATATTAATAGTACATAGTAAACACTGTAGTGGTGTGTTTTTTTTTAACCATAACTTCCAGGTTCGGCATTCCGAGACTCTGATCTGATCTCTTATTTCTACATACCAGCTGCTCAATGGAGCATGATGGAACTGTGAATAAGGCAAGCAAGTCGTTTAGATAGCTGTGAGTGTCCACAGAGGGGGAAGGCCACAATGAGCATCCTTGACAGAAACTCTACCCGCTTGGAATTGTGTTGTGATGTTGCATGCATCTACGAAGGGGTGAAGTTGATGTCACAACATTGCAAAGCTTATTTTGTCATTCTGATTAAATCCTTGGGCTCAGCAGATGCCTTTGCAGATAGGTCACAGCAAATTCTCACGTTCAAACCCTTTCTGCTACACATCTAGTGGACTTCAACTCCCAAGATCCCCCAGCCAGCCATCTCCAACAGGGGCTCACATTTATATTGTACCGGGGCTCTAAGTCAGGGCTTTTCAACCAGTGGCACGCATACCACTTGTGGTACATTAATGAGTGGCAGGTGGTACGCAGCCCTGCCTAGCCATGTGTAGTGGGGGAGAGAAAGAGCCAGCACAGGCAAGGACTTACAGTGAGAATCCTCTGGAGCTGCAAAGGCCCCAGGCTCACTTCTGGCTCACCCTCCCCCATGAGAAAGGAGGAGGGGGGTGGAGACAGGAGACCCTATAAAAGGAGGCAGTTTGGGCAGGAGAGGGAGAAAAAAGCAGCAGTCTTGGGAGGAGGCAGAGTCAACTGCACCCAAGGAGAAGGAGGAGGAGAAGGAGAAGGGGGAGGGGGGAAGGTGGGGGGAGAGGAGATCAAGCAGGCTGGCCATGAGCCGGATCTACAACTGTGCTGGCAGCAGCAAACAGGCAAGAAATGCAGCGGGGGAGGGGTCACCCTCCAAGAGGAATGAAAAAAGGCAGCAATGGCTGGAGGTGAGGCACGGAAGAGGGAAGGAGATGGAGAGTGGAAGGATTCTTATGTGCTTTTGTTACTTTGAAGTTCTGGGATTTGTGTAATGAGGGCTTTGTGTTCTTAAGGAGTGTTTGGCAATTTCTATTTGGCTGATGGCTGATGTCTCATGTTAGCTTCTATTGCTCTGCTGTTGTTAGCTGTAAGTTTTGCTGCAAGGGATTTTGAAGTATTTTTCTCCTGAATGGATTTTGTCTGTAGCATTCCTTTACTTATGAATGGAGCCATTTGGGGAGGTTGCCTTACCCAGCAACCAGTATTTACCAGCCAGTATTTACATTTTTTTTTCTTCCTTAAATGCGGGCTGAGCTCCTTACTTTCCTTTCTAGCCAGTAGCTAATTCTTAAAGGGGAATGTGCCTTTTTAAGCTAGTTCACTCAGCAGCTTGTCTTTTCTGTCTCTGGAGGCCTTTCCTTGTTTGATCAATATAAAAAAGAGGGAAAATATGGGGGGGGTGTCAAATTCTTCCTTCAGAAGGAGATGGGAATGAGGAAAAGGGAGGCAGGGAAGGGAGGGGAGGAAAGGAAGTCCTGCCTTAGCATTGGCCACCAGCAGCTCTGCTACTGACTTTCCTTGTCAAAAGGTTGCAGAAGGGGATGACATGACCCTGGAACACTGTGACCATTATAAATATGAATCGGTTGCCAAGCATCCAAATATAAATCACATGACCCTGGGCATGCTGCAATGGTCATAAGTGTGAAAAATGGTCATAAGTCATTTCAGTGCAATTGCAACTTTGAACAGGGTTTTGGTTTTTTTTTTTTTTTTTTTTTTGGTTATCAGGTTTTTGACACCTTGCTAGGTGGTACTCGAATATTGCCATATCCTAAAAGTGGTACAATTGGTAAAATGGTTGAAAAGCCCTGCTCTAAGTGGTGTACAAATATAGAAATGAAAACTTCACCACAGCATGCAGAAAACTAGTGTCTCTCTCACAGAAAGGCACTCAAGATCACTGTACTTTTTTGAACTTCCCGCAAACTACCAGAATCAGAATGCATAATGACCTGGAAACTCCCGCTAATTTAATTTTTTAAAAAGGGCTAGAAGGTATTCTGCTGGGGGTCATCCTGGAAGACAGACAGGCAGGAAGGCAGGCCAGCAGACAAAATGTACACAAGGGGGGGGGGAAGCTGAATGTGCCAGATTAAGTTGAGTTGAAACTCCGCATCCACAGGTTCCTGCTTTATTGAAGGGAAACACACTAAATAATATCTTTAAATAACTAAATGTTTAAAGAATTTGAATCCCAAGAGCTATTATGTCAATGACAAACTTCTCAATATTCTCCCTTAAGAACATAAGAAGAGCCATGCTGAATCAGGCCAAAGCCCATCGAGTCCAGCATTCTGTGTCACACAGTGGCCCACCAATTGTACATGGGGATCTTGAGCAGAAAGAGAAGGCAAAACCCTCCCTTTCCCTAGACCCCCAACAAATGGTACTCAAGGGAATCCTGCCTGCCTCAACCAACATAGAGGCGGCACATGGACATCCGTTTTAATAACCACCGATACACTTGGCATCCATGAATCTATCTAACCCTGCCTTGAAGCTGTCAAGGCTGACAGCTGTCACGACCCCTTCTGGAAGTGAATTCCATAAATCAACGACCCTCTGGGTGAAGAAATATTTCCCTTTATTTGTCCTCACTTTCTTAGCTATGAGCTTTAGGGAGTGCCCCCTTGTCCTGGTATTGTGTGATAGAGAAAAGAATTTTTCTCTATCCACCTTTTCTATCCCATGCATGATTTTATACACTTCGATCAAGTCACCCCTTAAACGCCGTCTTTCAAGGCTGAAGAGACCAAGGCGTTGCAATCTGGTTTCATAAGGGAGGCGCTCCATTTCCTTGATCATTCTTGTTGCCCTTTTTTGCACCTTTTCCAGTTCCATTATATCCTTCTTGAGGTGCGGTGACCAGAACTGTACACAGTACTCCAAGTGTGGTCTCACCATCAATTTGTACAGAGGCAATACAACACTTGCTGACTTATTTTCGATTCCCTTCCTAATCATGCCAAGCATGGAATTTGCTTTTTTTCCCTTCCTTCAACACCTACTGTATCAGCTGGGATGCATATCTGTGTATTAATGTGTCTATTTCAACTTGCATCAAGAACCACCGAGTTTGCTGATATGTGGGTAATTCAGTCTCCATGGGCACAGTGCATCTTGCAAAATCAAGTTGTTTTTTTCTTTTCCAACCAGGGTTCGTCGAGCAAAACAATAAAAGCTTAGTTTACCTATAATGTTAAGTTGGAAGTACAGAATCTTTTATCTGCTTGTGGGACACTACAAGGTTGTATAGCATATATCAAGAATTGGGCTCCAGAGATGAATCTGGCAAACATAGGAGGGGCATGGAATCGCAGCTTGCTCTGTGCAGCTCCAGAGCAGGCAAAGTCGAAATGTGGCTCCAGTTTTGCATTTTCCTGAATTGCATTTTATTTTCCTTCCCAGTTCCCAAGGGCTTAAAGCACGGAAAGTCAAAGTGTGTTTTTTTTCTTCAAGTGAAACTTTATGGCTACCCTACAAAGCTTTCACAAGATGATGGAGGGGAAAAAAAGAGGTCAGGTGCAAAAGGGGAAAAAAAAGACATTGCCTTGTGTTGTTTTTTACTGTTTAACTAGAGGCTTTTAAAGGAAGGAAATCTGCAGTGGTAAGACACAGCATAAATCAATAATGACAACACGGAGTACATTTTAAGGCAACTCTTTCATCCCAGAACATGAAAGTGCTTTGAAATATTTATTTAATAAACTCCATAGCACCCCAGGAGCTATCTCTACAGAGTGATAAATGAGGTAAAGGCTGTCCAAAATCACTTAGGATTGCAAACCAAAGGACTAGAGTCCTGTCCTAATATCCTTGCAGGTCGAGTGTTCAATCTGTCAAATGCATCTTGAAATAAATAGGCAAGGGGGAAATCCAGGGTTCAATCTGAATAGGCAAACAAACAGGCATCTGGTTCCAAGCCACAAAGGGCTTTAAAGGGGACAACCAGCACCCTGAGTTGCACCTGGAACCAATGCAGCTCCCACAGGAGAGGTGGATAAACGTGCACATCGAGGTCTCCACAAAACCATGTGGACCGCTGCATTTTGCACCAACTGGAGCTTCCAGATGCTTTTCAGGGGCAGCCCCAGGTAGAGCATGTTGCAATAGTCAAGACAGGAGGTGACGAGGACATGAGTGACCCTGAGTAGGGACTGTTGATCCAGGAAAGGGCGTAACTGGTGCACAACCCGCAGTTGTACAAAGGCCCTCCTGACCGCGACTGCCACCTTCTCTTCAAGCAGGAGTCGCGAGTCCAGGAGAGCCCCCAGATTACGCCCAGGGTCTGTTTGGGGCAGGGCCACTGGATCCAAGACCAAAATGTCAAGGTTCCGACAGAAGAGACAAACAAGGCAGAACTCCCAAGGCTTGCAAATTCCTCAAAGAACATGTTTATTGATACAGAGTATCGGCACTTCAACAGTGAAACCAAGTCTGAAGAGATGCATAACAATTCCCCAATACAAAGCTAAGAAGTCCCACCCCTAAGGCTATGCAAGCAGCTACGTTTCCCCACTCAGCTTGTTGGCGGGCTTTTGATAAAACACCCAGCCCGCAGCCTCGGGAGCAGCCGATGACATTGGTTCCCATGAGAGAAAGTCCGAGAGAGAAAGTCTGTTTTGTCTAGCGCAGGGGTAGGCAACCTTGGCTCTTTTATGACTTGTGGATTTCAACTCCCAGAATTCCATGGGCCAAAGAACCCCAAGCCTAGTGCCACTCAATTTTGCCGAGGGTTCAGTTTCACCCCGTTGCTCCCATCCAGCCCCTAACAGACTCCAGGGCACTGTGAGAGGGAGATCACGGCATCACTTAACCTGCCACAGGCTGAGATATGTGGATGGTTTGAGCCAACTGTGGCCCCATTCTGGCTTTGTCTTTACCCAGGGCAGGAAGACCTAGCAGTTATGTTCACTGGATAAGTTAAGTTCTGTTGGTTGAATTTGTTAGGTTTTGGTGGGGTGGAGTTGAGAATCTACACCAGCGTTTTTCAAACTTGGCCATTTTAAAAGACGTGGATTTCAACTCCCAGAATTCCCCAGCCAGAATCAAAACACTGATCTAGACCAACTGGTTAATTTAAGACTGAATGTATTGCATCCAGGGAATGTGATTAATTCAGCAGCCAAGTGAAGCCATTTTGTGAACTAAGCCAACACAGTATGAGTGTATGGTTTTGGGTTTTTTGTTTGTTTTTTGTTTTAACTTCTGGGTGGTACCTTAAGAGTCCACAATACAAAAAGCTGGGGGGGAGGGGGGAAGGGAACAGAATGAGGGCAAAAACTGAATTTTTTATTATGTCAGCTTTGAAATTTATGTACTTTTGCATTGTCTGGTTGTTTTATAATACTTTTATCTGTTTATAAGCTACCAGAGTTGTATACAGGCAGTCCTCAATTTGCAACAGTTCATTTGGCGACCATTCAAAGTTACAACAGCACTGAAAAAAAAGTGACTTATCGCCATTTTTCACACTTAAAACCACTGCAACATCCCCGCGATCACGTGATCCAAATTTGGATGCTGGGCAAATGGTTCATATTTATGATGGTTGTAGGGTTCCAGGGTCATGTGACCACCTTTTGTAACCTGTGGCCAGCAAAGTCAATGGGGAAGTCAGATTCACTTAACAGCGGTGTTACTACAGAAAGGGCTCGCAATTTGGGAGTCCTCCTGGACTCACAGCTGTCCCTTGAGGACCATCTGACGACTGTGGCCGGGAGGATGTTTTACCAGATTCGTCTGGTACGCCAGTTGCGCCCCTTCCTAGATCGGGACGCGCTACGCAGTCACTCACGCCCTTGTCACTTCCAGACTGGACTACTGTAATGCTCTCTACATAGGGCTGCCCTTGAGGTGCACACGGAGGCTCCAACTGGCACAGAATGCGGCCGCGCAGGTGGTAGTGGGGGCGCCCTGGCGGGCACGAACGGCCCCCATCCTGCGCGAGCTGCACTGGTTGCTGATGGTCCTCCAGGTGCGCTTCAAGGTGTTGGTTACCACCTTTAAAGCGCTCCATGGCATAGGACCCAGTTATTTACAAGACTGCCTTCTGCCAGCAAATACCTCCCACTGACCAGTTCGCTCCCACAGAGAGGGTCTCCTCAGGGTGCCATCGGCTAAGCAATGTCATCTGGTGGCACCCAGGAGGAGAGCCTTTTCTGTGGGGGCACCGACGATGTGGAACGAGCTCCCCCCGGAACTCCGGACGTATCATGATCTCCGCACCTTCAGAAGAGAACTGAAGACTCATCTCTTCAATCAAGCCGGCCTAGCCTAGATCTCCTCGGGTTTCTTAAGTAAATTTTTAGTAATTAGGGTTTTAAGAATGGGATTTTAATTGGTTTTTAGTGACAGCCTTGGTATAAATTTAATTTAATTTAGTTTTAATTTAATTTAGTTTTAAATATTTATCATTGTTATGTGTTTTAAATCTGGCTGTAAACCGCCCTGAGTCCTACGGGAGAGGGGCAGTATAAAAGTTTAATAAATGGAGGGGTGGAATAAGGCTTACTAACTCAGACATTTTCAATGACTAATACTTAGTATTGTATATCAGGTGCCATGATGATTGCTGCTATGTTTTTATGTTCAATGTTGATTGTTTTAATAAAAGAATTTTATATATAAAAAAAAGTTTAATAAATGAAAATGAAATGACTAATTTAACAACTGCAGTGATTCACTTAATAACTGTGCAAGAAAGATCGTAAAATGGGGCAAATCTCATTTAACAAATGTCTCATTTAGCCACAGAAACTTTGGGCTCAATTGCGGTTTTTAAGCAGAGGATTATCTGTATATGGAATAATTTTTATTGGATTTAATTAACTGAAACCCAATCAGTTAGAACACAGAATAACAGAGTTGGAATATGCCAGATATATCTATATTGCACTGAAATAAAATTCACTGCAACTAACTATGACAATAATGTGTAGCTGTTTTTATGCTATTGGACCTTGTAAGGTTAAGCCACGTTGAAGAGTTGGTATACATGCAATTATTCCAAAATAATACTAACATCATCAGCTATGTAGAAACTGTCAAGTCCAACGAAAAGTGAACAGGCTACAGGATATTTTTTTACTGGCATCTGACTTCCAAGGATAAAATGTTCAGGGATTAACAATAATCACCCAGGAGATAGCAGATCAATGGAAACTTAAACTTTCTACAAAAGCAGGTCTATTTACACATACTTCCACCACACCCTTAAACAAAACGTAACACAAAGAGGTCACCAAATTAAAAAGCAAGAGATTTGTGTTCCATTATTTTTTTTTCAGCTCTCTCTTCACTCCTGGAAGACGGAAAGATGAGTCAGCTTGCCTACTGCCAGCCAACTTAGCTCCTATTGTCAAGCCATCAACAGTGTGTTGAGTGTACGCCATCCAAATTTCTTCTGTCCAAGTTTTTAAGAGTCACCACCTTCCAGGAACAGGTTTACTTGCACATGTCTTAGACTGTCACAGTTGGAAGAAATCCTACAACAGAAGCCCAGAACGATTGTTGGGTGAAGAGAAACATTGAGAGGTGGAGTCACATCAAATTTTTCAAGGAGCAGACTGGGGACAAATGTCAAATTAATCATCTGTTATATTATAAGACAGGAACAAGATGTCAGAGTGATACAGGAAACTCTTTTGAAGTCTTCTATTTGCATTATAATTCCCCAGGCCTTTTTTTTTCTTCTTCTTCTTCCTCCTCCCTCTTTAAATAAATATAATGCTTAAATTGTTATTCTTAATTTATTTATTATATTCGAGGTTAATTTTTTCCCGTCACTAACGTTGTTATATGTATCTATGAGCCAGTTTGAGGTAGTGGTTGAAGCATCACACACTTTAACTGGGAATTTGTGAGTTCTAGTCCCATCTATGCCAGCTGGGCCGGTCCCTCTCTCGGCCCTAGGAGAAAGACAATGGCAAACCACTTCTGAAATCTTGCCGTGAAAACTGTGGAGATTAATCCAGGCAGTCACCAAGTCTCAAAAAGATACACCATAAACGTATCTGTACTTTCCTTTTGTTAAATTAATTCAGCATCATTTAAAAAAAAATAGAACTTGTATTATTATTATTATTTATTAAATTTCTATACCGCCCCTCTCCCGAAGGACTCGGGGCGGTTTACAGCCTTAAAATTTAAAAAACATATAAATGTACAAAATTAAAATATTTAAAAATAAATTAAACAAATTAGGCCATAAAATCCCATATAAAACCCAATATATACAAATCCTAAAATCCTAAAAATTACAAAAATCCTAAAAATTACACAATCCCCCTAAAACATTTTCACCCGGTTGGAGCCGGAGCTTCTATGCCAGGCCGGCCTGTTGAAAAAGGAAAGTTTTCAGTTCCCGACGGAAGGTGCGTAAGTCCGTCATCGTATGGAGTTCGGGGGGGAGCTCATTCCAAAACGTTGGAGCTCCCACAGAGAAGGCTCTCCCCCTGGGGGTCGCCAGTCGACATTGTCTGGCCGACGGCACCCTGAGGAGGCCCTCTCTGTGGGAGCGTACCGGACGTATGAGAAGGATTTGCAGAACCTGAGGCGGGTTAAAAGTAGGATCACCCTAGAATCCTTACTTGCCACAAGTGGACTACGTTCAACCCCCTTTGAATTCCACTGACCCATATCTAACTTTAAGGAGGTGCTCACTGGTTAGTTAAAAAAAAAATCCTGTGCATAGGCTTTTTAGCAATAAATTAGTTTAATTAGAACTTCACATATGGACCTGGTCTTTCACACCTGACAGAATCCAGATTTATAATATTTCTATTGTTACATGTTAGCAACCCACATGCACAATTGCTTCTTAGTTGATTTCTAGATTTAACATTAATTATGTGACTAAACCATATTGTCTTAGATTAGGAATGGTTTTTTTTTTTCCCCAGCTGGGCCACATCAGACTCTATACCACATGGCAAGGGCTAAAGAGTGAAAGTAGGCCAGGGAACAGTCGGTTATAATTTAAAAAAAAAGTCACAATTGCTATAAAACAGTGTAATTAAGACTGTTTATAGGCATTGCATGTACAAAGAGGCTTATCAGGCATGAATAATCAGGTCCACACATGCAGGTCTAATTAAACTAATGTATTTCTAATCATGCCTATGCACAAGAATCTTCTCACCTAGTGGTTAACACCTGTTTGGGATTACATAAAAGTTAACACTTGTGGCTATGTAGGGATTCTAGGTTGATCCCTCTTTTAACCCCGCCCTCAGGTTCTGCCACTCCTCCTCCTACAGAGGCAAATTTCAATTGTGGTTAGCAACAAGACTGCACACATGAGCAAATTTTATACACAGAGAAAGTAGCCCAAAATGTCAAAGAGAAAGGTAGATACTGTGGATATTTATTTCAGATGAACAATGGAATCTGGACAACATAAGTTGAGAAAACATATCTCACGCTCCTCTGTATACCTATGTCCAATTATCTCCACCAGCTCCAAATTCACAACATTCTTGTCCCTTCTCAAATTGGGAAACTATCAAATCACTGCTGGAAGACAACTAGATCTTCAACAGTAAGAATGGCCAATTAAGGCATGATTGATCATTAGCATCTACGGTCAGTGGTCATTCTGGCTTCCAATGCTGCAGAAGCCAACTATTCTTCTACAGAAATTGTGCTGAAATTAATTAAGGCCAGCAAAGCTATGTGCAAAGTAAGTGTATATATATATCTATATTTTTCCAGGCTGATGAATCACATAAAATTTCTCCCCTTATAGTTATCCTGACCTTATTCACTTCAGGATGTGAAGCCATCCCCGGGTTGTTTGAAAAAAGAGTGAACATTGAGGAAAAGTTTCTTTCTGGGAATATTTTGTTTGGTTTTCATTGGATGCTTTATTCCCTAAAGTATAATTCCAGGAAGCTAAACATCTATGGAGCATATCTAAAGGGAGACCAAATATAAATCAAGAATACCGCTGCCTTGCATTATTGAAAGTGATTGTGCTGAAAGCAAGATGTTTTAATAACAGGTGATTCTTAATTCTCTGTACAACATCTCCTTGGAGGAGAGTAAAATGTTTCTCATAAGAAAACTAGCTTGAACTACTTTCTAGAACTGGGACTGTGAAAGATGCAAGCTGCATTTTCTTAGCATGAGCTGTTACGATCCTATTCATCTTTTTGCACTTCTTTTTTTTTAATATAAAAAATTCCTTTATTAAAACAATCAGCATTGTACATAAAATCTTTGTATGCGTCAAACATCATAACATCTGACATACAACACTACATATTATTCTTTGTAAACGTCTGGTTTGGTAAACATTTTTCACTCCTTGCTTCAATCCTCTATTATACACCTGTTACATTTTTTATTCTCTATGGCAGTGGTTCTCAACCTTGGGGTCGCGACCCCATTTGGGGTCGCGAGACCATTACGCGGGGGTCGCCGGGCACCGCCGGCCGCCATTTTGTTTTTTTTATTTTTATTTTTTTTATTTTATTTTTATTTTTTTAAAAAAAATTTAATTTTTTAAATTTTTTTTGGCGCGCGTGCGCCGCGCACACTCAGATCCACCCGTCGCGCCGGAAAAAAAATTAAAAAAAATTAAAAAAAATTAAAAAAAATTAAAAAAAATAAAATAAAATAAAAACAAAATGGTGGACCGCAACGGGCGGATCCGCGCATGCGCGGTGCGTGCGACGGGCCGATCCGCGCAGGCGCAGATCCGCCCATCGCAGCCGCCATTTTGTTTTTTTTATTTTTTATTTAATTTTTTAAAATAAAAAATAAAAAAAACAAAATGGCGGCCCGCGACGGGCGGATGTGCGCATGCGTGGCGCGTGCGACAGGCCGATCCGCGCATGCGCAGATCCGCCCGTCGCGGCCGCCTTTTTTTATTTTTTTAAAAAAAATTAAAAAAAATTTTTGCGCGCGCGCGCACACATGGGCAGGGCAAGTGGGGTCTCAACCTCAGAAAGGTTGAGAACCACTGCTCTATGGTCCCTAACAATAGGTCCTGAGGTAGTAGTTATACATTAAACATAAGATCATATTAATAATCAATCATCATAGAACACAGCATATAACACTAGGTATTAATCTTTGTAAACGTCTGGTTTGGTAAATATTCTTTACTCCTCACTTCCAGCCTCAACTATATGTCTGTTGTGTTTTATCTTTTATGATCCCTAGCAAAAGATCCTGAGGTAGAGATTCATTAACCTCTGACTTGCTAGATAAAACCATTTTTCCTCGGTCATGGGGTTCAGAATCTTGTCCCCTTTCTACTTCCCATTTGCAATTTAGATTTTTCAGAGTTCTTATCTTCTTATCTCTATAAAAATACTGAAGAATACAACTGTTGTAAGCAAGGGTCAAAATTTTGTCAAGGCTCCTGATAGATGCTATAGCAATCAAATTTCAAACTTGGCATCCTGGTCAGCCCCTTAAAACACACACTAAAAGATACAATTTCTAATCCTATGGGAAAACTTATGCATTATTTTTTTAAATTCTCAAAAGCGAAATAAGATTTATAGAAAGCAGTTTCACTAATATAAATTCACTTTAATATATGATTACGTGAAATCACCTACACCAGGAGCAGAATCTGACAGATATCTTGTAAAAATTATAGTTCTTCCATCTTGCTGGTCAACTGTATGATTTACAGCAGGGGTCTTCAAACTTGGCCCTTTTATGACTTGTGTACTTCAACTCCCAGAATTCCTCAGCCAGCATGCCTGGCTGAGGAATTCTGGGAGTTGAAGTCCACAAGTCATAAAAGGGCCAGGTTTGAAGATCCCTGATTTACAGTAATAGATTAATGTTTAGAGCAGCGGTTCTCAACCTGTGGGTCACGACCCCATTTGGGGTCGAACGGCGGTCGCCAAACAACACAGTCCGCCATTTTTTCCCCTTTTCCTTAGCTGTGCTACTCCCTCTTATTCTATTGGCTTTTGAAAGCCAATAGAATAGACTCTCTTGAATAGAGTCTAATTCTATTGGCTTTCAAAAGCCAATAGGAATTGTCCAGGTTGTCTCTGCCCTGCTGAGCCCGCCAAAAGTCCCAGTCTGCAAACGGTGCTGCAAGTTGTCTGCAGCGAAGGCGAGCTCTCCGGAAGTTTCCACCCCTCCCTGCTGAGCAACTACTAAAAATGTAAGTAAAAGAGGGCCAGGGGTGGGAGGTGGGAGGGTTGCTGGCACGCGTGGGGCCCGGCGGGTGCCTTACCTCCCTTGGGCTGGGCCAGCTGGTGGCCCAGCCGGTGGTCGCCCTGCGCCTCAGCCGGCGCAGGGGGCAGCACCACGCATGCGCAGCACTCCCGGGCAGGGAAAGTCCTCGACTTACGATCGGTTTGAGGTCGCGGCATTAAAAAGGTTGAGAACCACTGGTCTAGAGAAAGTCCAGCTTCCAACAGTCCTTATATTTTTTTAAAATGAACCAATGATATGGGAAACTCATTACGAGGCCAACAAGTAGTTCTAAATATTTTTGAATGGGACATATTATGACTTTATATATTATATATTACATTTATATTATGACTTTCTAAAGTGAGATGCTCTTCTTAAGTTATGCCCTTCTCTCACAGACCACAACTGCTAGACTTCTCTCCCATCATAGCTGTTTCGATGTACCGGTACTTAAAAAGTCTTTAGGGAATATATTCTCAAAATTTAGCAACAGCCAAACAGTGAATCAGTCTTGTCCTGATCTCCATCTGTCCATTCAGGTAGGAGAAACTCACGTTAATCCATCCTAATTATCATGACTCAATAGCCACATGGCCTCTTACTGTGTCTTTGATCAACTGAAAGAGGAAAAAAATGGCTGCCTTTGGAAGCAGACACCAAAAATTGCTCTGACATTTTCCCCTGGCTGTCCCCTATCATCAGAAACTCATAATGTATCGATAAGCCAATCACCAATGTCAAAATCTCTAAGAAGAGGATCAAACTGGTGTTAAAAGCCAGAATTTGTCTTAAACCTTTTGCATCAGAAAGCAAAGTCAATTTCTAGTGGATTAGTTGAGAAGCAAATACGGGCAATCCTCAATGTGGAACCGCAATTAGCCCACCATTCCTGTTGCTAAGCAAGGCAGTTCTTAAGTGAATGTTGCCCATTTTATGACCTTTCTTGCCACCGTTGTTAAGTGAATCCCCGCAGTTGTTAAGTTAGTAACATGATTTTGAATTGAATCTGGGTTCCCCACTGAAGGTTGCAAAAGGAGATCACAAGACCCCGGGACACTGCAACAATCATAAATACATACCAGTTGCCAAGCACCCAAATTTTGATTATGACTATGGGGATGCTGCAACAATTGTTAAGAATGAAAACAAAATGTCCTTTCCCTTTTTTTCGGGGGTATTGTACCTTTAAATGGTCACTAAACAAATGGTTGTAAGTCAACTATCAGTAGCCAAGAGCACTTTACATCAGGGGTCCCCAACCTCCAGGCCGTCGCCCGTTTGGAACCAGGCCACGGAAGCCCGGCGAACGTGTGAAGCTCAATTTGTGCGAACCGCGGGCGCATGTGCCTGCCCCTTGTGCAAATGGAACTGCATGCGTTCTCACCCGCCATTCGCCTGGAATCATCCCGTCTCCCCCCCATTGCCGGACCCCATCTCTCTCTTGCAAACGGCCTTCACAAATAGAACCTAAACAAAATATATCATGGAATAACAGAACAGCAGAGTTGGAAGGGACCTTGGAGGTCTTCTAGTCCAACCCCCTGCCCAAGAAGGAGACCCTACAGTATACCATTTCAGACAATGGTTGTCCAATCTCTTCAAAGCCTTCAGTTTTGGAGAACCCACAACTTATGGAAGGAAGTTGTTCCACTGGTTAATTGTTCTAACTGTCAGGAAATTTCTCCTTAGTTCTAGGTTGCTTCTCTCCTTGGTTAGTTTCCATCCATTGCTTCTTGTCCTGCCTTCAGGTGCTTTTGTGAATAAGTTGACCCCCTCTTCTCTGTGGCAGCCCCTTAGATATTGGAACACAATCTATCATGTCACCCCTCATCATTCTTTTCATTAAACTAGACCAGGGGTTTCCAAACTTGGCCTTTTTATGACTTGTGGACTTCAACTCCCAGAATTCCTCAGCCAGCATGCCTGGCTGAGGAATTCTGAGAGCTGAAGTCCACATGTCATAAAAGGGCCATGTTTGAAGACCTCTGAAGTAGACATACCCAATTCCTGCAACCATTCTCCATATGTTTAAGTATTACAAATTGATTGATTACTGTATTGGGTATGTATGAAGCACGGGCAGCCCTGCCCTTTTCTATTTTCCATTCCAATCTCCCTGTCACCCCTTTTTCTATTTTTCTTCAGGACCACTGATTTCTTTTTAACACCATCAATAAGTTTGATTTGTTTAAATAACTTTTGGAAATATCGGCAACTCCTTCATTAGACTTCTTAACTTCCTTAATTCTTATATACACATCTCTCTTTGAAGAAATTATATTGGTTTTTCAGTACAAATAAATATGTTTTCATTATGATATAAGACAATGTTTATGGGGGAAATAGAGAGACATCAATAATAAGGTCATCGCATCAACAATACAATGACACGATGAGATGTTCGTCTCTGGCTGTTCGTTTTGAGTTTTGCAAAGTTAAAAAATGCATTTTGGCAGAATGCGGCAATACAAGCAGAAAATGAAAACAAGTCAACATTTCAAGGCAGCCTAAAACCACAAATAGTATCAACAAGCTTCGCCAAGAAACCTCTGGAAATGAAGAAAGCCTTTTTAATATTTTTTTTTCTTAGAAAGGACTAATTGCTCGGTCAAATGTGAGGCTTTTCCCACAGCAAATGTCAGAGACCAAATCTCTTGAATAACCAATGCATAAAGAAAGTCAGTTTCTTGAAGACAACTAATGCCACACTAATATGCATCGTGCTTTCTCCACCACTACTAAAATAATACACTCCCAATGAGGTTTGTGAGCTGTACTTGAACACCAAGGTGGCAGGAATAGCCAACACTCCAGAAGACAGGCTTAAGATACAGGAGGATCTGGACAGACTTGAACACTGGGCGCTATCTAACAAAATGAAATTCAATGGTGAAAAAAGTAAGGTTCTACATTTAGGCAAGAAAAACCAAATGTACAGATATAGTATAGGGGTTACCTTGCTCAATAGTAGTAACTGTGAGAGGGATCTCGGAGTCCTAGTGGACAATCACCTAAATATGAGCCAGCCGTGTGCTGCAGCTGCCAAAAAGGCCAACACAGTGCTGGGCTGCATTAACAGAGGGATAGCATCAAGATTACTTGAAGTGTTAATACCACTTTACAATGCCTTGGTAAGGCCACACTTGGAATACTGCATCCAGTTTTGGTCACCGCGATGTAAAGAAGATGTTGAGACTCTAGAAAGAGTCCAGAGAAGAGCAACAAAGATGATTAGTAGACTGGAGGCTAAAGCATATAAGGAATGGCTGCTGGAATTGGGTATGTCTAGTTTAATGAAGAGAAGGACGAGGGGAGACATGATAGCAGTCTTCCAGTATCTCAGGGACTGCCCCAAAGAAGAGGGAGTCAAGTTATTTTCCAAAGCACCTGAAGGCAGGACAAGAAGCAACGGATGGAAACTAATCAAGGAGAGAAGCAACCTAGAAGTAAGGAGAAACTTCCGGACCGTTAGAACAATTAACCAGTGGAACAACCTGCCTCCAGAAACGGTGAATGCTCCAACACTGGAAGTTTTTAAGAAGAGACTGGACAGCCATTTGTCCAAAATGGTATGGGGTTTTCTGCCTGAACAGGGAGTTGGACTCGATGACCTCCAAGGTCCCTTCCAACTTTATTACTGTTGTTGTTGCTGTTGTTGCAAAAGAAATGGAATTCACTGCTCACTTGCAAGTAAAATATTTCCAAAATCTGCTTCTTGTTTCTCAAAAATTAGCTTTCCTACTGAAAAAAAAAAATTCACCGAGGCAGATAGTTTCTTTGAAATTATTTTGAAATCTGGTGGTATTTTTGAAACTAATTCATTAGCAAAGTGGCAAGTATCTTTCTTGTTGTCTTGTTTTGACACTGAACTGGTCTGAGAAGCCAGGGAAGCGACAGTGTGCTTGAGAGAGGATTTGTCTATGGAGATTCTCAGTCATCCAGCTCATAGTTGTCCCAAAGATGCTTTTTCAGGAGGCAACTGGACTTTCTTGTTTTTCCTTTGAAGACATTTTGCTTCTCGTCCGAGAAGCTTCTTCGGCTCTGACTGGATGGTGGGGAATGGAAGGATTTATACTCCTTGCAGAGAGCTGGTCATTTGCATTCTTTCAGAGAGTCGTTAAGGCCACCTGGAGGTTTACCTGTGACTTCCGGGTCACCTGAGTGGTGCAAATGAGTGTGGAGCCTTCTCGGAACTGTTGAAAGGACTGTGTTGTCGACTGGAGACAGATGATGTCGTGTCCCTCCCCCTCTGTTGAGAGAGGCCTGTTCAATTTTGGTTCAATCCAGTCAGAGCTGAAGAAGCTTCCTTCAAAGAAAAAACAAGGAAGTCCAGTTGCCTCATGAAAAAAAGCACCTTTGGGACAACCATGACCTGCATGACTGAGAATCAGCCCCATGAATCCCAGCGGCCGGTTAGGGCCCACAGAGTCGGCCTTCTCCAGGTCCCGTCAGTGTCGCCTGGCGGGGCCTAGGGGAAGAGCCTTCTCTGTTGCGGCCCCGGCCCTCTGGAAGCAACTTTCCCCCGGACATCCGTGTCGCCCCCACCCTCTCCGCCTTTCGTAAATTACTTAAAACACACCTCTGCCGGCAGGCCTGGGGCAGTTAACATCTTGCCCCAAGCCAGTGTATGTCTGTGTGTATGTTGAATGATTGGTTTTTTTTAAATTAAGGGGTTTTATATACATGTATTTTTAAATGTTGATTTCTATTATGTTGTGAGCCGCCCTGAGTTCTCCGGAATAGGGCGGCATAGAAGTCAAATAAATAATAATAATAATAATAATAATAATAATAATAATAATAATAATAATAATAATAATAACAATAACAACAACAATAATAATAATAATAATCATCATCATCTCCACAGACATGGTTGTTAAGCAAATCACACTGCAGTTGTTAAGTGAACCACACAGTCATTAAGCAAATCCAGTTTCCCCCATTGACTTTGCTTGTCAAAGGCAGCTGGGGAGATCTCAAATGGTGATCACATGACTCCCAAGCATCGTAAATACAGGCCAGTTTAACCAAGTCCCCAGTATAAATCCTTCCATTCCCCACCATCCAGTCAGAGCTGAAGAAGCTTCTTGGACGAGAAGCGAAACATCTTCAAAGGAAAAACAAGCAGGTCCAGCTGTCTCGTGAGAGGATTTTGCATTTACACCAATGTTTCTCAACCTTGACAATTTTAAGGCATGTGGACTTCAACTCCCAGAATTCCACAGCCAGCAACGCTGGCTGTGGAATTCTGGGAGTTGAAGTCCATATGCCTTAAAATTGTCAAGGTTGAGAAACACTGATTTACACAGAGGTCACTGCCTCAGCCAAGAAATTCAAGAACTTGAGTTATGACTGGTCAATTGCTGACCATTTGAAGTTACAACACACCTACCTAAGGGATACAGAGGACACAGTTTCAAAGTTCTGACAGTCGGGCAGTTAGCAACCAGGCCACATTTGCAGCATCTCAAAGTTGTCTGACCATGTTTTGCCGAAAACCGACATTTACTTCCAATTTCTGGCAAAAATCGAGTCATAGCAAACCAAAGGTTCATTTAATGACTGCCGTGGTGGCTTTGTGGCTGTGGTGGTCACTTAACAATCACGACCAAAAGGTCATAAAATTGGATCGGTCATGTGCCCAACTGTTTTAAGTTATGATTGTGATGGGCAGGCTCCAGGTTATGGCTGTAACTTGAGGACTATTTGCCCATAATGCTTTACCCACAAGAATACCATCAGCATTATTTACTCCTTGGAATTAACTGTCTTTTACCAAAAGGATGAGAAGTAGAAGTCTACTGACATTTTTCCCCCCTGCAAAACACCATTTACTGTAGCATCTCCTAACATTGTGCATTCCCCTGAAAACTGAAAAAGATAATCCACTATCTAAAATCTGGGCAGTTGAAACAGCACCAAATATAGCTGTTTTATCATTTCCTTTATCAGTCTATGAAACAAGCCAGACAGAATTATGGTAAGAGGTGAGTTCACAGCCAGACATCACGAAGTATTTATTGCTATTTTTAACCCATGTATTTCTCAGGCTAGCCTGGTCCTCAAAATGAGTAAAATAAAATACGAGTATTCAAGCCTATTAATAAACGAAAGGATTCAGTTCCTGGTCTCTGATGTTCTTTTTAATCTAACCAATCAAGAGAGGCCTTTTAAGAGCTTGAGTTAAAACCATTTACGATCACTGCAGCATCCCCACCATCATATGATCAGAATTTGGGTGCTTGGCAAATGGCATTGATTTATGATGGTTCGCTGTTCCGAAGTCATGTGATCACCGTTTGTAACCTTTCCCATTTGCTTCCAACAAGCAAAGTCAATGAGGAAAGTCAGATTTATTTAATTTATTTAATTAATTAATTAAATTTGTATGCCGCCCCTCTCCCAAGACTCGGGGCGGCTCACAACAAGAATATGAACATAGATAAAAATCAATAACAATAATTACATCCAATTAAAAAATCGACACACATACAACAAGCAAACACAATCAAGTAAACACTCAACAATGGAAGGAGATTCCTCGGCCCGGGGGTAGAACTAGGTTCATACCCCGCAAGCCTGTCGGCATAAATAGGTCTTTAAAAGTTTACGGAAAGCTAGGAGGGAGGAGGCCGTACGTACCTCCGAAGGAAGCTGGTTCCAGAGGGCTGGGGCAGCAACGGAGAAGGCCCTTGTCCTAGGGCCCGTCAAATAACATTGTTTGATGGACGGGACCCGTAGGAGGCCAGCCCTACTATGCGCCCTGACCGGTTGCATGATTCACTTAACAACTGTGGTAAAAAGGTCATGAAATGGGGCACAACCAGTTAACAACTGTCTTGCTTTGGGTTCAACCGTGATCGTAAGTCAATGACTACCGTAGTACTTCTTTAAAATAAACCTTTATAGACACAACTATAACTATTCAATTCACCACTGAAATAGCTGTTAGTGTCATGGTTCCGACTAATGAAACACTTCAAAGAACTAATATTGAATATTCTTGCTTTGACAGTTAGTGTTTAATTTTAAGGGCATTTGATAAGACTGAACTGAAAACGGTTCCAATAACACAGTACACTATGTTCGTTCATACTTGATCTTTTACCATGTCTGTACTAAATAACCTGTTAAAAATTAAAAAAAAAAAAAGATTTGGTAGCCCAAATGTGCACAACCCTTCTTATTCTAAACCATACACTGAAAAAGAAAAGAAAAAAACTATGCAACCATTTAAATCCTATTCACACACTAGAAATGGAACATCCTAATTATAGTTCATTTTGCCTACTATGGAAAGTTAGGTGCTGGCTTCAATAGTAAAATTCAATTTTAAAAAATGAGATTTTCAGAAAGCTGAATCTCATACCTTAGAGATAAAAATCTACTTTTATTTGTGTTTGACTCTGTACAACAGATCATGTTTGCATCATGTTTATGTGCTGCTTTACAGTGAGATTAAGAACGGTGAAACAGAATTTGGAGATCTGTTAGCTGTGCTTCCTAAAATAATCCAAAAGTGTATCTTTTTCCACTCCACTTTCCTTCTAAATCTGCCAAAACAAAGAGAACAAATGAATGCTAATTTGTTAAGCTATTAATGTCACAAGTCAGTTACTACCCTGGCAGGAAGCCCGATTTTATGTTGTTTGTTGCTATTTCAAACAAAGTTGCTGTCCCCCTCTCTTCTTCCTGACCCACCGGTATCAATTTACAGGGAACTTTCCTTTGCAGAAGAAACACAAATGCTGCAAAACCCATTTACAAAATATTATTTATAGGCTCAGAGTTCAAAAGATGGGAAACTTAAATCTGTGTTACAGCCACCGTGACCCTTCCCAGAGACCATTAGCTTAAATAGGACTCTCTGAAAGATTCTTTTGGTCCCCAATGGCAGTCTGGAAAGATTGCTGCCAGGAAAGAAAGAACAAGAAATATGCTGAGTTTCTCCTGTCCACCACAGTTGTGAGAGCACCATCAACTCTGAAGTTTATCCCTACAAGGTTCCCTTCCAACTGGGATTTGAAGAATCTTTTACTGTGAGAAAATATAGCTTTCAAAAGGGAAAGAAGTTTAAATAGCAAAAAAATGAAAAGGAGCAGAGGAAAAGTGAGGTGGAAACTAACCAAGAAGAGAACCAACCTAGAACTAAAGAGAAATTTCCTGACAGTGAGAACAATTCACCAGTGGAATGGCTTGCCGTCAGAAGTTGTGGGTGCTTCATTGCTAGAGTTTTTTAAGATGAGAATGGACATTCGTCTGAAATGGTATAGGGCAGGGGTCTTCAAACTTGGCCCTTTTATGACTTATGGACTTCAACTCCCAGAATTCCTCAGCCAGGCATGTGTGATTTACCTATTAACCTAAAATCGCTTCTGATATCGCTGTTTTACTAACCTGACAGCTTATTATTCTAAATAGGAAACCTTCATTTTGTTTGCAAATAATAATATTAAAGATTCTAACTACGAGCAAGAATGAGTCCTGTTACATTTAAAGAGCACCTGTTATTTCAGATCCATCATGGCAGCGCCTGTTAGCGGGCATCCACTCACCTGCTGCCCGTCACATCCCTCACCTTGTTGTGTCACTGCCGCATCACCAACCGTCCCATTAAAGTGAACGGGACTGTCCGTGAGTCAACAGCGGGTCAGAGGAGGAGCGACTGCAGGGCAGAAATGACAGCTGCTCTTTAAAAATTATGATTTAAATCCAGTTGATTTAAATCAAGCCTTTTTACTAGTGATTTAAATCATAATTTAAATTGATTTGATTTAAATCAAATCCACCCTGTCCTATTCTCCTCTTTTCTTCCACCGTTCCCAGAGCTGGGTTGTGTTTTTTTCCATAATGTTTCCAAAGTAGGATAATTTGAGCCTGATCATTCATTCCAGCTACCCTGGCTAATGATTTAACAGTCATGGAAGTTGCAACTCCGTATTTGGAGAATTACAGGATGCCCATCCCTCTTGTTATGCAACCTTTCCCAATGTGGAGTCCTTCCAGAGGGGCTGAACTGTTGTTCCCACTTTTATCAGGTCATGCTGGCTAGAAGTGAGGAAATTTAGTCCAATTCTTCTGGGAAATGCCAGGTAAGAGAAAGAGTGATGGGAGATCAGATGTTTCTGCTTGTGTCTGCCATGGAGCTGCTGCTTAAAATTCCATTTCCTCACTTGGGAAGAGATTCCTCTCTGAAATCAAGGGACATTCATCCAGGCAGTTGACCAACATTCTGGGTGCTTTTTGCTTCTGGCTACCATCAGCATTGTTTAAGACTGTAATGGGACCAAACCAGAGAACTCCTGTAAAATATCAAATGCAGAACTGCTACAATTTTTTTATTTTTATTTTTTATTTTTTTTGCCTAAAGCAACATTTCAGTTCAAACTGGGAGGTCTGTGTCTGATCAGACATCTGAAGAGTTGCAAAGCATTTTTCTTTAAAAAAAAAAAAGACAAAACCCGTTTCAATAAAAAAAAACACTTCTCCAGGGGAATTTTGGATAACCTGTATCTCTGCCTATGTAACAAAATCCAAGAGGTGCTTAAGGAGTTTCTGCCACGTTCATTCTTGAAGAAAAGGAGATCTGTCAATGAGCAGATGCTTTCTATTGCTCTATAAACTCCAGATGAAATGTTTACGTTCTTACAGTCTCTTCAGTCGAGACTCATTTCTGTTTTGTGTTCAGTTAAATAAGCTAATTCTGAACCCTTGGATGGGGGTGATCATCCTGCAGTCTAGAACCATGTGACACACCTGGATATATATGGATTGGTGGGCAAGGCTAAACACAGATCTTATCTTGCATCTATCACCGTTCCACATTCCACAACTACCTGAACTAGCTGCGGGGCCACCCATATAATGGAGAGCAGATCTAAAAGATCAACGCAAAATTAACGGACTTTCTGTTCTGGAGATATTGTAAAGACCTAGAGCGGAAATCAAGCTGGGCTTATAAGAGAAACACAACCTGGGGCGGAGTTAAAAGAGGGATCAGCCTAGAATCCATATATAGCCACAAATGAACTAAATCCAACCTTCCTTGAATTATAAGTGACCCTTATCTAACTCCAGGCAGGTGCTGATGGTTAGTTGAGAAGATCACTACGCACAGGCATAATCAGCAATCAATCAGCTTAATCATGTGTGGGCTTGATCTTCTGCACCTGACAGGGACCTTTTCTTTATATATATATATATATATATATATATATATATATATATATATATATATATATATATATATATGTATGTATGTATGTATGTATGTATGTATGTATGTATGTATGTATGTATGTATGTATGTATGTATGTATGTATGTTTTCTGAGGTTTTCGCGGGTGTTTGTATGTAGGTCTTTGGTTCTTCGGGTTTTCTCCCGCGTAGAATTTGAAGTGTCTTGGCAACGTTTCGATGAAATCTCATTCATCATCTTCAGGCTGGTGCTTTTGGCTTCTGCTTTTGGCTTCTGCTTCTAGGAGCAGAAGCCAAAAGCACCAGCCTGAAGATGATGAATGAGATTTCATCGAAACGTTGCCAAGACACTTCAAATTCTACGCGGGAGAAAACCCGAAGAACCAAAGACCTACACACACACACACACACACACACACACACACACACACACACACACACACACACACACACACATATATATGTCAAGTGTTTATTTTTTAGATTGCACCCTGTAAACCCAAATATGGGAGGAAGGAATCATTCTTTCCTTTTGCTTGTTTCAGCTCAACCCAGAGCCATCCTGCAAGCACAAATATATATATGTTGTTTAAAATTGTTGACAAAGAAATAAGGGATAGCTATATCAGAAATCCCTTATTTCTTTGTCAACAATTTTAAACATATATATATATATATATATATATATATATATATATATATATATATATATATATATATATATATATATATATATATATATATATATATATATATATATATATATATATATATATATATATATATATATATATATATATATATATATATATATAAGGGAGAATCAATGACCATCCAAGCTCATCAAGTGGAATGTCCAAAAGCTTCTTCTTCTTCTTCCTGTGCCATATCCGTTATCGGATGTTGGCGATCATGTTGGCGATCCTGTTTTTATCAGCAGCCGCATGAAAAAGTGCAGCCGAGTTTTGTCCAAACCAGTCCCTTAGATTTTGAAGCCACGATGTTCTTCTTCTGCCTGGACCTCGTTTGCCTTCAATCTTTCCCTGGACGATTAAATGGAGTATGCCGTATTTTTCTGAGTGTCGCATCACATGTCCGAAATATTCTAATTTTCGTTTTTTAATTGTTTTGATGATTTCCCTTGGCTTTCCAAGGCGACTTATCACCTCCTCATTTCTGATCTTGTCAACCCACCCAGCTTCTACATAACAGCCACCTGTAAATCCACATTTCAAATGCTTCTGGTCTCTTCAGGTGGCCTTCTGTCAGAGGCCAACTCTCTACTCCATAGAGCAGGATAGAAAAAAGATAGCATCTGACAAGCCTGATTTTCAGTCTTAGGCTTATGTCGTGACTGCAGAAGACCTTTTTCATTTTGAAGAATGTTGTTCGAGCTTTCTCTATCCTTGTCTTTATTTCAGTGGTCATGTCCAACAGCTAAGGTCTTTCAAAGAAAGCACGTCGTGTCTCCTGTGAAGAACAGTTGGATGGGTGGCGGTAGGATCTCCATTTTTAGCCTCCACGGTTTCCAGAAAGAAGACTGGCCACTGATACCAAAAGCAGCTACGTGGAACTGCAACTTATTTTGTGGGATCCTGCTACTGATGCTCTGGGTTTTCTGCTGAATGTGAAGAAAGAAATCAACTCTGGGAAAAAGTCAGAATTCACTCCAACCTCAGAAACGTAATTAGCAGTTTACTTATTAAAGTCATTTATTGGAATCTAGATTCACACAGCTGTGCTTCTGCTTTTCTAACTTCCTACGAAACCAGCCGGAGCATCACTGGTCAGCAGCCCAGTGACCTGGCTTCCATACACATGTAGCCTGGGGACCCATTTTAGCTCTATTTCTCTATTAAAAAGAGCAGTACCCATATGCGAAATCTATTACCCCCTGTTCTAAGCTCCTGGGTCTGAATAAATCCAGCCTCCAATCCTTTATGATATATCTCTTGACATGTGAAATTGTAAATGCCAGGGCTTCATTTTCATTTAAAAAAAAAAAAGAAAGAAGGGAGGGAGGGAAGGAGAAGAAACTTATTTGAGGCATCGGAAAACGGTTCTGCTTTGTAGAATTACAAAACAGCTTCACAAGGCCAGGTGCCAAAATTCCCTCGCATTTGCTACTGATTTCAAAAGTAGCAATTGAAGAGACCAGCCTATTGTGAAACAACTTTCCTTTCTTTTTTTTAAAAAAAGGAGAGAGGAAGAGAGATCTCTTGAAATTTGGAACCTTTCCCTTTTCCTGGATCTGCCAAATTCAGCCAGTGGGATGGGAAAGTATGTCTGCCTCTTCTCTGCTTTTTTCAAAAAAGTTTTATAACAATGGAACAATAACACTAGCTATCTGAGGCTCCGGCCCACAGCGCAGCTTCCAAATTAAAAATCTTCACACTTTTTTTTTCCATCATTCTGCACGGAGAGTAACAAAGCTAGTCACAAAACACAGAGTAGCTTACCAAATAAGGAAGGGGGGGGAAGGAACCTGCCAGCAAACTACGGTACTTAAAACAGCAATACTCTATATTCAAAACATGAAATGAAATTTCAATTCAAATGCTAACCAAAGAAAAGCATAGTGTTATTATCCTAGATCAGGATAGGCAACCTTGGCTCTTTTATGACTGGTGGACTTCAACTCCCAGAATTCCTGAGCCAGCCATGCTGAGGGAAAAGGGAGAGGTTTCCAAGCTGAGCCATGCTGGCTCAGGAATTCTGGGAGTTGAAGTCCACCAGTCATAAAAGAGCCAAGATTGCCTATCCCTGTCCTAGAGTAACAAGTTTGAAATTCCAGTTTGCAAATGTGCTCCATTAGCTATGGCCAGGTTCTTTTAAAGGCAAAGAATATCCTGTGCTAATGTCACCAGATTTTTCATCCCCAAATTAGGACTTCATCACTTCACCCTCTGAATTAGACTGATGATAACCGGATAGATGAAATATTTACTTAAAAGGAAATTAAGAGAACATGAGAACATGAAAAAAAAAGTGCAACAGGATACATGTGTGTGGCCTAAATCCATATCTCGACATGGCAGAAGGAATAAACTTGAGGGTCAGGAGAAAGAGCCGCAGCCAAGACAACAGTCAGATTAAAGAAATCTGAGTCCAGAGCAGAAAAGTAGTTTGAGAAAACATCTCAGAGGGGGACCCTTCCTAGTTCTCATGAAGATAATGGGAGGGAGGAAGAAACTGCTTTCAGACTTTCAAGAATGTGCTACTATAACCTCGTAATGAAAGTAGTCTTCGCTTGTGTGTCTTTAGTTTCCACGTTTAGTCTACCTTGGAGGGCTGACATCACCAGAGCTTCTTCCATTTGTAAGCAGTGACAGGACGGGGCGTGGCAAGTTTGGCTGACTTGGTCTGCAGGACAGGAAGACAGAGCTAACCCACTGGTGGATTCTCCATCTCCTGTGCTGGAGAAGAAAATATGGAATTGATAAACAAGATACAACATGGATGGGCATCACAAAGATCCCCTAATTTGAGGGTGGGGGGTGTTTCACGGTCAGAAAGCTAAAGCAAGCCAGCTTTTCTGCACTGCCCCTTATACTCACAAGGTGACATGCATTAAAGAACAACAGAACAACTGAAAAAGAAATACAGCATGATGTAAAAGCAGCACCACGTGACTAGCTTGGGAGACTTTATGGGAAAAGTTTCAAGGAGCTCACAGAGTCCTAAGTAATGATTAACAATGCAGTATCTTTATTACTCAGAAATAAACACAGTTTGAAATGTTTGTGCGAGTGCTTCTGTGTCACTATCAAATGTTCCCATTCCTGCTTTCCATTTCCATCTACCTTCAATATTTGTTTCGCCAAATTTGGCAGCAATCTGTAACTCTCCCGCTGTCTGAGCGTATCTTATCTGGCAAAAAAAAAAAAAAAAAAGATTCAGTGTGACTTTCCAAAACAAGAAGCATATATGGCAGCAGAGAACGAAGACCCTGAATCTTGAGAGGCAAGTGAAAGCCACAGAAATCTCAGCAGTTGCTGTAGACAAGTTACGAGGACACTGGCTACAAGGGGCTTCTGGCTAGTCCAGGGGTTCTCAACCTTGGCAACTTTAAGACTTGTGGACTTCAACTCCCAGAATTCCTCAGCCAGCTTTGCTGGCTGAGGAATTCTGGGAGTTGAAGTCCACAAGTCTTAAAGTTGCCAAGGTTGAGAACCCCTGGACTAGTCAATACCAACCATTATTAGACAAGGAAGTGAAAATTTAACCCTCCTTAGTATAGCACAAGGATTTACAATTGCTAAAAGTATACGGGCAGTCCTCAACTTACAACCACACTTAAGCTCAGAATTTATGTTGCTAAGTGAAATATTTGTCAAGTGAGTTTTGTCCCGTTTTACGACTTTTCTTGCCACATTTGTGAAGCGAACCACTGCAGTTGTTAAATCGGTAACACGTTCAAGTGAATCTGGCTTCCCCTTTGACTGTTTGTCGGAGGGCTGCAAAAGATGGGTCATTATCAACCCTGGGACACTGCAACCATCATAAATCTGAGCCAGTTGCCAAGCATCCGAATTTTGATCACATATGATCATGGGGATGCTGCAACGGTCGTTAAGTGTGAAAAATGGCCATAAGTCACTTTTTTTTCAGTGCCGTTAGCTTTGAACTATCGCTAAATGAATTGTTGTAAGTCTACATCCAAAGTTATTCAATCCTATGTTTGGAGGCAGAAAAGAGGGTGGAGGTTGAGGATGCTTTTAATATACTCAAGTTTTCGTGAATCCATAATCCATTATGGCTTCCCCCGTAGGCTTTTTCCATCCTTCAAAAACTACAAGTCTGGCATGCAAACATTTATCAGGTGGAAGGTTTCTCTGAAGCATAGATGTAATTTCAGAGAAGCTTCCGTAGTTGCATTGTTCTTTATCATCAAGCGTTGGAACTCTCCCAAGACAAAATGTGCCAAGCATGGAGATAAGCTCCTTATCTCAAAGGGGAAGAGATGAGACTCCACAGGCAAACACACGCGTTGCACCCAGCAAATTCCAGGTTCAGACTCTGGGCCTCTCCAGGTAGTACTAAGAAAAATTCCTATCTGAAACTGGAGCGATGCAGGAAATCAGTGGGTTGACTTGACGTAAAACAACTTTCTATACTCCCATTATATATTGATGATCATCTCTAGAGGTTTGAAGGCCACTTCTTCTCAACTTGGCCCTGGGATTCATTGGCATCATAGCCATATTCGCCATGGATTGCACACTCTATGTAGCAATATTTCCTTACGTCTCTGTGCATTAATTTCGCTATTGGTGCAAGTTTCTTCCTAGCATAATTGCATTTGGGTGAAGAGAGATCTAATTCAGGAATTTGGGGCTTTTGAGTAGCTCCTTGTAGCTTACCTAAGGCAGCTTTTCAGAAAAGAAAGCATATCCAAGTTTGATTGGAAGAATTTGTTCAACACACCACTGCATGCATGAGGTGTCACTTCCCTCTGGACATGCCCTCTTTGCTTTACTGCAATTCTTCCTCAGACCTTCTTCATCTTTCCTATCAAAATTTGACTACTCTTCCATGGTCTAGAGCAGGGGTAGGCAACCTTGGCTCTTTTATGACTCGTGGACTTCAACTCCCAGATTTCCCGAGACAGCATGGCTCAGCTTGGAACCCTCTCCCTTTCCCCTCAGCATGGCTGGCTCAGGAATTCTGGGAGTTGAAGTCCACGAATCATAAAAGAGCCAAGGTTGACTACCCCTGGACTAGAGAAATGACCTTTATCTTGTTCAAATGCACAGGAACTTGTCCTTGAAACCTACTCTACAAAATTTTCTTGGACATGTCTGTCAATTCGGAAGATATCTCCACGTTGGTGAATCCCCTACAGCAGGGCTTTTCAACCAGTGGTACAGGTACCACCTGTGGTACACTGGCACCTGGCAGGTGGTACGCAACCATCCTAGAAAAGTGGTAGTGGGGGAGGGGAATGAGCTGAACCGGTGGCAGCACCGCACAAGCCTGAGCGACAGACGACTGGAGCTGCAGGGCTGTCAGGGCTCAGTGGAAGCGCCAGGATCAGTGCCGCTTTCCAGCTGGAGCTCGGCGCTGATCGTGGTGCTTCTGCTGAGCCCTGAAAAAGCACCAATCAGCTGGAATATTGCCTTATCTCCAGGGTCTTGTGATTTACATTCAGATGCTTGGAAACTGATTCATATTTATGACGGTCAGTGTCCCAGGGTCATGTGAAGTGACAAAAACCTGCTGCAACCAGCCAGCAGATGGGGGGAATAAAAACCAAACACCCCCCATCCCATCTCTGCTGCCAATCCTCAACAGAAATGCTCACAACAGTGGAAACCTCGGACAGGAGGAAGAGGGCCGCCGGGTGGGCAGGCAGGTGTCTTGCTCGGCTGTGGCTTAGGGGGCACTTTTTTCAGTGCCATTGTAACTTCGAACAGTCACTAAGCAAACTGTTGTAAGTCGAGGACTACCTGTACTTCATCACTTTTTTCCTTTTTTTTTGATCATCAAGTTTTTGACCCCTTGCTAGGCGACTGGTGGTACTCGGCTATTGCCGTATCCTAAAAGTGGTACAATGGGTGAAAAGGTTGAAAAGCCCTGCCCTACACGCTTCTTATCTATGCCCTTCAGCTGTGGAAAACACCAAAGGAGGCGACTGGTCTTGATACTGCAAAAACCTCACCAGAGATTCAGGAATATCTACCAGATTCAGTCCCAGAAAGTAAAACCAGGCTGAGAATGACAATGGGGGAGGAGGGAAGGACATTTTGACAGACAGAACTTTTATCAGAAACGTGCTTGACCTTGGAGAGCTGATTCACAGACTTTTTCAGCAAATCACACCTGCTTGGGATTGCTTCTTGCTGTGGTTCATAAAGGTGTTTTCTGCAACCCTCGCTCTTTTTAGAGTCACGCTTGGTCCATTTCCATCAGCAACCTACCTACCAACGTCAAAAAAGGAGGAAGGGACAACCTCTCCTAATCTTGCTTCCAGTTGACATAACTCCAATAGGAAGGCCATAAAAATTGGCCTACACCAAGATAAGATAAGACTCCCATGTAGACAATTATGTTTGAAAACATATTGTTCTATCCGGCTTAAGCCAGGGCACTAAATAAATGAAGTGTCTCTTGATATCCTGCTATCGGGTGCTGATTTTCACCATCACATAAACATTCCTGAGAGTGTTGCATAAGCACACAGTCCTCCTGGGCCGAAGACTCTCCTTCATTTGCACTTGAATAAAATGTATCTGGCGTATAGTTGAGGCTAGCTGTGAGGAGTGAAGAATGTTTACCAAATTTGACATATACAAAGACTAATACTTACTGATGTATTTTATGATCTATGATGAATGCTTCTTAATATGCTGTTATGATTAAGATTGAGTGCTTTAATAAAAAAATTTTTAAAAAAAGCAACAAGCTCCCCACAGCTAGTTGCACTGAAAAAGAAAAGGTTGAAAACTCAAAGGATGTGGTCTATTTTTTTTTTTTAAATCAGTGGTTGACAGAGAACCCACGATTGGTTAACCAAAGAATGAATTAATGGAATGGCACAGATCGGGGCCAAGTATCCAATTTATTTATCAACAGAATTGCAAGGTTTTATTAGATAAAAATCTGCTTAAATCATAGTTCCTGTTTCCAAATTACCATATGACTGTGGGAACAATATGAAAGGGACATGGCACTATCTAGCCAAGTCTGCATTAATAAATTTTATTTTAAATATTCTCCCACACTGTTAGGTTGGTTCTCTTTTTGAAGGATTTTATTACTGCAGCAGGGGAGGGACTTCCTCACAGATAAAGGAAACAGGAAATCATGCATGGGATAGAAAAGGTGGATAGAGAAAAATTCTTTTCTCTATCACACAATACCAGGACAAGGGGGCACTCCCTAAAGCTCGTAGCTAAGAAAGTGAGGACAAATAAAGGGAAATATTTCTTCACCCAGAGGGTCGTTGATTTATGGAATTCACTTCCAGAAGGGGTCGTGACAGCTGTCAGCCTTGACAGCTTCAAGGCAGGGTCAGACAGATTCATGGATGCCAAGTGTATCGGTGGTTATTAAAACGGATGTCCATGTGCCGCCTCTATGTTGGTTGAGGCAGGCAGGATTCCCTTGAGTACCATTTGTTGGGGGTCAAGGGAAAAGGAGGGTTTTGCCTTCTCTTTCTGCTCAAGATCCCCATGGACAATTGGTGGGCCACTGTGTGACACAGAATGCTGGACTCGATGGGCTTTGGCCTGATTCAGCATGGCTCTTCTTATGTTCTTATGTTCTTATATCCCATAGGAGTAGAGATGTTCTAAGTGAAACATAAATCTCCATAGATTTATTTCTCCTGCATTCCTTATTGGCCTGAAAAATTGCAGCCAAAAGTCCAAAGGAGGAACATTTTGATACAGCAGCACTTTGCATTGTGTAAATAATAATAATAATAATAATAATAATAATAATAATAATAATAATAATAATAATAATAATAATAATAATAATAATAATAATAATAATAGGAATAGACCTTGGAGGTCATCTAGTCCAACCCCCTGCTCTGGCAGGAAACCCTATACCAGGGGTGTCAAACTGTCACGCGGAAGCCACTCCCACCACATTGCCGGCAATGGCAAAATAGTTACGCGACGTCGCGAGTTGGACATGTCTGCCCTATACCATTTCAGACAAATGACTGTCCAGTCTCTTCTTAAAAACTTCCAGTGTTGGAGCATTCAGCTTCTGGAGGTAGGTTTTTCCACTGATTAATTGCTCTAACAGTCAGGATCCACGTTCTAACCCAGGGGTCTTCAAACTTGGCCCTTTTATGACTTGTGGACTTCAACTCCCAGAATTCCTCAGCCCATGCCTGGCTGAGGAATTCTGGGAGTTGAAGTCCACAAGTCATAAAAGGGCCAAGTCTGCAGACCCCTGTATCTACCCTTGCATTTCCATTTAAAGAAACTCATATAACAAAGGATAAAAATCGTGAGATTCAAGGACCCTTTAGCATAGGAATAGGCAACTGGAATTTTGGATTTTGACTTCCATCAATGGAAAGCGATTGTTAATTGTCATCTACCTCTTTTAGATGTTGGAGAATACCAGGATGGTTCCAAGAGAGAACCAAGTTGTCAGCTATTATTTTACCACCAGTCAATCACAAGACACTATAGACTGTATTCAAGACAACACTTTCAATCAGGCAAAGTAAAGAGCAAAGCTGCATTCACACAATGCGCTGAACATAGTTAGCTGTTCTGTGGCTTACTGTGTTGTGAGAACGCAAACCATTTGATTAATTTATGATGCAGTGCAGATGCAGAACATTGGTTAGATGTGTGGAATCTTGTCACAATGATCCTTGACTTATCTTTGTGATGTGACTTATCCTTTTATTAGCCAGGGCAGGTGGACAATTGCAGGTCTCTTGTTTCTCTGAAGTTCATTCCGCCTGGACTTAAAAGGATATTCCCACGGAAGACAGATGAAAGAGGACCTTCACAGATAGAATAGACAATTTATGGCCCACTTGTAACTTCCAAATAAAAGCAACTGCCACTATCAGTACTTTACCTTTTGGCCATCTCTGAAACCCGCTATCGTTCTGCTGTTAAAATAGAATCACTTTCTACCAAAAAAACAAAAACAAAGTAGACATAGTTGAATGGGCATGCCTTTAAAATAGGGAAGAGATGTTGCAAAAATTGCTTTTAACTGTTCTAGAATCTGTCTAATATCCTAAACCCATGGTGGCAAACCTATGGCACGCGTGCCACAGGTGGCACACAGAGCCCTCTCTGTGGGCATGTGCACCCTCGCCCCAGTCCAAGGCCTTCAGCTGGGTTTTATAAAACCTTTTCACTTTAGACCTCCGCTGCCATGTGCAAAAAAAAAAAAAGGTTCCATCAATCAATCAATCTCAACCTTGCGCAGGGGGGGGGGAGATCTGGCAAAGTTGGAATTGATTGATTGAACTTTTTGTCCCACCCAGTCTGCCGTTACCATTGCAGCCATGCTCACCCAACAGGCCACACCCACCCAATGAGCCACGCCCACCCAATGGGCCACGCCCACCCGGCCCCCGACGATACATAAGTGGGGTTTGGGTTTCAGTTTGGGCACTCGGTCTCTAAAAGGTTCGCCATCACTGTCCTAAATGTTTGTTCCCTTGGGGGAAAAAACAGTTCTATTAACTTCCCTCACTGGTTCTGGTAGCATTTCTGAGATATTCCTGTTGCCATGAAGTAGCTGATAGAACATAGAATAATAGAGTTGGAAGGAAACTCCAGAGGTTTATAGTCCAACCCCCTTCTCAAGCAGGAGATCCAATACCATTTCAGGCAAATGATGGTCCAGTCTCTTCTTGAAAACCTCCAGCGATGGAGCGCCCACGACTTCTGAAGGCAAGCTGTTCCATTGGTTGATTGCTCTCACCTTCAGGAAATTTCTCCTTAGTTCTAGGTAACTTCTCTCCTTGGTTAGTTTCCAACCACTGTTTCTTCTCTTGCCTTTTTTGGTGCTTTGGAAAATAGTTTGATCCTCACATCTTTGTTTAATGTTGCCGCTACTCCATTGTCCTAAAGCCTCCCTAGCTGATCATAATTTCCAACGCAAATAAGCTCAACGGTGGGCATTTCCCCCCCCCACTGTTTTTCCCAGTGTTTTTTCTTGCCACTCAATTGAAGCATGAGAGGCTACAAATTGTTAAAGGGAAACAATACAAGACAGGTCACTTGTACACTATCCTCAGCCATCTCCTAAGTAAAATGAATAGAAGATCCCTGCAGTATTTGCTTCTTTGAAAGAAAACTTTCAAGCAACTTATCTCTTGTCAGTTTGAAAAAAAAAAAAGCTTTAAAAACGCAGGGAAAAAACCCGTTAAGCAGAGTTTTAATTGTAAGAAAACACTGCGAACTTAGCTAATGGGTGGAACTTGCCGAGAGCATAAAATGAGTTGTTACCATACACAACTTTTGGGGTTGGTGAGAAGATCTCACACTAGACACTGGTGTCTTTTATTTATTTATTTATTTATTTATTTATTTATTTTATTTTATTTATATGCCGCCCTTCTCCCCAGACTCAGGGCGGCTCACAACAACACAATTAAAAACACAATTAAATTAAAAATTTAAAAGTTAGTTTCATTCACACAACATACAAACACATTCAGCTCACAGTTGTTGATGGGGGACACTCCTAGGGCCGGGGGCAGAGAACAGCTCAGCTCATACGCCCCTTTTCCTGCAAATAAACACTAAACAACAACACAGACAAAAAAAAAACAGTCCAGACATTTATGAACTAAATCAGGGAATGAAAACAAAACAGCAAAGGTCAAAAAACAATATTTAGAAGAGAAATTTTCCATCTCTGTTTTTTGTAGATCAGTTTCAAAAGTACAGGGAGAGAGGAGAATATGTTAAGTTAAAAACAGATACTGTATTCCAGCTATTTTTGTTCAGGCTGCAGTTTTATATTCAGGCCGAGCCGTGGCCTGTTTGGAACCGGGCCACAGGGGCCAAGGAGCACATGTGCAGTTCGACTTGCGTAAGCAGCAGGCTGACATGCACGCATGCAGCTCAACTTCACAAGTGGCAGGCCGGCACATACATGTGTGTGCTAGCCCACGACTTGCGTGGGCCAGTTCTCCTTTCCTCCCCCATCAGGCTGTCAAGCCATAAGGGTTGGGGGCCACTGGCCTAAGAGGAATATCCTATTCAAATGAGTGATTTCTGGGTATACAGGTAACCCTCAACTTATGTCCATGACTGAGCCCCAATTTTCTGTTTCTAAATGAGACGTTTGTTAAATGAATTTTGACCCATTTTTGACCTTTCTCGTCACATTTGTTAAACGAGTCACAAGGTGGTAACGCAACTGGTAAGTGAATTTGTCAGAAGTGACTACAGGACACTGCAACCGTCATAAATATGAGTCAGTTGCCAAGTGTCTGAATTTTGATCATGTGGCCACGGGGATGCTGCAACGGTCGTAAGTGTGAAAAATGGTCATAAGTCACTTTTTCCGATGCTGTTAATAACTTCGAACGGTCACTAAACAAACTGATATATGTCAAGAACTCCCTGTACCCAATTACACTACAATGGCGTCATTGTTTTTTCCTCTGAAGAAAAGATGACACATGCTGAGCCTCAGCGATCTTGACTGATGCTGTAGCTCAAATGTACTAATGTGGATCAATCCCACCGGCATAGTTTTCTTTAGACATTGGTCTCAATACAAGAGGAATTAAAACTGGGTTGGGCAAAAACATGCAGCTAAGCCTGCGAGTGGACCACCACAGAGATTCCCAAAATATTAATTTTGAACACGATGGGTGGGCAGAAGCATTAAAGATGTGACTGGAGGGTTATTAGGCAAGCCCTGTTACTTTTATGTGCATTTAATTACAAACAAAAAAAAATTCAAATAGCCCCAACTACTTTGGGGGGTTAACTGGCAGCACCCAGCACAGCACTCCCATAAAGTATGGTGCAGGTTGCCGACCCCCGGAAGAGAGAAAAGGGCCACCCCCAAGCCATCCTTCCTCACTTTCATCACTTCACGTTCCAATCTCTGGGCGCCGAACCAGACATTCTGAAGGGAAGTTCTACCATCTTTATTTGATTTGAATTCACCTTGAGTAGAGATGTAGTATATTCAAACAACCTTGAGGGACAGTTACTCTGTAGAAATCTCTGTAGAGTGAGGGAATTCAGAACAACAATGGGTGCCGCAGACATGAAGGGCAAAGTTGTGGGAGACACGGGCTCTGCACAGTTTAGGCCAGCAGTTCTCAACCTGTGGGTCGCGACCCCATTTGGGATCGAACGACCATTTCACGGGGGTCGCCAAACACCGCAGTCCGCCATTTATTTATTTTTTGGTCGGCCATTTTTTAAAAAAAAAATTTGGGTCCGCCATTTTTCCCCCCTTTGCGATGTGGGCCAGCCATTTTTTTTTTGGTTGGCCATTTTTATTTTTATTTTTTGGTCCATTTTTTCCCCCTTTGCGATGCGGGCCGTCGCGCTGCGCATGCGTGATGCGCCCATCGCGCCACGCATGCGCGATGCAGGCCGGGGTCGAGCCCCGGAAAAGGTTGAGAACTGCTGGTTTAGGCCCTCACAACAGGACAGAGAAAGAGAAGGATCACATTTCACTTTCCTAGGCAAGTTTCAAGCAACCACAATTATCCATGATTCTGAAACCAAGGAAACGGTTTGTACAAAGCATGGCTCAATCAAACCACGATCAAATTATGATGTTTTTCCACCCTAATTTTTCCACAGAGTGGTTCTTACTGTGGAATACACTGCCTTTTGTAAGCAAGTCTCTTCCTTATGACAGTTTTGAAGAGGTTCTACCCTTAAACATTGCTCCAAATATTAAGGTATTGGCCTTTTAGTGTTATTGTTTTAGTTCCATGTTTTCAACTTGTTCTGCTTTGAAGCTGGTTTTCTAAATGTTTTTACCACACTCTGGAAGTCACCCAATGTTATTAATAGAATTTGTAGCTTGTGAATATTCTAAATAAGTAACTATAAATAAATGGCACCCTTGGGTGATAAATTTATTCCATACTAGGATGAAACTGTTAACATGCTGTGACCTCTCATGCACAGAAGGAAGAAGCCTTAAGCTACTATGTCTACATAATAATAAGTCATGGTCTAGAAGTATTTGAATAAAAAAAAAGGGGCTTCCCCAATTTTCCATAGCACAGGTAAGCTTTACATCTATGTACTTAGCACTGTCTATAGCAGCAGTTAAAAACGACCATTTCACGGGGGTCACCAAACAACGCAGTCCACCATTTTTTCCCCTTTTCCTTAGCTGTGCTCCTCCCTCTTATTCTATTGGCTTTTGAAAGCCAATAGAATAGACTCTCTTGAATAGAGTCTAATTCTATTGGCTTTCAAAAGCCAATAGGAATTGTCCAGGCTGTCTCTGCCCTGCTGAGCCCACCAAAAGTCCCAGTCTGCAAACGGTGCTGCAAGTTGCTTGCAGCGAAGGCGAGTTGTCTGGAAGTTTCCACCCCTCCCTGCTGAGCAACTACTAAAAATGTAAGTAAAAGAGGGCCAGGGGTGGGAGGTGGGAGGCCAGCGGGCACAGGGAGGGTTGCTGGTGCGCGTGGGGCCCGGCGGGTGCCTTACCTCCCTTGGGCTGGGCCAGCTGGTGGCCCAGCCGGTGGTCGCCCTGCGCCATCACTGCCCCTTGCCAGCTACGCCTCGGCTGGTGCAGGGGGCGGCACCACGCATGCATGGCACTCCCGGGCAGGGAAATAGTCCTCGACTTATGACTGGTTGGGGGTCCTCGACTTACGATCGGTTGCGTAGTCCTCGACTTACGACCGGTTGGGGTCGCAGCATTAAAAAGGTTGAGAACCACTGCTCTATAGGTCGTTGGACTGCCATCCCTATAATCTATGGTGAAGGGAATTGCAAGGCAATACTGAAATACCTATCTGAAATACCAAGTACTACACTGTTTCCCCGGAAATAAGACCGGGTCTTTCTTACTTACTTACTTACTTACTTACTTACTTACTTACTTACTTACTTACTTACTTATTTATTTTGCCTCCGAAAGAGACACCAGGTCTTATTTTCGGGGTAGGCCTTACCTCACCTCCGGCACCGACAGCCCCACCCAGCCAGTCAGTCCACTTCTTCTGGGGCCAAAGTTCTGCAGCTGCATTCAGGCCTGCATTTTGCAGTCAGATCTCTCCAGAAGGCCTAAGCAGCCGAGTACCGATTCAATCTATAGCTTGGTGCTCGGCTGCTGAGGTCTTGCAGAACCAAGCTACGGATTGAATCCATAGCTCGGTTCTTGGCTCCAGAGGCCTTCCGGAAAGCCCTGTGACTGAGAAATGCAGGCCTGGCTGCAGAAGAGGCCTCAGAAGAAGAAGTGGGCTGGCAAGGAGAGGCCTGGCTACAAGGTAAGTGGGTGCATGGTGGGTAGGGCAGCCCCACCCCGTCCTAGCTTGATTTTTAGGTGTGTGCCTCGCCCCAAAATTAGGGCTTATTTTTGGGATAGGGCTTATATTAGCCCCCCCCCAAAAAATCAAGCTAGGGCTTATTGTTGGTGTAGGTCTTACTTTCAGGGAAACACGGTAGTAGGCTCAAGGCCAGTACCTTTAAGGTTTTTTCACTTTGTGTGAAAGAGGTGGAGTCTGAAAAACTGTCAAGACACAACAAGCTGCAGTCTAATCACTTGGAGCTCTCCCTGGTGCTGCAATATCAGCTCCCTTGCTCCTGGGTGGGTGGGCTCTTTGGGGTCAAGAAAAGGGGAATGGACTTTGAAAGTAATAAATTTGGCAGAAATGGCTAAAATATCGGCATATTTGAAGGATCGCTCAAATGAACAATATATGATAGACTGGAAACATTGGATAGACTACATACAAGAGAAACACCAATCAAAGAAAATGTATCTGGCTTATAGTTGAATCTTGACATACGGAGGGAAGAATGTTTACAAATTTAAATCGATTGTATTAAGTTGGATAGCAGTTAACTTGAATTTTCTCCTGGTTTACATGTACAAATATATATCTATTAATAAAAAAAGTTTTTTAAAAAAGGGTCTTCTGTGGTCCAATATGTGAGAGGGCAGGCTAACTGCAAAATGCCCAGCACATGAATTGCTGGTGCCCTGGCCTTTTGAGACCTCTCCATAGCCAGCCCAGCAACAGGTGGGCTATGAAAGCTAAGCAGAGAGGCAACTGGGATTGTTATTGTGGGAATGTTGGAATGAGAGGGAGAGGGAAAAGGAAGGTGGTTTGTGTTTGTTTGTGAAAATAAAAGCTAAAACAGCCTAAGGCTAATAGTAAAAGATACTCTACTCCAGCAGTGAGACTCACAAGGAGTAGTAGTGGAAGAGTACTAGAAGTTATAGGAAAGAAGTGGAATAGTGGGCAGTAAGTGTTAGCATTGTGTGAATGTTGCCTAGAGACCTATGTGGTGATGTTGGCTCTCTTAGGTTTTGCAGCCCACTGACCTGGGCATATGGAAAAGGACCTTAGGATCTGCACGTTTGTGACTATTTCTTTGAAGGCTCCAGAACTAGTAACAAATACAACATAGTTTTAAATGTGACATGGATTTCTCTCATCCTTTTTTTAAGTAAAACAATGAACTCAACAATCCTAGACCCGTAGGTGGGAGGAAAATGACCTTCCTCTACCAGTGGAAAGGACTTCTGGTGATGTGAGCACATAGTTGCTTTAGTTGCTTCTGATGAACATCACAAGTTCTCTAGGTCAATCTATTTATAATACTGGCCTATCTCTGTGTGGCTAATACTAGAACTTGCAGAGAAAATTTTTAAAAAAGTAAACAGGAATCAGTCCATCTAAGCTATATTTTTATTTCTGACTGGTACTTCTCCTAAATCTCCAATTCATGCCTGACCTATTGCTATTTTTTTTTAACCAAATGTACTAGAAACAAGTTTATTTTATTTTTGTACTCTGCCTTCATTATTTTTACAAATACCTATTTTCCCAATAACAATAATCCTGTGAGGTAGGCTGGGCTAAGAGGGAGTAACTAGCCCAGAGTCACCCAGCTGGCTTTCATGGATGAGACAGGACTTGAACTCAGGGTCTCCTACTTTCTAGCCTGGCGCCTTAACCTCTAGCCAAATTGGCTCTTGTAACTGGTTGTAAGACTTTTAGCATGCAAGTAATGAACTTTGCCAGATATGTTTATTTTCCACCTTGAATACATGTAAAGTTCTTTCCTTAGTGCTCAAATATATTTTCAGAAGACATCATTCTACTACTCAAGGATCTATAGATACTACTCAACTTATGACTGTCACTAAGGATGAATTTCCTGACAGTTAGAATAATGAATCAGTGGAACAACCTGTGAATGCTCCAACACTGGAAGAAGAAGAGACTGGACAACCATTTGTCTGAAATGGTATTAGGTTTCCTGCCTGAGCAGGGGGTTGATCTAGAAGACCTCCAAGGTCCCTTCTAACTCTATTATTATTATTATTATTATTATTATTATTATTATTAATTATTATTATTATATTATATTATTATTATTACTACTACTACTACTACTACCATACTACTACTCAACATCTCTGATATTTATCTCTTCAACCAGGCAGCAGCCCTTTCCTAAATGTACATAATGCACAAAGAAGCTGTAAAACAGAAAACTTTAGGAACTATTAAAGAATTCTAGTAAGAACAGTAAATTTTCTGACACATAACTTCAGGATTTTTTTTAAAGAAATTGAACATACGGTTCCCACCCATAAAAAGCTGGTTGTTTTGAAATATGGAAAAACTGATGTGCTAGGAAGAGAATCCCCCCTTTTTTTTTTTGTTATGATGCATCTCAGCCATGAAACATGTAAAATGAATATAAAGTTGTTAGGGGTTTTTTTTTTAAAAAAAGTGGGGGTAGGGGTGGGACAATAGTATCTGCACTTTTAAACCCACTTGACTATTAGACTAGCATGGTTACTGTTTTAGTTAACAGTAAGGAGGGCATGGAAATTTCCAAGAACGTGATGTTTGCTTTGCCCATTAGAAGAAATGTCTGGGAACGTTTGTTTGGTGCCATATGGTATTCAGATGCACCACTGACAGAGAACAGAAAAGGCCTCTGGGGGCTCCAAAGGAGCATGTGCCTTTGCAGCTATTTTCGTGCCTGTCCACTCGTTCATCATTCTTGCACAATCCAAAAGGTAGAACTCGTCTCTCCAAGCCATCACTTCAGGAGGAGAAAAGAGGGGGGAAATGACAAGCCAGCAACTGGACCAGCTAAATCTCTCCTAACCATCTCTCTCCCTCCCTCCCTCGCTCCACCTTTCTTTCCTTTCTATGCATGCCGATTACCAAATTCTGCATCCTCTGCTTTGATGCAAATCCCCACTAGACTAGAGGAAAACTGTTTCCAAGTAAAGCAATAATTTAGAAAAAGAAAACAGAAAGTCCGAAGGGAAAAGAAACACTATCAGAGCAATGCCAGGGGACAAAGTAAGTAAGGTTCACAAGCGGCAACGCTTTAAGAATTCCAGTTGCTACAACTCCTTGGCCACGCTGTACGGAATCCTGGACTCGAAGCAATGCTCCCCCCAAGAGCGCCACCAATCTGCTCAATACACAAATAACAGAAGCCACAGTAGTTATTCTACAATCCAATAATGCAGAAGTGCCAGAGTTTCCCCGCAGTTCCATCTCTGTAACCATTTTTAAAAAGTTTAATGGCTTTGACCTCCCTGGCTGTGTGCAGCTTCATCACTGGAATTTAAAAAAACAAGGCAAAAGCAGACCCTCTATAAATAACAACATCTTGGCCTGATCCTTCCCTCGCTTTTTCAAGAGGTCAAGGTCACTTGCAGTTTTGAACTACTTCAGTCAATTTCACTGGTTTGGTGCATTTATACTTTTGACCATTTTAAACTACTGTATTCCTTTGCTTTCCTGCTTTCTGGGCATTTTCTGAAAGTAAACCAAGGAAAGGCAGTTAGCTCCCAACTTTATTTTCAGCAAATGAGAGCTGTTTTTTTTCCCCTATGTTTTGAATGAATTAGCAGAACAAGAACTACACAGCTAGGCCATGCTTTGGATATCCTGTTGCCCAGATAGAAATTTTTATCTCTTACAGCTACATCTGAAAATCCAGAGTCTACCTTTGGATCCACCACCTCCTCACCAACACTGAAGTTGGAGTAATCTAGCAAATGGTGGTCCTTCTTATTAATTTATCCAATTAAGAGATAAATTTAATATATGAGAACACAACAATAATGTTTTGGGGAAAAAAGACATTGGACAAAACTCCCATGCGGAATTCTCCGTACTTCGTACACTCCTATAGCCAAGTCTGGTTTTGCTTAGATTTTCAATTATTCCTCCCTACTCAAATGGAGCTGTTTACTTACCCAGATATGAATGCGGTCCAACAAAGTCCTTTGTTAGATTAGAAAGAAACATATATTTAACTTCATGTATTCAAAGACTGGGAGAAGCAAATAACCTTTCAGAACAACCTTTACTAGGCCTAATGTAAAACAGTTGCTGAAAAATTGATAGCTTGCCATTCTCCCTTCACACACTGTGTTTGACGTAATTCCAAAGAACAGTGATACAGTAAGTCCTTTTTTTATGGATGGTTTCAAATTAACACTTCCTGGTATACTGGAAAAGGATGTTAAAGAAAGAGCTCACTCTTTCTGCTCCAAATCTTTACTGAGTAGTTATATTAACGGTGGGCAGGTGGGCAGGCAGGAGAAAGGTAAGTGACCTTTAATACATTCCGGAAATACAACAAAAAGAACCGAAATTATGGTGTGGGAAAATAATATAGGATAGTTCATCCCACGCGGTAACAAAAATATAAGGGTTGTGAAGCCCCCCCCCCAATGTCCACACTTTCTAAGACAGCTAAAGCCACTGGTAAGAGTTTCTTAGGAAGCAGCCAAATACATGTCATTTTGAGCATTAGTGAACATAGATAATGATAAACATCTAAACAGTGTATATTGTAGTTGAGTGAGGTTGGGTTTTGGTATGTAGCAAAAATCAGCAAGAAGAGGTGCTACAAGAAATGCAATTTTATCAAGAAAAAGCACCAGGGAAATCAAGAAATCCAAGCAGTTTAAATTAATATGAAGGTTTACTGCAAACTTAAGCTCTCTGTAAAAATCTGAACTACTACCGGTGATTGTCAAAGCAAATTAGTGGTAGATAAGAGTCAATGGAATTCAAGGTGGGCTGGAGTTAAATCTCTTGTGAACTTGAAGGGACTCATGACTGATGATGCGTTTGACCCTTCCCCCGAGCTCAACCTGGCCATCTCTTACACATTTCAGTTAATGCTGAGATGGGAATTCTGGGCTGTCCAAATCTATTGTAATTAGAATATCAGCTTATTTTTGACAAGATGCTTTCATCTGTGTTACACTTTTTAATTTATCAGTGAAGAAAGCAGCGTAGTGATAGGCAGCAGGTTGAGAAAATCTGCAAAGTTTATTTTTTTTTTGTAATTTTTATGGCCACCTACTCGCTCACAGTGACTGACTCTAGGCAGCTTACAAACAATAAAAACACAGTATAGAAAATAATGATGATGATAATGATCTGAAAAATGAAGTTGAGTGATTATGGAGGAAGAAATCAATGGTTGTACCGATACTAATAGGAGCCCTTGGAGCAATACCCAAAGGGTTATCTAGATACATGCAAATTTTGAACTTATTAGACCTGAATATCTTGACTTTGCAAAAAAAATCACCTTATTTGGAACTGCCTGTATATTCAGACGCTACCTTAACAGCTCTTAGGTCCTTGTTTAGGACTTGAACTGTTACCTTTTTACTACTCCTAGACTGTGAACTGAATTGAAGATTAATAATCATGATAAAAATAACCCCCACTCCCCCCCAGCAACAACACACAGACAATTAAGCCATTTGATGGGCTGTACGCCACTCTGAGTTCCTCAGGCCCACTAGCAAAACCACGTCTCAAAAGAATGATAAGCACTGATGATGTTACCTAGTGTGAGTAACAAAATGTCTGCAAAAAAAACAACCATGCTCAGAGGGCACCAAGAACCCCTCATTCCAGCCCTGAGTTATAAATGTTCTCCTTTATTGTAATAATGGTGCTTGTATAACCAGAACTGAAACTAATTCCTCACCATACAAAGAAAATGTAGAAGCTAAAATGCAAAATGCAATCCCTTACATGGGAGTCTCTTCCCAAAACCCAAATAGCAAGAGAAAGTCATAGGAAGAAAGGGGGGAGGGGGAAGTCAGGCTTGACTTGACACCTAATTAGCCATCCCAACTTTTCCCAGAAGATCTCTGGGCCTTCTAAACCATATGCATCCATAAATGCTGGAACTAAACTATTCTAAGCAGATGACAGCATCAGAAGAAATTCTGAATCTTCTCTTTGCTATATTTGATATCTGAGCCATCAACAGAGGTATTAATGCACTTGGTGAACAGCAAAGTTTGCAGGTGGATCCAAAACAGTGTAAGTGTAAGGAGTCCGAGAAAAAAGAAGAGGGAAAAATTGAGTGAATAACATGCCATAATCTGGTCTGCATCATCTCAGAGATCTTCTGCCTCTCACAAAATGGCTTCTGTTTCTTTTTACTTTTATCTTCAAGATGCTTAAGAATAATTTTTGTTTTTCTCTTGGTGTTTTGAGTTTTCTTTGCTGTTGAACAATGCTGTGGGAAGCTGGTTCTCAGAAAGATGCCTTTATATATCTTTCCTTTATTCTGAAGCAATCCTAAGCAGGGGTAGGCAACCTTGGCTCTTTTATGACTCGTGGACTTCAACTCCCAGAATTCCTGAGCCAGCATGGCTAAGCATGGAAACCTCTCCCTTTCCCCTCAGCATGGCTGGCTCAGGAATTCTGGGAGTTGAAGTCCACGAGTCATAAAAGAGCCAAGGTTGCCTACCCCTGCCTTAACTGCTACACCAAACTGTCTCTCCTGCCACATATAGTGGACACACACACACACACACACACACATCCTTTTTTTTTGCAATGGAGAATCAACCGTTCTTTTTAGTTTCTTCCTTTCCCATAAAGCAGAGGTTCTTAACCTTGGTAACTTTAAGACTTGTGGACTTCAATTCCCAGAATTGAATTAGCTGGCTGAGGAATTCTGGGAGTTGAAGTCCACAAGTCTTAAAGTTGCCAAGGTTGAGAACCCCTGCCATAAAGCATTGTTAGAAACCCGGGGATATGAGCATTCCTCAGCTATATGCTTATTTTAGCTACAATCCATTAAAAAGCAGGATTGATGGTTATTGCGGTCTCATTCAAATTATCAGAGCCGTTAACGCAGGCAATAAACCTGGATCTAAAGTGCACATTCTTAAGTCCAGCCTCATAAAACAGGGGAGGTTTCTAAAAGTATACTTTCTTTTCTTTCTCTCCTACTCACATGTCAAAACAGAAGACGGCTGAAAGAACAAGGAACAGCCCTCTAATACAGAGGCCTTCAGGCAGGGGGAGAAGAGGAGGAAAGAGAACCCAACCATTTAAACTGTTGCAAAATCTTTCCTTTGGGAAGGCTTCCCCTGCAAACTCTGAGTCCTTGAATTCACAGCCCCCTCCTGATCATGATTTTTAGGACCAAAGATGGGACATAACTGCACGTCATCATAAATAAATCCAGAAAGGCGATATAAATTGCCAACCTAGCGCCCCAGGCTTCGGACTCTCATAGTGGCCAACCAGATACCTATTTTACTTTTTTATCTGCTTTGAGATCTCACCTTAATTCAAGGCAATGTATAAAATCATCTTCCTTTTTTTTCAATCTTTTTATTAATTTATTAATATTAATAAAAATAAAAATAAAATAAAATCATCTTCCTTACCCTTGATACCATCACAACAACTCTATGACATAGGTCAGGGGTAGGCAACCTTGGCTCTTTTATGACTGGTGGACTTCAACTCCCAGAATTCCTGAGCCAGCCATGCTGAGGGGAAAGGGAGAGGTTTCCAAGCTGAGCCATGCTGGCTCAGGAATTCTGGGAGTTGAAGTCCACGAGTCATACGAGAGCCAAGGTGGCCTACCCCTGACATAGGGGAAACTGGGAGGCAGCAATTCATCCAAAGTGAGTTTCATGGCTAACCAGGGATTTAAACTGAAGTTTCTTCCATCACTGTCCTCTTTCTAGTTATGTCCACAACTCAGAATAACCCTGACTATGTTTATCTCTAGTAATAAACCACAGTTGAGTGTACTAAAGATTGTACCATACAAACCACAGATGATAAGAGAAAGTCTAACACTTTCTCCAAATTCTTACTTTAGAAAAACATCAAAGAAAAGACCACAAGGGCTGCGGCTCCTGAGTGTTGTAATCCTCAAAAATCTGTTAATTTCCAGACTGATGAAAAGACTACTTGCTTAAATGCAGCCCAATAATTCATCTTGGCCAAATCTTGTCCTGTGAATATATGAACAGAGACCATGAGGGGAGATTGTCCTGTTTCTCCATCTCACTTTCTTCAAGATAAGTGTTTCCTGAGAACTCTTACACCAGAGGTGAGAGAGAGAGAGAGAGAGAGAGAGAGAGAGAGAGAGAGAGAGAGAGAGAGAGAGAGAGAGAGAGAGAGAGAGAGAGAGAGAGAGAGAGAGAGAGAGAGAGAGAGAGAGAGAGAGAGAGAGAGAGAGTAGCTGCAGCTGAAAGCTACATCTGGAAAGCTACAGTATTTCTCTTGTGTTGAGACGTGAGGAGTGAGTTGTTTAAATTCTCCTCTGCTGTGGCTGAATTATTTATTTGGGCTTCTTCCTTTGAAGGCAGCATTTGTAGGCACTGACTTCACACTCAAGTCTCTCTTATTTACAGGGCTGGCAGGGAGGAAGAACATAGAAGGAGAACAAAGACAGGACTGGAAGAAGATGCAACCTTGTTTGTGTCTTCTTAACCCTTTGCACAAAAGCCAGGTGAGATTTGTGTTCCCCAAAAGACACAGAAGCTAAGTGGCACCTTTTTTCCCTACAACAGGTATCCCCAATCTCTGGGCCGTGGACCGGTACCGGTCTGTGGCTTGTTGGGAACCGGGCCGCACAAGCAGTGGACCAGTGAGTGAAGCTTTACCTGTGCATGCGAGGGATCTAGGTTGCACGTGAAATCATCCCCCTCCCCAATCTGTGGGAAAATTGTCTTCCACAAAACCCATCCCTGGTGCCAGAAGATTGGAGACTGCTGCACTACAAGATCTTTTTCCAGGGCAGGGGTCTTCAAACTTGGAAATTTTAAGACTTGTGGACTTCAACTCCCAGAATTCCTCAGCCAGCCCCCATAATCTCCCCCATACGCTATTTTGAACAACTATGGCAATCTCAGCATGCGTAACATTGTGCAAACCTCACTCATTTGCAGAGTTTGCACAATGCAACAAATTACAAATGAAATGGATAAACTGGTCTCACCCTCACAGCCCAAACTAATCATATTTAACACAGCATGTCAATCTGCTGCTCAGACTTTAACTGATCAGGTTAAACACGTTGAGTGAACTCAGACTAACTGAGGCTTTTATCTCCTGTAGCCTTCTTGTATGTAATTTTGCATATCTGCAATTGGACAATCTAACCAGCCAGAAGGATAGATGTATTTGATGCACATGCAAAATAGCAGATGGACTTTAGCTCATGCATCGATCACATGTTCTCATGGTCTGGTCAAAACCATTTGACTAGAATGGAAACCCTACCGATAAGGAGGAGCATAGTTTTCATGCATGATCTTCACAGCAGATCAGTGTGTCAATGTTTCACAAGTTTCCAGAGACATCTGCTGAGACAGAGGCTTTTGTCAAAAGATAAGAACAGTCTTGCATCATGGGGTTGTGAGCTCTAGCCCTTTCGTAAATACATGCAATGTTAGGAAGAATGTTCAAGAAGGCAGAAATTGCATTGTGAGGCTACCATATGTAACCCCATCGCTCAATCTCCCTTGCAAACCCATCTGCAGTGCTGGAAGAGTATCCAAGCACCCAAATGGCTCTTCAGGATCTCACACTGTGATCTTCAACATCATCTCCTACCTCCTTTAACAAGAAAGCACCCATGATTGGGTTTCATGGGCTCTGGACACACTGGAAATCCATAAGATTTATCACTAAATAAGACGGGAAGCGCCAAGGCCCACGTGGTTAGGACACTGGGCTCACAAATGGCAGGCTCACATTTGCAACCATACAAGTATGTCAGGTGAGCATCGTCACTTGCTCCAACTGCTGCTGACCCAGCAATTTGAAAGCAATGCAAATGTGAGTAGATAAATAGGTACCACTTCGGTGGGCTCATTAACGGGGACATGAAAGGAGCTCCCAACTTGGCATCCTGCGCAGTGGTGATGTCACTGGCTGACCCTTTTACCAAGGAAAAGGATGGAGGGGGGGAAGCTAAGTAAGACAGAGAGAGACTACTGCCTGCTCTTAAACTCTTGTAATTTTCCAAAGTCTGCTTTACTAACAGACTTTCAGATAGAGTCCCAAAGCAAATGTTTGTAACTGTGAATGTACAGAACCTTGGAAGCTGGCTTTCTCTTTTGCACGTAAAAAATGTATTTATCTTTGCCCTCCTGGAGAGGTCACATAAACCAGTCCCCCCCAAAGTTGTTGCCTTTCAAGGCTGTTGGCTTTAAATTTGCCAAATCCCCAGCCTGAGATTAGGAAATCTGGGAATCGCACTGCAATACATTAGGAGAGCACCAGCTTCTGCCTTTCAAGTTAGCAGTAAAAATGTATTATGGAGAAAGGGGAGATATTGGACTAGTCCAGGGGTAGGCAACCTCGGCTCTTTTATGACTCATGGGCTTCAACTGACTCAGGAATTCTGGGAGTTGAAGTCCATGAGTCATAGAAGAGTGAGGTTGCCTACCCCTGGACTAGGGCAGGGTAACCTAAAATCTACTCTCTTTTCAGTCATGGAATCTCTCTGGAGGACTTTGGGCCACTTATTTTCTTCCTCCTCTGCCTTGAGACCCAAGTAAAAGAAAGGATATAAATTGGGATGCTGAGCTTGTCAGCTGGAATGCTGACAGCCCAGGTTCGAGACTCGAGTGCCACCTGACGGGGTGAGCTTCTGTCCTTGCCCCAGCTCCTGCCCACCTTCAGTTCAAAAGCATGCACATGCGAGTAGACAAATAGGTACCACTTCAGTGGGAAGGTAACAGGGTTCCGTGTGCCTCGGCATATAGTCATGACCACGGAAAGGGTCTTTGGACCACCCCAGCTCCCTTGGCTAAGAAACAGAAATGAACACCGCCCCCTAGAGCCAGACAAGGGAAACCTTTACTTTACTCAAGGAGACTACTCTGTAAACTGGATTCACCTATCATCTTGAGCTATTATGCCCTGCGAGTCTCCAGAATATGCCACCAACAGCCTTATGCAGACGCTTAAAACATTACACACTACACAAAAGACACATTTAAGGTTTCACTCAATAGGCAAGTCCAGGCTATGAGAAGCATTTCTGATGATGATGAACAGTCCTGCCCAAATGATCTTTGATTTCCCTTCACACAGAGACACGCGCAACATTACGCCCTTGATGAAAGAGCTCATGATTATTAGATTTCATATGTGCTGATTGTTAAAAACAACTAATGACATAGTTCCTTTGCTGTTGAACACAAAATGTTGCCTATTAGCAGGAAAGACAAAGTTATCAAGGCAAAACAGGAGAAATCAAGTTTCCTGATTTAACAGACCAAGAGCCGGTTGGCAATCATTAGACTTGTATAAACTCCTTGTGTGTGGAACCTATGTGGGCCTGAAGCTCTCTCTTCTGGGCCCAAAGCTCAGCTTGTGAACTGAAAAACTGGTCCACCTGCAAAGCATTTTGGTCTTGGTAGTCAAGCCAGGGAAGCTACTCCATCTGTATCAAACAAGACAGAAAATAATTTGAACCCTGATGGTGTCACCTATTTTGGGCAATGAAACGTCTGTAAGAAAACAACCAAGCTCAGAGAGCACCAAGGACCCGTCAAGACAGAAAACAACTTATTCTGACATTACACGTAGCCACAAATTGTTCAGGATTATGAGACTGAATCTTGAGGCACCTAGCATTCCCACCTCCATCCTGCTTTCCTGCTTCCAGCTCTTGAATCAGAGTTAATCCTATTCCCTTTGATGACACAAGGAATTTAACTAGGTCTATTGAAAACTTAAATGCTGCATTTACCCAAAATACTACGATGGGTTGCTAATTTTGTGCCTTAGAATATTCTGCAAGCCTAATCCTTTTGGTAATTTCACAGCTCAGTATATTGTACAAACTCAGGAAAGATTAATTCAGTCACTTGTATGGATCAAGCCAGTCTATGCATCTTCACTGGAAAGAGTTACATTTGACCAAGTTTTCCAAGATGATGGTATGATCCTAACTTTGGGGAAATCACAATTTATAATCTGGTAGTCTAGAATCAGAAAGTGAGGGTTGCCTAAACAGGTTAGTCAGTGAATTGTTTGATGCTACTTCCTTTCTTAATACATTTTGAAACTTTAGGGGGGGGAATGCTTAAAAACCATTGGAGTTTTGCATGTATTCCTCACCATACATGCATGCTTACATCTTTTTCTCTACTAGAATATTTTTTTTAGGTGGGGAGAAATCTAAGATTTCAAAGGGGGGAAAAGGGCACTAGGGCAGAACTTACACTTTTCACCTATGCCTCTTGAGTTTTCTCAGTCACCCCCTAAATATTTTTTATAAATTGTCAACCAATTCTCATTATCACCATCATTTTGTCAAAACTCTGATCAGAAAAACCAGAAATACGTTTTGGGGAGCGAAAAATATGCAACTGATATTTCCTCTTAATAGCCGTCATTTTCCTTCCAATCCCACTGACTTTTTTTTAACATTAAGTGCCATCAAGCTGATGTTAGCAATTACATAGATAGTCCTTGTTCAAGATGATCAGTCGCCAGCCTGATCCATCACATCTTTTGATGATGCACCCATCACCACTAAATTTGAGGTTATCTACCTTGCTGCCGATTGTCTCCATTCTCTTTTTCATCCACCTTCCCCAACATGCTGGACTCCACAAGAGGTGTGATTTCCCAAAGGTGTTTTTCCAAAAGACAATGGGACTTTCCTGGCGGTTTTTCTTTCAAAACATTTCGCTTCTCATCCAAGAAGCTTCTTCAGGTCTGAAATTTATTGGATGACAAGAGAAACGTTTTCAAAGAAAAAAAACCAAGAAAGTCCTGTTGTCTTTTGTAAAGGCACCTTTGCAATAACTGTGACATGGATGATTGAGCATCTCCACTGACATCAAGAGATGTAATGTATCCAAAATAGGATAATTTGAACCTGGTCATTTGTGCCATGAGTAACAACTTTAGACTGATTGATTCTGGGATGCATTTGTCTGTTTTCTTGGCATGCTCAAGAGTCTTCTCCAACACAAGTTCAAAAGTTGACAGTATCGGATCCACAGATTCCCACAATAGAAGAATGGGTGGGGAAACTAATGGAGTTAACCAAGATAGCAAAACTGACTGTTTTGATGAAAGAAAAGACTTCGTCTAGCTTTCTTTTTAAATGGAGACCACTTTTGGACTTTTGATTGCAACTGGAAGAAAAGAAACTTTAATTTGGGGATTTCTTGATGAGATCTGCCTATGATTATACATATTCCTGGCAATGTGTGAAAAGCTGGCATTGTACAGAATGCCTAGTCCAGGGGTAGGCAACCTTGGCTCTTTTATGACTCGTGGACTTCAACTCCCAGAATTTCTGAGCCGCCAGCCATGCTGAGGGGAAAGGGAGAGCTTTCCATGCTTAGCCACGCTGGCTCAGGAATTCTGGGAGTTGAAGTCCACGAGTCATAAAGAGGCCTAGGCCTAGGCCAGAGATAGGTAACCTTGGCTCTTTTATGACTCGTGGACTTCAACTCCCAGAATTCCTGAACCAGCCAGGCTGAGGGGAAAGGGAGAGCTTTCCATGCTTAGCCACGCTGGCTCAGGAATTCTGGGAGTTGAAGTCCACGAGTCATAAAGAGACCTAGGCCTAGGCCAGAGATAGGTAACCTTGGCTCTTTTATGACTCGTGGACTTCAACTCCCAGAATTCCTGAGCCAGCCATGCTGAGGGGAAAGGGAGAGGTTTCCAAGCTGAAAGGACCTATATGAAAATGAAAGGAATGCAAAATAAAGTACAGGACATTCTTACTACAAATAAAACAAAAACAAAAACCCAAGAGAAAAAGACCAGTATTGATCTACTTGTTACAACAAGGAAAGCTAGAATGGCATTTTAGTGCAAGTATTTTATACTTTTCCATTTCTGCCTTTTGGCATTGCATAGAACGTCTAGGAAATGTGTGCAAATATGACTTTGACATCATAATTTTGGCATTCTATAGATTTCCTAGGCATTTTATGAAATGCTGAATTTCACCCAATGAAGGTAGCATAGAAATATTGTGTAGTAAAGCAACAGGTCAATTGCATTTTATATTTGCAAGTGTTTCAGAGAAAATTGGAGATTACTCTTTTTAATTTTTCCTTTTTATTTTTTCGCATCCCTGTCTCCCTGAATTTTCCATTTTTTAATTTTGCTTTGTTTCGTTTTGAATGTCTTACTTCTTGTTGACATTTAATGAAGTTTGCAAAAGCCAAAATACCCTTTTATTCCTGCTTCTCCAAAGTCCAACTTTTGCTTCCATAGAGTATCGGGGGAATTATCTAATCCAGCGTTCCCCAACCTTGGGAACTTCAAAACGTGTGGACTTCAACTCCCAGCATTCTCCAGCCCGCCATGCTTCCTGGGGAATTCTGGGAGTTGAACTCCACACTTCTCGTAGTGGCAGACCTTGGCCTCAAGGTGCCATCTTCTTGAAGGACGCTAAGGAGTTAAATTCAAGAACATTCCTCCCAGAAAATCACAGCTTCTCCTTTCTTTCCCCCGCAAAAGGTACTTCCTGTACACGGCTGTTTTTATATAAACCTAGCCCAGTCCTAGAACAAGATGTCTGGTTGTAAAATTTCCAAGTGGCTCTGTATTCACCCTGCTGCCTGCCCAGAACAATAGAGCATTCATCAAAAGTTAAACATTCACTTATGGTTTTTTTTAAAAAAAATAATCTTCATATTGTTTGGCACTAACAAATGGCTAACGTGACAATAAAGAGATGACCCAAGACTGCAGAAAACCAAAACGAGGAGTCCTAAGACTTCTGATCTTGCTTTGACCTGACCTAAGGAAGCTTGCCTGAAAGGAATGGTAAATCAGAGAAATCTCTATTTAAAGGAAAGCTACCAGAGTATGCAGTACTATTATTATTATTATTGTTATTATTATTGTTATTATTGTTATTGTTATTATTATTTGTTTGGGTTTGTATGCCGCTCCTCTCCGGGGACTCGGAGCGGCTAACAACATATACATAACAAAGAATACAATATAAAAAACCCAAACAAGATATCTAAAAACCAATAAACACACATTCAATACAACAATCAACCACAATCATCCCCAGGCCTGCCGGCAAAGATAAGTCTTTAGGTTTTTCCGGAAGGCCGGGAGAGTTGGAGAAACGCGGACTTCAGGAGGCAGTTGGTTCCAGAGGGCGGGCGCCACAACAGAGACGGCCCTCCCCCTAGGGCCCGCCAAACGACATTGTTTCGCTGACGGGACCCAGAGGAGGCCGACCCTGTGCGCTCTCACCGGTCGTAGAGAAGTATGTGGCAGAAGGCGGTCCCGTAGTATGCAGCTATTAAGGACAGGGGGTGGACAAATGTGGTCCCCGAATCCTTTTTTCGTAGCCCCTAGAGACCTCCAAGTTCATCCTATCGAATCACAGTCAAACTTGAGCAATACAGGCGGTCCTCGACTTGCAACCATAATTGAGCAGCCCAATGTTTAGGTTGCTAAGAGAGGTGATTGTTAAGTGAGTTTTGTCCCCATTTTACCACTCTTCCTGCCTGCAGTTTTTAAAGTTAGTAACATGGTTGTTAAGGGAATCTGGCTCCCCCGCTTTTAACTTTGCTGGTTAAATCACAAAAGGTGGTCATGTGACACACACACACCCCCGAGGATACGGCGACCGTCATAAAGATAAGCCAGTTTGCCAAGCCTCTGAATTTTGAAGCACATGGCCAGGGGGATGCAGCAATGGTTGTAAATGTGAACAATGGTCATTAAGTCACTTTTTTCAGTGCTGTTGTAACTTTGGTCACTGAACAAAAGGTTTTAAGTCAGCGGTTCTCAACCTGTGGGTCGCGACCCCATTTGGGGTCGAACGACCATTTCACGGGGGTCGCCAAACACCGCAGTCCACCATTTATTTTTTTTTGGTCGGCCATTTATTTTTTTGGGTCGGCCATTTTTTCCCCTTTGCGATGCGGGCCGTCGCGCCGCACATGCGCGATGCGGGCCCGCCATTTTTTTGGGGGGTCGGCCATTTTTTCCCCCTTTGCGATGCGGGCCGTCGAGCCACGCATGCGCGATGTGGGCCTGCCATATTTTTTTTGGGTCGGCCATTTTTTTTGGGTCGGCCATTTTTTTCCCCTTTGCGATGCAACCCCTCGCGCCGCGCATGCGCGATGTGCCCCGTCGCGCCACGCATGCACGATGCGGGCTGGGGTCAAGCCCCGGAAAAGGTTGAGAACCGCTGTTTTAAGTCGAGGACTGCCTGTACACACACACACACACATACACACACACACACACACTCAAGAGGAATGCAAGAACATACACTCAGATTCTCGCCCATTTTTTTTTTCTTTTCAGAAAAAAAAATGTAATTTCCCCCATCTCCAATTTAACTGGAGAATGATAATTCAGAAAGTTTTTTTTGTCAAGGTAATGATTTACAAGCTAACCAGCTTGTATAATGTGAGGTGTATGATGTAACGATGGGAATGACTCAGCAGGGTCTGTGCCCCTTTAAGAGCCTTTTTATAAAAGGGAAGGCTCTGCTGCTGTGTTCTCTCTTCTGTTCTCCTGCTGTAACTGCTGTGTGTTGGATCCTGCTGTATTAGCATGTGTATGTATTATGTTCCTGGTGTGTGATATTGTAGTGTAAGATAAACCACCATTTAATACAAACCACTGCTTGCTTTGTTCACTCCTGGGTTACCTCAGTGCAATAAGACTGTGCACGCTCTGACAGTTTTTCTTAGCTGCCTCAAAAGAGATTGGTGTGAAGTATTACCTATCCACAGAAGACCCCTCATGTTAAACCAGAGGAAATGCTGTGGTGTGATTAGCCTCTTAGCGGGCATGTCTTTGACACCTCTAACCTCTAACCTCTATTAACTATAAAAAAAACAAGAGTACAGGTAGTCCTCAACTTACAATCACATTTGAGCCCAAAATTTCTGTTGGTAAGTGCAATAGTTGTTAAGTGAGTGAATCACTGCAGTTGTTTAGTGACACAGTTGTTAGGTGCATCCGGCTTCCCCATTGACTCTGCTTGTCAGATGGTCGCAAAAGGTGATCACATGACTCTGGGACACTGCAACGGTCGTAAGTATGAACCAGTTGCCCAGCATCTGAATTCTGATCACATGATCACGGAGATGCTACAAAGGTCGTAAGTGTGAAAATGGCCATCAGTCACTTTTTTCAGTGTTGTCGTAACTTTGAATGGTCACCAACGGAACTATTTTAAGTTGAGGACTACCTGTAGTTTGCACTGATGTTCTCCATAAGCAATGGCTCCCACTGCTGTCCACAACCATCAAGTATGTTCAGGGTTGCAACCGTTATAAATATGAAGCAGCTACAAGCATCCAAATTTTGATGACCTGGCCATGGGGATGCTGCAACAGTTGTAAGTGTGAAAAATCATCGTAAGTTCTAAATAGGTATAGAATAGAGCTGGAAGGGACCTTGGAGGTCTTCTAGTCCAGCCCCCTGCTCAAGCAGGAGAACCTATACCATCTCAGATAAGTAACTGTCTAGTCTCTTCTTAAAAACCTCCAGTGATGGAATGCCCACAATTTCTGGAGGCAAGCTGTTCCACTGGTTAATTGTCCTCACTGTCAGGAAGTTTCTCCTTAATTCCAGGTTGCTTCTGTCTTTGATCACTTTCCAACCATTGTTTCTCATCCTGCCCTCTGATGCTTTGGTGAATAACATGACCCCCTCTTCTCGCTGGCAGCCCCTCAAATACTGGAATACTGCTATCACGTCTCCCCTATTTCTTCTTTTCTTTAGACTAGCCAAACCCAAGTCCTGCAGCCGTTCTTCGTATGTTTTAGTCTCCAGGCCTTGGATCAACTTCAAACGGTCACTAACTGAATGGCTGTTAAATCGAGGACTACCTGTAAATATTTCCACACACACATTTGGTGACATTCATCAGCTGCTTTTCTTGTGAGCTATAAAAACACCAAGTACTTTTAAAATAATGACTGCCAACTGAAATGAAGTCTTATCATCCCTAAATGGTATCTACAACCCTACACCTGGCTGGATACAAAACTGACAAGAGCTCCTACAAAACCATGAATATAGCAGAGCCAACTATCGGCACCGATTGGCCCAATCCAAGGATCTGAATATCGCGTTGAGAAATCTATTGAGAAATGTACTGTCTGGGTCCTTTCCTGCTGTGGTCTTTTTGGGCAACATCTGCTCCCAACTGTCAGGCAACTGAAATCCTTGAGCACCAGCAAACCAGATGCCGTCTATGTGCTCACTCCAAATCACACACTGACTTTCGAACACAGATCTCCGCCGAGCCTTCTCCTGTATCTCTGTAGCACCATCTGTCAAGACTGTATGACACAGGAAAGCCTACAAGGATCTAGCGGCAGGATGTGGTTGTGGTTTTCCCCATGTGCTTCGTAAAGATGCTGCTGATGAGGAAGCAAAAGATTACAATGACGAATGTGTACAATTTTGCTACGTCAAGGAGGCCCAGGGTACATTTTTAACCCTGTTTCTGGTTTCTCTCTCTCTCTCTCTCTCTCTGTGACAAAGTTCTCCAAGCAGAATTTTAGGTTAAGAAGGAAGAAGCTTCAACATCTTTTTCCATCCTTTAACTCGTCCATTATTAAACTATATTGCTCTTTCGCCCTGCAGAGGAACATTTAAGTTGTCTATGCAGACCAAGACTCAGAAAAAGCTTGTCAAGGACTTTGGTTCAATCTTTCAAGTTCATTTTCAGAATACTGTCTTCGTTCTTATGATGAAGTTCCCTCTCTGCTGAACTACAGGAAATTGATATGGTTCTATACTAGCTCTGAAATGTTAGTATCTGCAGGGATTCCCTTCCATGCGTGAAAATGCATGTCAACAGGTGAAGTCTCGCCTGTACCGAGAATCGATATGTTATTGTTATTTGTTAGATTCATATCCCATGTTTTCTGAAGGAGCTCAAGATCTTTCTTGCAGTAGATCGTTTGGACAAAGACAGACTGAGTCACCTTGCAAACTTCCATGGTGGGAGTAGACTTGAACTTCTTCCACAATCCTAGTCCAATATCTTAATCCAGGGTTCTCAAATGTATTCCAACAGGCAACATATTGAGTTTTAACTATAACGAAAGAATGCATATCCAAGTACAGAGAACTTGCAAAGGATCACTTCACTTCTGGATGTTGTATCTTAATTTCCTACATTCTTTCTTTTATGGGATGAGTGCTTTTGCTTCCACTGATCATGAATCCATTTAAAATTAGGAAAGTTCTGCCTGATAGAAAATCAAGTTGGTTTCTATGCTTGATTTCTGTTGCAACAGAAGGCTCATCACACAAAAAAAGGGAAGACGCATTCAAACCACTTGTCCTACCACACTGAGATATTCTCGATTCAGGGGACTTCAGAAGTCATTTAACAATCTTTTTCAGCAGAGAGTGAGAAATTTAGTTAAGACTCTTATATTCATGGTATACTAAGCCAACTGGATTGACTGTAATGAAAACCTTTGATTTTAAATCCAAACGCTGTCATCGTTTGTTGGAGAGGAGTATTCTAATAACGCAAAGGGCAAATCGCAAGTGCTGTAAAATGCCACTGCCAGTGCCCTGACCTACTGCAGAATTGTCTCCGTGCTAGAAAAATCATTCATGGTTGATGCCCTTTTCTTCTGCATACAAAGATAAATATTCCGGTTAAAACAGTAAAGACTCTTGTCCCAAAGGTGCTTTTTTCAAGAGGCCACTGGACTTTCTTGTTTTTTCTTCCATTCCCCACCACCCAGTCAGAGCTGAAGAAGCTTCTTGGATGAGAAGCAAAACATCTTCAAAGTCCATTTGCCTCTTGAAAAAGCACCTTTGGGACAACCATGATCTGGGCGACTGAGAAATCTCCACAGACAATAAAGACTCTTTATGATAGAAAGGGCCATATTCCTTCCTTACAACTGACAAATTCACCTCATTTAATTTTCTAAAAATATCTCCAAGACATGCACATCAGAAATCAAAATGGCAGCCACATTTAAATTGAAAGCCTGTTGAAGCATGCAAGTAAGCAAATGCAATATACACAAACACACACACACACACACACACACACACACACACACACACACATTTAAGTCCCCATTGAGCAAAATAGCCAAATCCTCCTCACTCAGCCCAAATTCCTCGGATGGTTTGTGTGTCAATTGTTATCTTTCTCACCCCAAATATTTTCCATTTAGCTCTAGCAGAACAAAATTGCAATACCAACAGAGCACAATTTGGGAAATCCTATCTTAATCATTCTCCTTCATGGATTACTGCCTTGTCGTGGCGAAGAGGCTTGCGTAACTCAATGAAACTATGAGCTATGCCGTGCAGGGCCACCCAAGACGGAAAGGTCATAGCAGAGAGTTATGAAAAAATGTGATCCACTGGAGAAGGAAATGGCAACCCATCTCCAGTATCTTTGCCATGAAAACCCCATGGACAGTACTAGAAGGCCAGATCCTGAAGTTGAAACTCAAATACTTTGGCCACCTAATGAGAAGGAAGGACTCACTGGAGAAGAGCCTAATGCTGGGAAAGATGGAGGGCAAGAGAAGAAGGGGACGACAGAGAATGAGGTGGCTGGATGGAGTCCCTGAAGCTGTAGGCGTGAGCTTCAATGGACTACAGAAGATGGCAGAGGACAGGAAGGCCTGGAGGGTCGTTGTCCATGGGGTCGCGATGGGTCGGACACGACTTCGCAACTAACAACAACAACAATCTTAATCATTATAGCATATGGGCCCAGGAGTCTTTGGAACCTGGCACTTTGAAAAAGGAATAGGTCCCAAAGAAATAGTTCTACAGATAGTCCTTGACTTACTACAGCAATTGGGATGAGAAATCTGGTTGTAAGTCATTGCAATCATAAGTTGAGGACCCTGTGACCAGGCCCATTTTTAAAAAATGGTTCTTGCAGTGGTTGTTAAGTGAATCACCACAGTCTTTAAGTAAATCATGCAGTTGTTAAGCAAATGGTGAGATGATTAAGCAAACCTATTCTTCCAAATGATTTCTCCCCCCCCCCTTAGAAACTGGCAAAAAATGCCACAAACCAGGAAAAAAATGTTTGCAAATCAAGGTCACATGACTTCAGGATGCTACAACCAGTTGAAAAGAAGACTTGGTTGCTGAGCGCCCAAAATGTGGTCATATGGGGAAAGAGGTGCAACATTTTACGATGGCCAGAATACTTTATGGGCAGGAAAGCACCATTCGGAGGAAGTCGTAACTCCAAATGGTTGTAAAATGACTTGTCATAAGTTAGGACTTCCTGTACTTACTTTATGGCATTTCTGTAAATCTTACAGAACGGTTCTTGGTCATTGTAAAATATGTGACAAAATGCATATGGACTGTATTATTCTAGGGGACACGGCATATCAAAATTATTATGAGAAAAATATGAAGTGCAATGCATTTGTGTGTTGCTGATTTTGTAATCTGAAGATTGAAATGGAAAGATAGCAGCGACTCATTACCCTGATCCACCTGCAAGGACACACACACATAGCCAAACGCACTCCAGCAAAATTAAAATGTCCTCCATTCTGGTTTAGTCAAGAATGTGCAAGAAACTCTTTTACAGACAGGAACACTGAGTCCTACCAATCCATCATCCATAATCTGGCGGAACAGTCTAAAAACAATTTCACCACATACCACTCTTTGTAAAAACTCTTATTTATGCCTCTTTCTCTACCCCATCAAGCATCTCCATGTAACAGATCACCTGCCCAGATCCCACAGGCGGGAAATTGGACAATGGTAGATTTTTGTCGGAACAATGTGGAATGTGTTACGGGAAGACAATTTAAAGGGGGGGCAGAATTTTACCACTTTTCTGGTATTTGAAGAACTTTTCATTCGACTCCGATGCTTCCAACGGCAAAGTTGTTCAAAATGTTTAGAGAACAGTTGAAAATTCCAAGAGACCAGATTCATAAGAGACAGTCTGATTATTATGCTGAGCAATTATCCAAAGTCTTCCTTGAAGGCAGATTGGTCGGTCAGATGGAAACATCAACCAAATGTTGCCTTCAAGTTCCAAAATCACCATCTGGGTTCTGGAGAAAGCAAAGAAGAAGAAGTATCTGCTCTGCGTCAGGCAATCAGCCTTATTCTTCAGTGGGACTCTTTTCAATACAGAGCACTGCGAGTTGTTTTGGGTTCAAGGAACAATGCCAGAACAGAACAGAACATTATTGAAAACACTCGCCGTGAAGTTACGGCCGTATCTGACAGATTTTTGTTTAACTCCATTGTGGTTTTACACCGGGGCAGGCCAGCTATTGCCAAGCTTTGATTTTTAACATAACCTTGTAACAAATGAGGAAAAAGAGTTGGATGCAGGGAGACTAATCATATGAACTATACTAGCCTTTTTATTCTTTCCAGGTCAGTGGAATGTTGGAAACAAATTACGTGAAATGGGAAACCAGGATTCTTTCTATCTGTCAGCAGGATTACTCTGAAAACAGAACAAAATGGGGCTATATTTGATGTGGGGGCGGAATCTGGCCAAAGGATGATGAGGTCAAACATGGACTGCTCCAGCTGAGGCTGTAGAGAAAAAACAAGTCCAGAAAAAATTCCCTGTGGACCCCAAGGCAGTTGGGCCATGACGCAGAATGCTGTTGAGAGCTCCATTCTTAACTTGATCAAGAGGGACTCCGCAGGAGGAGAGAGCAGAAACACACACACGTTCAAAACATTAAAGGTAGTCCTTATGACCATAATGGAGCCTGCCCATCGCAGTCGTCATGGTGGTAAATCAGGTCACCCATGTGGCCAACCCAAATTTACGACCCTTTTTGTGGTGGTCGTTAAGTGGACACTGTGGTTGTTAAATGACTAGCCATTGATGAGAATTCTGGGAACTGAAGTCCACATGCTTTGACATTTGGGAAACACTACTCCAGCTTGTAATTTCCTCGTAGTCTCCCATCCACGTCTTCATTCAGTCCAATCCTGTTTAACTTTTTAGGTTAGCCAAGACCAAGTGGGTGCTACGGTTGCTGAAAGAAGTCTTTTTTAGATTTAATCCAATTAAGTCTGCTTCTGGTCCTAGCCCCAATCGCTTTGTTCAGACTACTTTTGGGATCCTTAGAATGCAGCTCCAGGCAAAGGGATGAAGCAAAGGGGGTCACACTGGTAGGTTACCACATTACGAGCCAATTTCTGGACATGTTATGGGACTTATCTCTATGTTGTTTTAAGAAAGGGGTCTTCAAACCTGGCCCTTTAGTGACTTGTGGACTTCAACTCCCAGAAATCCTCAGCCAGCATGCCTGGCTGAGGAATTCTGGGAGTTGAAATTCACAAGTCATAAAGGGGCCAAGTTTGAAGACCCCTGTTTTAAGACCATGTTCCTCGGAGTCTGAAAAAATATCATTCTAGTTTACTAACAAGTAAGGTCAAGAGCTGTCAATAGTATAGGCAGCTGTTCTTGAAGAGTTTCGTCTGGAGCAGTTAAAATTCTTAGAGAAACTTTAACTGGTCCAGAATACAGTGTTGTAATCAGTGACAGCTGCCAGCAGGATTATGCACATACCAATGCTTCAACAATTGATACATCCTTTGATACATCCACCAAAACCATCTCCAACCTCCCACTCATCGTAATCCAATAGTTGGTGCAAGACCCAGCTTTCTATGGCTTTCCGGAAGGCTAAGATTGTGGAAGCCTGCCAGATTTCAGGGAGAAGAGTGTTCCACTGCTGTGGAAAAGGTCTACTTCCCAGATCCTACTAGAAGACAACCTTTAAGGAAAATGATTTGCAGAATGCCCACTAGCAGTTCCTGAAGCACTCTGATGTACATTTCTGATGTATATTGTAACAGAATAACAGAGTTGGAATGGACCTTGGAGGTCTTCTAGTCCAACAGGGGACCCTATACCATTCTAGATAAGTGGCCATCCAGTCTGTTCTTAAAGATCTCCAGTGATGGAGCACACTCAACTTCTGAAGGCAAGCCATTCCACTGGTTAATTGTTCTCACTGTAAGGAAATTTCTCCTTAGTTCTAGATTGCTTCTCTCCTTGATTAGTTTCCATCCATTGTTTCTTGTCCTGCCTTTCAGGTGCTTTGGAAAATGGGTTGACCCCTTCTTCTTTGTGGCAGCCCCTCAAATATTGGAACACTGCTACCACGTCAGCTCTAATCCTTCTTTTCATTACACTAGACATATCCAATTCCTGCAACGGTTCTTCATATGTTTTAGTAAGCACAGAATCAATTTATGATCAGAGAGAGGCAAAAACCTAGTAAATAAATAAATGGCCTGACCCCTTCCTTTTTCAGCCACAACCAATTATGCTCCAGCCTCTTGATCCTAAACCCCTCACCCTTGAAGAAACAGGCTACAGGCTTTTCACATAATTGGCCCCCCTCCCTTTCTTCCTCTCTTCTCTCTCATAGATCTCTTGATGAGGACAAGACGCTAACAGTTAGTGAGGCACACTCTTCCCCTTACTATCTCTCTCTGGGAACAGCCATCTGTTGCTCAACAAAGTGAGATTGATGGCAAAAGACTGGGGGGCACTGCTGCTAACTGCCACTTATGGGCCTAAAGCAGCACATTGTTCTTCTTTGTTGTCTTTTTCCATTTTTCAAATCCAGAGAACAGAGAAGAGGGTTAATAAGATTGGCTAATCAGCCTGCCCTTTGATTAACCCATAATTCCAAACGCACCTTGCTATTCAGAGGAAATGGAGATCAACTTTAATCATGAAATGTTTCCTGGCCTACGATAGGCTTTGCCGGGGTGAAAACTGAAATAGGAAATTAGAAAGGATCAGTCTGAAAATGCATCCTCTGCTAACTGGGTTGGGATAAGCAAGAATTGGAGAGAGGATCCAAGAAATCTCAGATTGTGAGAAAGCATCAGAGACAAATAATAGGATGCTGAAATGAAATGTTTCTTTGGTATTGGGACTGTCTGCTGGAAGGTGCATCCAACTTTTGGGATGACAACCTCATGGCTGTTTTATCCAGGCTTTCAAAGCTAAGCAGGGTTGGGCCTGGTCAATTCTAGGAGGGGAAACAATAGACTTAAGAAAATGTTTTTAAAAAATATCCCAGAAGAAAACAATGTCAACCGTCCTCATAAGCTCATAAACATGTCCATTACTTCATCAGAAATCTTGATTTGAAGGAGTTCCGTCTTTTTTACAGCCAGATGCTTATCTGGGTTTTCTCTCCAAGCCAATGCAGAATAATGGTTAGAACATTTCATTCGGTTTTCTGCTTTTAAGGCTCTTGTTGGGATTTGGATGTCAACGACAAAACTACTTGTAGTGGAATGTGTGGGTGACTTTGGGGGAAGAGGGAAAACAATGCTCCCTAGTAAACAATCAGAGAAGAGAGGCAGGAGCTCCCACTGGCTTAATGGTCAGAGAAAGAGACTTAGGAAGGACCTGCCCTAAAGCAGGGGTTCTCAACCGTGGCAACTTTAAGACTTGTGGACTTCAACTCCCAGAATTCCTCAGCCAGCTTTGCTGGCTGTGGAATTCTGGGAGTTGAAGTCCACATACCTTAAAATGGTCAAGGTTGAGAAACACTGCCCTAAAGGGTCATTCAGTTAAAAGTTTATGCCTTTGGACTTGCAAGATTCTGTTAATATAGCCTTATAATAAAGTAGAATACATTCGTCTAGTCCTGTTTCCTGTCTTGTTTTACTCAGGATGGCTGAAGCTGGATGAAGTGGCCAAATTACAAACCTGCCAATTGTCAGCCAGTTTGGATGTAAGAGGATGTAGAAAGATCCTTGGGAGACAGAAGGAAGAACTGCATACTAGACATCATTTGCAGAAAAGGCAGCGGAGTTTGCAGAATGGATGGGACTAGGGCAAACATCGCCAAAGAGACTCTCCCTAGTTCAGGGATAGGAAACCTTGGCTCTTTTATGACTGGTGGACTTCAACTCCCAGAATTCCTGAGCCAGCCATGCTAAGGAGAAAGGGAGAGGTTTCCATGCTGAGCCATGCTGGCTCAGGAATTCTGGGAGTTGAAGTCCACAAGTCATAAAAGAGCCAAGGTTCCCTACCTCTGCACTAAATGAGCTATTACTTCTTGGTGTGATTCTTGTCTGGATTACTTCACCAGGCTGACGCATGAACTTATTTCTTAGAATTTGCAAAGACTGCTGAGCAAGCAGGAGTAAAAAAAAGATAGGGAAGTGACTGTGAGTGTCTATGGGTTTTGAAAGAGAGCAGTACATGTGAAAAAGAAAGTATTTATTTATTTATTTATTTATTTATTTAGACTTATATGCCGCCCTTCTCCCAAGACCCAGGGCGGCTCACAACAAGAATACAAGTGAAAACATAACATAAAATCAATTAAAATTACCAATTACTATATAAAAAACTAGGTAATTCACCACACTCATAAACCTCTGAGGGAAGCTGATTCCAGAGGGCTGGGGCAGCAACGGAGAAGGCCCTAGCCCTAGGCCCCGCCAGATGACACTGCCTAACAGACGGGACCCGTAGGAGGCCAACCCTATGTGCCCTAACCGGTCGCTGGGATTCATGAGGCAGAAGACGGTCCCGCAAGTATCCTGGCCCATTGCCATAAAGGGCTTTATAGATCATAACCAACACTTTGAGAAGAGAAAGTATGTATTACATACAAGTAAAAGGAGCCTGCAATGTGTGTGTGAGAGAAAATGAATTTATACAGTATATGGTCTGTCAATGATTGACTAAATAAATCCCGTTTGGCTGGATTTTCAGAACACATTCAACCACAAACCATGGTTTACAAACCACAACCGGGTAGGATTTCACAATCCATGGAGCCAAAAACAACCTCATTATGGCTTGGTGCTTATAGGTGAATCAGTCAGAATGTGTGTACGTGGGAGTGCACACTGGGGAAGGGGAGGAAAAAGGGTTCTTAACTATTATTAATGGTGTGTATAAAAATGGATTTTTCTCTCTGTCATCTTCTAAAAGGCTAGTCGCAAAACTGTGACAACTCAACGTTAGCGAAAGCATACTAATAAAGCATATTAATTAAAGCACTGCCAAAAAAAAAACAAAACACAGTTGCCTTGCATCTGGCTGCAAAGCCAACTTTTGGAGGCCTAGCATCAACTTGGGCATGGAGTAAATTTGCCCAGTCTCCAAACCAAAGGCCCAAAGAAACAGAGAAGGCACAAAACTAGAGGGCGTGAAAAGCAACACGCAGCTGGCTGGCATGGTGGATCCAAGTGTCAGATATTATTTCCTTCTGGCCTTTGTGAAACAACCTGACATTTACCTTGGGCAACTGGAAAAAGTTTATATATTCACTAAAGTAGCAGGGAGGCAGAAACTGTTGTGCATTTTTTGTTTTGTTTCAAGCCTGGCTCCAGTCTGACCAGCTTTTTAAATAATAATAATAATAAATTCCCCAAGGTGTATACCAGTGTGTGCCTTTTCCACAGCCTCATGTAAATATGCCCGGTTCAAGACCATTCATTTTTCACTACCAGTCCAAACGCTGAAATCAAGGCAGATCAATTCACGCCCAAAAATGTAGGGAGGGAAAAAAAAGTATAATAATTATAGTGGCATAAAACAGCCTGCCAAGAAGCCCTCAAGTTGTTGGCTGGAGGACAGAGGTTTAAAAAATGCCTAAAAGCTAACCTATATCGGATGAAAGGAGTACCACAGTGGCATGCTAAGATCTAACCCTGAGGCCACCCTCAAACAGGGACACTCAGTTGGCCTTCTCTCAGCTCAACCTACTGCAAAGGATGATGGTTGTGGGAAGGGAAGCGGAAGGCAGAGAGCAACAGTGAACCAGTTTCAAATTGGGTCACTGCTCAGAAGGCTGTTAAGGAAGTACTCAAATTAAGGCTGACTTGAAAGCATAAAAATACACACAGCCCATATGGCGTGCCATCTTCCCCTCCTCTAGGCATGTTGCATAAGCAACAACTTTACAGAAATACAAGTTATGGTCTCCAATGTGCTCTCTACTTAAAAAGGCTGCCTACCCTACATCTCCCTTTAGCATGAAGGGCAGCTTTGGGCAAGTCATTCTCTCTCTTAGCCTAACTCACTTCACAGGGATGATGATGATGATAATGATAATGATAATGATAATAATAATAATAATAATAGTAGTAGTAGTAGTAGTAGAAGAAGAAGAAGAAGAAGAAGAAGAAGAAGAAGAAGAAGAAGAAGAAGAAGAAGAAGAAGAAGAAGAAGAAGAAGAAGAAGAAGAAGAAGAAGAAGAAGAAGAAGAAGAAGAAGAAGAAGAAGAAGAAGAAGAAGAAGAAGAGCTTCCATCCTCGACGATATCTGTAATACCATCAAACATCCACATCTGCCTATCCCAGGTCCTGGGTAAGGACTCAATAGGTAGGCAAAATGCCAAAATCCAGTCTGAACATCTGGCTGACTGTACGATGATCCATAATAATGATGATGATGATGATGATGGATGTGACAGTGCCTGGAGACAGCAGAATAGACAAAAAAGAACTGGAGAAGATAACAAAATACAAAGACCTACAAATAGAAATAGAAAGACTATGGCAAAAGCAAGCAAGGGTAGTACCAATAGTAATAGGCCCTTTGGGTGGAATCCCAAAACTGGAGCACCACTTGAACACCACTGGCATTGACAAATTCGCCATTAGTCAATTGCAAAAGGCGGCCTTACTAGGAACTGCTTCCATCCTGCGACGATATCTGTAATAACATCAAACATCCACATCTGCCTATCCCAGGTCTTGGTAAGGACTCGACAGGTAGACAAAAAGAACATCTGGCTGACTGTGCTATGATCCATAATGATGATGATGATATTATCCAGTCCAACCCGCTGCTTAGGCAGGAAACCCTATACCAGAGGTAGGCAACCTCGGCTCTTTTATGATCATAGACTTCAACTCCCAGAATTCCCTTCAATTCTGGGAATTGAAGTCCATGAGTCATAAAAAAGCCGAAGTTGCCTACCCCTGCCCTATACCACTTCAAACAAATGGCTGTCCAGTCTCTTCTTAAAATCTCCAGTGTTCGAGCATTCACAACTTCTGGAGGCAAGTGGTTCCACTGATTAATTGCTGATTGTCAGGAAATTTCTCCTTAGTTTTAGGATGCTTCCCTCCTTGATTAGTTTCCATCCGTTGCTCCTTGTCCTGCCTTCAGGTGCTTTGGAGAATAGCCTGACTCCCTCTTCTTTGGGGCAGCCCCTGAGATATTGGAATACTGCTATCATGTCCCCCCTCGTCCGTCTCTTCATTAAACTAGACATACCCAATTCCAGCAATCGTTCTTTATATGTCTTAGTCTCAGCCCCCTAATCATCTTTGTTGTTGCTGCTGCTGCTGCTGTTATTGTCGTTGTTGTGGGGAAAATAGAAGGAGGAAGGCTCACCACCTTGAGTGGTTTATGAAAATAATAAATGTGGAATATAAATAAAAGAAAGGATTCAAAGAGTGGCCTTCACAATCAATGGAATAAGAAAGCAAGCTTTAGCAATCCATGCCAGGGGAGAGAGCTTGGTGTCTTCCATGTTGTTGTTGTTTTTGACTAACTCTCATCAACTCCAGCTACCATAATCAACAGTAAAGGGTTTTATTGATTGGCCGGTTCACTATGGGATTTATACACTTCTTTAGCTGTTAAGACAATCAACGCAGCTTACAAATTTTGGTAAGAAATGCAAAATGTAAGCAAAACAGCATTAATCCAATTAAAATCCAGATAAAAAAATCAAGCAAATGATTAAAGAAGGTCATTTTTCTAATAAATGTTTATAATGCCCAAGTGTTGCAGACCTGAACATCTGGAGAGGAAAACCAACAGCAAGCCTCTGCACTTTGAAGATTAAAAAAAAAATGCTATGTCTTTTAAGTTTACGAAAAGTTGTTTTTCGAGACAATGCTGTGGACTGTGTGGAACAGAAAGGAAAAGGGTGAATGCAAAGAGAGGGTTGGCATTTCAAGATAAAGGAAATGCGCTTATCATTCCAAGAAAGTGAGGGAGAAAAAAATAAAAAAAAAACAAAGTGGGCCCTCAAAGTTTGGTGTTCTAGTTATCTTTTTTTTCTCTTTCTCTGCCAGGTGCCAAGTCTTAAATCAGCTGGGTCAGCTTTAGCACTTTCCCCTCATTTGACCTGTTTTGAAGCCAACTGATGGTGTCTCAACTCATAGCAGATCTGGGCGCCTTGCCTCTAAAGATTTCCAAACTTTACAAGAAAACGTTGGTGGCAAAACTGATGCTCGGAAATAAGGCCAACTTGCACAGTGACCCAGAAATTAATTTACTAGATTCTCTCCTCCTCCCCAAAAATAGAGCAAGTCACTCTTTGAAGTTCTCGTTACAAACCATAAAGTGCTTGCCATGTTTGCTTATGGAGGTTCTCAGTCATCCAGGTATGGTTGTCCCAAAGATGCTTTTTTTCAGGAGGCAAGTGGGCTTTCTTGTGTTTCTTTTGAAGACATTTTGCTTCTCATCCAAGAAGCTTCTTCCACTTTGACTAGGCCAGGGGTAGGCAACCTTGGCTCTTTTATGACTCGTGGACTTCAACGCCCAGAATTCCTGAGCCAGCATGGCTCAGCTTGGAAACCTCTCCTTGTCCCCTCAGCATGGCTGGCTCAGGAATTCTGGGAGTTGAAGTCCACGAGTCATAAAAGAGCCGAGGTTGCCAGGGGCATAGGAATAAAACATTGACCAATAATAAGACTTAGAAAGTGCTGATAAGAAAGATGAGGGGTACAGTATAGGGGTAGGCAACCTTGGCTTTTTTATGATTCGTGGACTTCAACTCCCAGAATTCCTGAGCCAGCCATGCTGAGGGGAAAGGGAGGTTTCCATGCTTAGCCATGCTGGCTCAGGAATTCTGGGAGTTCAAGTCCACGAGTCATAAAAGAGCCAAGGTTGCCTACCCCTGGACTAGATGGTGGGGAGTGGAAGGATTTATATTGCTTGCATACAGAGGGTCATTTGACAATGCCCAACAGCTTGTGCCTGTTTTCAACTGTGAAAGGACGCAGGGCAGAAAACATCCTGCAGCTAAGAGGGCTCCACACACAATTGCACTACTCAGGTGACACTGAGGACACAGGTAAACCTCCAAATGGTTTCAATGACGCTCTAAAGCAGGGGTGTCAAACTCGCCGCATCACATGACGTGTCATGACATATGACACAGCTGACATTGGATCATCATTTGTCGGCTGTGGCGAGGGGGGCATTTGCCCAGGTTCGCCTGGTGCACCAGTTGCGTCCTTATTTGGATCGGGAGTCTCTCCTCACAGTCACACATGCCCTTGTCACCTCGAGGATCGACTACTGCAATGCTCTCTACATGGGGCTACCCTTGAAGAGTTTTCGGAGACTACAATTAGTGCAAAATACAGCTGCGCGAGCAGTTGTGGGCCTTCCACGTTGTGCCCACATCTCACCAACTCTCCGCACGCTGCATTGGTTGCCTATTGGTCTCCGAGCGCAATTCAAAGTGTTGGTTATTACCTATAAAGCCCTTCATGGCATGGGACCAGGATACTTACGGGACCGCCTTCTGCCACATACTTCCCTACGACCGGTAAGAGCACACAGGGTCGGCCTCCTCAGGGTCCCATCAGCGAAACAATGTCGTCTGGTGGGCCCTAGGGGGAGGGCCTTCTCTGTTGTGGCGCCCACCCTCTGGAACCAACTGCCTCCTGAAGTCTGTGTTTCTCCGACTCTCCCGGCCTTCCGAAAGAATCTTAAAACTTATCTTTGCCGGTAGGCCTGGGGATGATTGTGGTTGACTGTTGAATTTGAGTGGGTGTTTTATTGTATTTTTTAGATATTTCTTGTTTGGGATTTTTATTGTAATTTGTTGTTTATATATATGTTGTTAGTCGCTCCAAGTCTCCGGAGAGGAGTGGCATATAAGCCCAAACAAATAAAATAAATAAATAAATATCCCAACTTTTTTTCTCTTGGCGGAGCTGGGCGCAGCTTCCGTGTGATGCATCCGACCCCCGGGCCAGCAGTTTGACACCCCTGCTGTAAAGGAATGCAAATGAACATCTGTCTGCAAGCAACATAAATCCTTCCACTCCCCACCATCTAGTCAGAGCTGAAGAAGCTTCTTGGATGTGAAGCAAAACGTCTTCCAAAGAAACACAAGAAAGTCCAGTTGCCTGCTGAAAAAAAGCACCTTTGGGGCTTGCCATGTGTATTAATGCTCTAATGACAAATAGTCATTTTTGCTTGTAAGTGCTACCTATCATGTATGATTAACGGCTTGATTATCTTTTGCTGTTTAGCTAAATTCTTATTAAAACAAAAAACACACCCTTTGTGCACCGCCTCTCTCTTCTTCTTCCTTTAGGTGATAATTCGATATATTCTTGTCATTCTCTCCAGCGTTATTGGCTTCTTCATTGCCTAGCAGGAAAGGTTTTCCTGTGTTCGCCAACAAAGGAGCCATTTATGAACAAAACTGCTTTATTTATTATTAAGCTGTTTGTAATGTGCTTTTCCATGACGACATGCAAGACTAAAAATACTCACCCATAAAACGAAAAATGCCATCAAATTAATTCATGCGAAAACAATTCTTTTAAAGAAGAATATGGGCAACCATTAAAACTTTGCCTGCAATCTCAAAACATCAACGTTAAAAAATATCTAAAATGCTTTAAGGGAGGCAGAAAAAAAATGAAGGGTTACTTCACAGTGGACAATACAGGTAGTCCTCAAAATTACGACCCAAAATTTATGTTGCTAAGTGAGAAATTTGTTAAGTGACTTTTGCCCCATTTTACAAATTCTCTCGCCACATCTGCTAGGCGATTCACTGCAGTTCTTAAATTAGGAACACGGTTGTTAAGTCAATCTGGTTTCCCCATTGACTTTGCTTGTCAGAAGGTTACTCCGGGACGCTGCAACCGTCATAAATGTGAGTCGGTTGTCAAGCATCCAAATGTAAATCACGTGACCATGGGGATGCTGCAACGGTCATAAGTGTGAAAAATGATCTTAAGTCACTTTTTTCAGTGCCATTATAAATTTGAATGGTCACTAAATGAACTGTTGTAATTTGAGAATTATCCATACCAATGAGAGGTAGAAGCTAAGATGTTGGAATAGGATTGGGAAGACACAGGTGACTTTGGGCCGATCGCTCACTCTTGTGTTAAGAGCAATGTGACAATAGTGTGAAGGTGCTGGATTAGGACCGGCAAATTTGGGTTCAAGTCCATCCTCAATCATGGAACCCCACTGGGTGACTTTGGGCTCTTTCTCAGCCCAACCTATGTCACAGAATTGCTGCTTTGGGGGTCATATGAAAGCAATTCCCTGCAAGCTGTTTTAGAGGAGGGTGGAATATAACTTTTTGTTTTTGGTATCTTCAGGTTCATTGTTGACTCATGTTGACTGTCTAGATCAGGGGTAGGCAACCTTGGCTCTTTTATGACTTGTGGACTTCAATACCCAGAATTCCTGAACCAGCCATGCTGACTCAGGAATTCTGGGAGTTGAAGTCCACAAGTCATAAAAGAGCCAAGATTGCCTACCCCTGGTCTAGATCATGGTTGTCCAACTTTTTGGCTTGCTTGGACCATACTGAGTAAAGACAAATTGTCTTGGGCCACATATAAAATATATAACATACTTAATATATATGAATAACAAACTTCCTTTACTTTTTCATGTTTTTCATTATCTTCTGGGACCACATTACTAGCTCTCCAGGGTTGCATGTGGCCCGTGGGCTGTGGATTGGATACACCTGGTCTAGGTGACTCCCTGTAGTTTTCTTGGCCAGATTTCAGAAGTGGTTTGGCCTTGCCTTCTTCTTCCTAGAACTGAGAGGGAGGGATTGGCTCAAGGTCATCTGGCAGGCTTCATGCCGATGACTGTAGTAGAACTCATGGTCTCCCAGTTTCTAGCCTACTGCACCAAACTGGCTCTTTTAACAATTGCATAGCTAACAAATAAATGACAATATATTGAACTGAAGTATCTAAAAGTGAAGTAGATGGACAGACGTTAAAAAGGCCAATTTGCAAAATGAGCAAGGTAAGGTCAAAAATAAGGCAGAAGGACAGCAATTTCAATAATCATCACAAAAACTATCTGAGATGGGAGAAGAAAATCCGCAAAAGTTAAGAAAGACTAATGAAAATAGACATAGCAAAAGACCGCTGGATGTGAAAATTTAACACTGCTATTAAAACAGAGTCACTGCTTTTAGATCCAACTGTAAGTCACTGAGTCTAATTCTCAATTGAAAATGCAATTTAATAGACATATACACAAATCTACTCACATAAGCAGGAGCCCATAATCAAGGTTCAATAGGTAATGCCACCAAATTTATAGAAAAAGAAAGACTTGGCTCTTAATTCAGCCTCTAGAACAGCGTTTCTCAACCTGTGGGTCGCGACCCCATTTGGGGTCGAATGACCATTTCACGGGGTCGCCAAACAATGCAGTCTGCCATTTTCCCCCCCCCTTTTTCCTTAGCTGTGCTACTCCCTTATTCTATTGGGTCGGAGGTGGGAGGCCGGCGGGCACAGGGAGGGTTGCTGGCGCGCTTGGGGCCTGGCGGGTGCCTTACCTCCCTTGGGCTGGGCAAGCTGGTGGCCCAGCCGGTGGTCGCCCTGCGCCGTCACTGCCCCTTGCCAGCTACGCCTCGGCCAGCACAGGGGGCGGCACCACGCATGCGCGGTGCTCCCGGGCAGGGAAATAGTCCTCGACTTACGAACGGTTGGGGGTCGTGGCATTAAAAAGGTTGAGAACCACTGCTCTAGAAATAAATGAAATCATGCAAAAAATGACAATATGTATTAACCCACTGCTTTGCAGAAACACCAACTGGGGAAAGATCGTGGTGGGAGATAAATTTCACTCCTTGCAAGAAAAAAGTCTAGGACAGGGGCAGGCAACCTTGGCTCTTTTATGACTCGTGGACTTCAACTCCCAGAATCCCTGAGCCAGCCTGGCTCAGCTTGAAAACTCTCCCTTTCCCCTCAGCATGGCTGGCTCAGGAATTCTGGGAGTTGAAGTCCACAAGTCATAAAAGAGCCAAGGTTGCCTACCCCTGGCCTAGGCCTAGGCCGCTTTATTACTCATGGACTTCAATTCCCAGAATCCCTGAGCCAGCCATGGCTCAGCTTGGAAACCCCTCCCTTTCCCCTCAGCATGGCTGGCTCAGGAATTCTGGGAGTTGAAGTCCACGAGTCATAAAAGAGCCAAGGTTGCCTACCCCTGGCCTAGGCCTAGGCCACTTTATTACTCGTGGACTTCAATTCCCAGAATCCCTGAGCCAGCCATGGCTCAGCTTGGAAACCCCTCCCTTTCCCCTCAGCATGGCTGGCTCAGGAATTCTGGGAGTTGAAGTCCACGAGTCATAAAAGAGCCAAGGTTGCCTACCCCTGCCCTGGGGAAATGTCCAAAGTTCCTTTTAGATGGGGGGGGGGAAACCCCTCTATTTAAAATAGGAACATGGTCTTAATTTCATTAAGAATTGGATCGTGGAGACAAATTAGCCTTTTTCAATTTAATCCTGTCTTTGGGGTAGTAGTTGTGTATTCTGAGTTTCCTCCCTTTTCTTTAAGGGCAGCCTTGTGTGTTTTAAAGATCTGTCATGATGGTAACCTCCAGGGAACTACACTGAAAATGTGTGGGTATATAAAAACGGCAAATAATTTTGTAATGAAGAAACAATCCTCTATTCATAGGAAGAACACCTTCCCTTCTAGAACAGCTTTTCAGGTAAATATAATATTAACATGGCAAGTGATTAATGTGAGAATGCCCGTTTCCTCCTACCCATTCTCACCCTCTCCTTCTTTATGGCAAGGAATTCAAGTGTGAATTGTATGGTGTTTTTCTGAGCACTTGTCAGAATTATAGCTGTTATTTATCTTAAATAGATGGACCGATAAGTGAGAAGTCACATAGATCATGGTGTATAATGTGTATATTCTGACCCAGCTGTCAAATCCTCAATGCTGAGGTACACTATTTTGTGCTGTTTACACCTTCTTCAATACTCAAGGTTTACAAAACAACTGTTGAACATGATACCTGCAAAAAAAAAAGTTCGGAAGATGAAATTTCAGCTGGACCACATTATAAATTAGAGCAGTGTTTCTCAACCTTGACAATTTTAAGACATGTGGACTTCAACTCCCAGAATTCTGGGAGTTGAAGTCCACATGCCTTAAAATTGTCAAGGTTGAGAAACACTGAATTAGAGGGTCATTCTGCACTTTGGAGAACAAAGAAACAGAGCTATTGAGGGATCTTTGTGAGCCTCCCTCCCTACACACATACACAACTGCAAATGCTTTTGGGAGAGAGCAGTGGATAATTGTCTCTGAAGATGTAATCACTTGTCTCTGAAGATGTAATCCAAAAACTGAGATTTCTCCCTGAAATTCTTATTTAAAAAGTAGGGCATTAAAAGCACTCAAGATTGGTATCTAAAGTCCTGGAGGCAGGATTTTGCTTAGCATCAAAAAGACAAGATAAATATACTGGAAAACAATTTATGGGGAGAACTCCAAATCAAGCAGGCCCTCACTATGGTTCCCTCCCATATCTGTTCAGTCAGCAGGAGCATCCACAAAAGACCCTACTGTGAACTTTTGCATGCAAAGATCGGTGGGAAAGTACTATTTCTGCAATCTTGAGGTGCAAAGAAAGAGAGAGTCATCTTGTTATCTGCGGGCTGCCCTCAACTTCTGACCATAATTGAGCTTGACAATTAAGGTTGTAAGTCATGATGGTCGTAACTGTGACAGTCACGGGTCACATGACTGGGTCTAATTTTATGATCTCTTCTGTGGCAGTCGTAAAATGACCTGAATGCTACAGTCTTTAAGGGAACCCATTGTGTGTTATGGACTGGATTTCACTGGAAACCAGAAGTAAACAAAACTTTCTAGCAAAACCATCATAAACCATCATAAACCGCGGTCACATAAATGCTGGTACCTGAATGCCCCAAACTGCGGTCACATGACTGCAGGGGGAAGGTGATGTAGGAATTTTGAAACCAATTTGTACATAACTTTTGGGTGGTCCATCATAACCTGCATTCCAGATACAGAGGCAAAGGCTGCTTCTGGAACACATTTAAAGGCAAAGTGTAGTGACTTCCCTTAGGACAGCGGTTCTCAACCTGTGGGTCGCGAACCCATTTGGGGTCGAACGACCGTTTCACGGGGGTCGCCAAACACGGCAGTCCGCCATTTTTCCCCCATTTCCCCTCGGCCGTCACGCGCGCGCCACACATGCGCAGTTCGGGCCGTCGCGCCGCACATGCGCGATTCCGGCCGTCACGCGCACCGCGCGTGCACGGTTCGGCCCGTCGCGCCGTGTATGCACAGTTCGGCCCGTTGCGCCACGCATCCGCGGTTCAGCCCGTCATGCCGCGCATGCGCGGTTCGGCCCATCGCGCACGCCGCGCATGCGTGGTTCGCACCGCGCATGTGTGGTTCGGCCCATCGCATGCGCGTGTTGGGTATGCGCGGTTTGGCCCGTCACGCCACGCATGTGCGGTTCGGCCCGTCGTATGCGCGCCGCGCATGCACGGTTCAGCCCGTCACGCCGCACATGCGCGGTTTGGCTCATCGCGTGCGCGTGTCGCGCATGCACGGTTTGGCCCGTCACGCCTGCGCATACGCGGTTCAGCCCATCGCACTGCGCATGTGCGATTCAGCCTGTCGCGCCGCACATGCGCAGTTCGGCCCGTCGCGCCGCACATGCACAGTTCGGCCCGTCGCGCCGCACATGGGCGGCGCAGGTCGGGGTCACGCCGCACATGGGCAGCGCAGGTGGGGTCTCGGCCTGAAAAAGGTTGAGAACTGCTGCCGTAGGACAATTCTACCTAAATGTTTAAGCACAGGATTCAATGCATTGGCCTCTTCCCTCTTCGACCTCTCAAACTCTTGTCTTTGTAAATATGGAAGAAATTTAGTTAGAGCAATTTTGCTTCCCTTTCAAATTTTTCCTCCTTCTTCTCATGTGCTAGTCCTCCCGGATGATCTCAGCTTAACCTTTTTTTTTTTCTTTTCTTTCTTCCGTTTTTCAAAGGCAATTTGAGCAGTGGAAAAAAAAATCTCACTTCAGTACAGTTAAGTGAACCCATCTTTCTGGCTTTCCGTTATGGACCTACTTTGTGTTGCTGCTTAGTCTCCCGTGAAAATTCAGGCAGGACATTAAACAACTGGAAAGACTTTTTATGATGACATACCGTAGTCTTTCTTCTGGGTCAAGGGACTATTCCGTTTGCAAGACCAAAATAATCAAGCCGACTCCTCCAAATTAATTAATTAATTTGCTGTTTGTCCTACTCTGCAGAAGTTATAAGGGCATCCCACCCACTCTCACACATCTCACTAAAATTAGATAGATAGATAGATAGATAGATAGATAGATAGATAGATAGATAGATAGATAGATAGATAGATAGATAGATAGATAGATAGATAGATAGATGTACACATTCACATGTGCAAAGCAGAAGAACCGGGAATTTGTTTATTTTTAACCCTTAACTCTTAAAACACTTAACTGTGTTATCTTCTATGAACAGCCCTGAAGGATCTAACCAAAAGCCTAGCTAGCAGAAATGGACAAAGACTGAGCAGGCTATCTGGTACATGTTCACAACACCACAAATCACTTCCTGTTCTGTTCTAGAATGGCATCAATGACCATCGCGTTGTACACCCCAGGAAAAATAACGTGTTCCCTTGTAAAAGCAACTTGCCCTGTCTGAAGAAGCTTCTTGGATGGGAACCGAAACGTGTTCAAGGAAAAACAAAATCCAGTCGCCTTTTGAAAAAGCATCTTGGGGAGAACCTGTCCTGTCAGCTACTCTAACTTCCTGTTCCCAACTTCTGTTCCCAGGAAGTCCAACAGCAGACCAGAATCTTTCTGCTCCTTACCCCCAGTAACAGATGGTCAAGATATTGACTAACCCCCTTTATTAGGCCTTGGGCCACTCCACAAAGGGAAGAAAATGGTTGGGATTTTACTGGGGCACTGGAAAGCCCCGAGGACATGATTCTGCCATTGTGCCTGGAGAGCCAATGGGAGAATGGAGCCTGCAATATGGTAGTATTGTTTGTAATGTATGGATAGCATTACTGTATGGCAGGGGTCTTCAAACTTGGCACTTTTGTGACTTGTGGACTTCAATTCCCAGAATTCCTCAGCCAGCATGCCTGGCTGAGGAATTCTGGGAGTTGAAGTCCACAAGTCATAAAAGGGTCAAGTTTGAAGACCCTGCTGTATGGGATGCAGGCTTCTGTGGATTATGTTTTATGGAGTCACTTAAAGTGAGATGGCCAGCTGTATAAATTGAACAAACAAAACATTTGACTCTAAGCCCACTATTGTATTTTCCGAGCTCATGAAAATGTCATAATAAAATGTGGTTTTTCACCATCTTTTTAGCTGTTGTCTTGCTATTCATGTTATTCAGCTGGAATAGAATCTCAGCATGCAATAAGGGCCACCTGAATATATACGGTAGGAACCTAATCAACGAATAGATATGACAGCTACATACTAAGCCTTGATGTGTCTCTAAATATTTATTGATGCATCTTGATAGCTCAGGCTAATGGGAATTTAAGTCTTGTGTTCTGAGATTCACAGATTTTTTTGCTTGTGATCTAACATAATTTATAATCAAGCCTACAGAGAGAGGATGAAAGTGGAACAAGTCTTCGGTATTATTGTTTGGGGGGCAAACAGGGTTCCCCTTACTCCTCTGAGGTTTTTTTATACCGGCAACTAAAACAGTGAACAGATGCTACTCATTTCTAAACTGAGCTAAATATTGAAAAGCACCACTGTCAAAAACAGTTAGAAAATCCCACGGGTATTTTTGCAGGGGTAACTTGTAATTTTATGAGGAAGCAACGGAATTCAAAATATTTTCTGAGTACTCAGCAGCCGAGGGACTGAATTCCTATTTTCCTAGAAAATAGCTGCTCCTTTCCCCCCTTAACCATGGTATCAAAATGTAGGCACCAATCCGTGTTAATCTGGTCTTCCTAAACTATGAAGATGGTTTTCACAAAAAAAAAAAAATCAGAGGAATGTGTACAGAAAGCTAAAATTGAAATGGATATACTAAAGAGGAGTGGAAGAAGTCTAGGAATTTAATAGGAGTGGGAAAATGCATATAGAACAATTTCAGCATTAATGTTCTTGATGTATGTGCTTATATTGAAAATGTATATGGATTCCCTTGCGTATTCTAATTCAATCAATCGATTTATTATTACAGCCAAAGGCCAACACATAAATTAAACATTCAAATAAAATAAAACTAAACAGAAAGTGCAAACTGATACAAAAAAGACTAACATACAAACAATGATCAGTGATCAACAACTGATACCGTACAACAAGCTTCTCAATCCACACCTTGAGTACAGTTTCTCCTTGATTTATGACCACAGTCGGTACTGGAATTTCCGTTGCTAAGCAAGGCAATCATTATGGGAGTCATGCCTGATTTCATGGCCTTTTTTTGCTACAGTTGTTAAGTGAGTCAGTGCAGTTGTTAAGTCAATCACGCGGTTGTTAAGCAAATCTGGCTCCCCCCCTGATTTTGCTTGTTGGAAGTTGGCCGGGAAAGTCACAAATGGTTTCCATCCAATGTGAAGCTTAATTTTTTACAATCCAGATATGAAGAAAAGTCAGTATCTTGTTCTAGAGAAGTGCAATGGACACAGTCGACCCCATAGCCCTTTTTTGCAAGGGAAGTTCCAATGTTTGCTGGTTACCATTTAGCCAAAAACCAAATTGAAATCAGCTTAACGCAGGTAGTCCTCAACTTACGACTATAATGGAGCCCAAAATTTATGTCGCTTAAGTAAAACATTTGCTAAGTGAATTTGCACCCATTTTATGACCTTTCTTGCCACAGTTAAGTGAATCGCTGCAGTTGTTAAATTAAGACAAATTGTTATTAAGTGAATCTGGCTTCCCTATTGACTTTGCTGGTCAGAAAGTCGCAAAAGGTGAGGACGCTGCAACCGTCATATGTGTGAGTCAGTTGCCGAGCGTCTGAATTTTGGTCACATGACCCCAGGGATGCTGCAATGGTCCTAAAGTGTGAAAACTGATCATAAGTCATTTTTTTTCAGTGCCGTTGTAACTTTGAACGGCCACTAAATGAACTGATGTAAGTCGAGGACTACCTGTGTTTGTGAATCTGTGCCTTTTTAGGAAATGTTTTTTAAAAAGTAAGGTGCATGTATGAACAAGCATTGAAGAGGTGTGTATTTCAAACGTTGCGTTAGTTTTCAAGTGATATTGTGACTGACCCTAAACAGCCAAGACCTTTTTGGCTGGCAAAATACGAAAAGCCTCTTTATTCAAAAAAATACAAAAAAAAAAACCACGGGCAAAAGAAAACCAGCTCTTGTTTGTCTGCAGGCTTGACTTTTATTAATGTAATATTTCTGTTAACAGCCTCCTCTATGTAAGGCATCTGTAAAAAGTTTGCATTGTTAACTTAATAGTGAAAATCTAATACAGGTTGTATTTGAAATTTGCCATTCAGCTGACGTCAATGGAGGCCTGAGAATCAGATTGTTATAGGCCAGGCCACAAAACAGACAATCAAGTCAGATGGTTTAAATTTAACCATCACACACCAAGGAGAGTGCTTTACCACTTTTATCTGATTGCTAGAAGCAGTAGGGGGGGGGGGGAGAGAGAGAGAAAAAAAGAAAAATAGAAAAGGCAAATGAGAGACAACACTTGTACTTTAAAACAACAAGTAAACAAGCGAGCAAAACCTGGCAAGCTAGAAAGAGAAATGAAGTCCATTCTTGAAAGCTTTTTATTTATTGACTGATGATGATGATAAATTAAAGCCCTGAAATGTTGCAGTGCATTCTAGGTTTAAAAAGGCTTAATTGTTGGTTGCCAGTAGCCCAAATGTCAGAAGAAACTGCTGTCCTGAGGATGTTAGACCAACACAAAATCTAAGGAAAGGGAGAATGGTTGATCTTAGTCATATTTTACCCTAAATCAGTGATGGCGAACCTTTTAGAGACCGAGTGCCCAAAAACTGGCCCCACCCCCGCTCCGCCCCACCCCGCCTGCCCGCAGGGCCACTCACCACCTCCAGGGCCTGCCGCAGATTGCCCAGGCAGCCCAGCATCACCATGGTGGCCACGCCCTCTGCCCACGCCCCGCAGCATCAACTGTGAACGTTGGGGCGTGAGGGCAGACTCTTGTCTATGCTGCCTGGCTGCCATGTTCTTGGTTGCGCTGCTCCGTGTGGGCCACGCTCAGGGGCGACTCTGCTCCAGGGAGGCTGGTGAGGAAGAGATCGTGGGGGGAGGCAAGGCTGGGGCAACAGCGCAGAGAGGGCTCCGAGTGCCGCCTCTGGCACCCGTGCCGTAGGTTCGCCACCACTGCCCTAAATGTTTGGTTGATCAGTGCTGTACATGCAGTAAGTGGAAACTTTTGGGTTTTAAATGCTCCACTGGGGGGGAAAAAACTCCCCTTGACAAGATGCCAGTCAGGGTGGATTAATAATCGAGTTTAAAAAAAATCAAAAAAATCTGTATTTAAATCAGATTTTTTTTTATTTTTATCAAATTTATTTTAATAAAATGCTTCCGGAGTAAAAATTTATCTAAAGATAGTTTTCTAGTTAAGATACATTAATAATTTAGTTTATTCAGCATGAAAATGGAAGCTTAGTTATGTGGCATGAGGCTGTATATTCCTATAACTCATTCAGTGAATCTAAGCTGTGCAAGCTGAGATAACATGCACTGCATTGATGCATTCACACAATTTTCACAGTAGCCATGAGATAAATCATAAAACAAAATTCAGGGATATTCCTTTATCCCATTGTTTTGCAAATCTGTGTACACTACAAACTGTATGATTGTTTGAAGAGAAATTCATCTGTACCAGGCTCTAAGTGTTTTAATTAAGTAAAAGAATTTGAGTTCTCCAACTACGTATGATTAACCTATTAACCTAAAATCGCTTCTACTATCGCTGTTTTACTAACCTGATAGCTTATTATTCTAAATAGGAAACCTTAATTTTGTTTGAAAATAATAATATTAAAGATTCTTACTAAAAGCAAGAATGAGCATTTAAAGAGCACCTATCATTTCAAATCCATCATGGCAGCGCCTGTTAGCGGCCACCCACTCACCTGCTGCCCGCCACATCCCTCACCTTGTTGTGTCACTGCCGCATCACCAGCCGTCCCATTAAAGTGAGTGGGACTGTCCGTGAGTCAACAGCAGGTCAGAGGAGGAGCTGCTGCGGGACAGAGATGACAGTTGCTCTTTAAAAATTATGATTTAATCACGTTGATTCATATCAAGCCTTTTTACTAGTGATTTAAATCATGATTTAAATATCACTATCTATTGGGGGCAAAACAGTGGCCCCCACGGGAAGGGCTCGCAATTTGGGAGTCCTCCTGGATTCACGGCTGTCCTTAGAGGACCATCTGGCGGCCGTGGCCGGGAGGATGTTCTATCAGGTTCGCCTGGTGCGCCAGTTGCGTCCCTTCCTAGACCGGGACTCGTTACGCACAGTCACTCATGCCTTTGTTACCTCCAGGCTGGACTAATGTAATGCTCTCTACATGGGGCTCCCCTTGAGGTGCACCCAGAGGCTCCAACTGGCCCAGAATGCGGCCGCGCGGGTAGTGACAGGAGCGTCGTGGCGTTCCCATGTAACACCACTCCTACGCGAGCTGCACTGGTTGCCGGTGGTCTTCCGGGTGCGGTTCAAGGTGTTAGTGACCACCTTTAAAGCGCTCCATGGCATCGGATCCGGATACTTACAGGACCGCTTACTGCTAGCAAATACCTCCCGCCTTAATTGATCAATCATGCCTTAATTGGCCATTCTTACTGTTGAAGATCTAGTTGTCTTCCAGCAGTGATTTGATAGTTTCCCAATTTGAGAAGGGACAAGAATGTTGTGAATTTGGAGCTGGTGGAGATAATTGGACATAGGTATACAGAGGAGTGTGAGATATGTTTTCTCAACTTATGTTGTCCAGATTCCATCGTTCATCTGAAATAAATATCCACAGTATCTACCTTTCTCTTTGACATTTTGGGCTACTTTCTCTGTGTATAAAATTTGCTCATGTGTGCAGTCTTGTTGCTAACCACAATTGAAATTTGCCTCTGTAGGAGGAGGAGTGGCAGAACCTGAGGGCGGGGTTAAAAGAGGGATCAACCTAGAATCCCTACATAGCCACAAGTGTTAACTTTTATGTAATCCCAAACAGGTGTTAACCACTAGGTGAGAAGATTCTTGTGCATAGGCATGATTAGAAATACATTAGTTTAATTAGACCTGCATGTGTGGACCTGATTATTCATGCCTGATAAGCCTCTTTGTACATGCAATGCCTATAAACAGTCTTAATTACACTGTTTTATAGCAATTGTGACTTTTTTTTTAAATTATAACCGACTGTTCCCTGGCCTACTTTCACTCTTTAGCCCTTGCCATGTGGTATAGAGTCTGATGTGGCCCAGCTGGGGGAAAAAAAACCCATTCCTAATCTAAGACAATATGGTTTGGTCACATAATTAATGTTAAATCTAGAAATCAACTAAGAAGCAATTGTGCATGTGGGTTGCTAACATGTAACAACAGAAATATTATAAATCTGGATTCTGTCAGGTGTGAAAGACCAGGTCCATATGTGAAGTTCTAATTAAACTAATTTATTGCTAAAAAGCCTATGCACAGGATTTTTTTTTAAACTAACCAGTGAGCACCTCCTTAAAGTTAGATAAGGGTCAGTGGAATTCAAAGGGGGTTGAACGTAGTCCACTTGTGGCAAGTAAGGATTCTAGGGTGATCCTACTTTTAACCCGCCTCAGGTTCTGCAAATCCTTCTCATACGTCCGGTACGCTCCCACAGAGAGGGCCTCCTCAGGGTGCCGTCGGCCAGACAATGCCGACTGGGACCCCCAGGGGGAGAGCCTTCTCTGTGGGAGCTCCAATGCTTTGGAACAAGCTCCCCCCCGAACTCCGTACGATGACGGACTTACGCACCTTCCGTCGGGAACTGAAAAATTTCCTTTTTCAACAGGCTGGCCTGGCCTAGAAGCTCCGGCTCCAACCGGGTGAAAATGTTTTAGGGGGATTGTGTAATTTTTAGGATTTTAGGATTCGCACATATTGGGTTTTATATGGGATTTTATGGCCTAATTTGTTTAATTTATTTTTAAATATTTTAATTTTGTACATTTATATGTTTTTTTAAATTTTAAGGCTGTACACCGCCCGAGTCCTTCGGGAGAGGGGCGGTATAGAAATTTAATAATTAATAAATAAATAAATAAATAAATAAATAAATAAATAAATAAATAAATGATTTAAATCGACTCGATTTAAATCAAATCCACCCTGATACCAATAGTCCTCCATTTATGACTATTCATTTAATGATGGTTTGAAGTTGTGACAGAATCGGAAAAAGTGATTTATGACCCATCCTTGCAGTTATGACTGTCGTAGTACCCCGATGGTCACACGATCACAATTTGGTTGCTTAGCAACTAGTTTGCGTTTTATATCAGTGGGAGTATTCTTGTGGCCCCGTTATTACGACTTCCAACCTATCCAGCCAGCGTCTGACTGGGAAAAGTGGATTCGCTTAACTGCCGTACAATTCACTTAACGACTATGTGATTCATTTAATGACCACAGTGATTCACTTAATAACCATGGTTAAAAATTAGGGAGGGAGAGAATCCTCCTCACTTGTGGAACAGAGTATTTCAGATTTATTTTGACATTATGATGTGGACCTCAATTTTCCCTTCTCTTCTTTTTTCCTACCCCTTGTAGACTCAAAGGAAATATCATTTTCTTACCCATTCGTCCTTTATCAGTAGTGGTGAACCTAAGGCACTGGTGCCAGAGGCGGCACTTGGAGCCCTCTCTGTGGGCACACATGCCGTTGCCCCAGCCTGGCCTCCCCCTGCGACCCCTCACCAGCAGCCCCCCTGGAGGAGAGTCGCCCCCAAGTATGGCCCAGGCGGAGCAGTGCGGCCAAGGACATGGCAGCCAGGCAGCGTAGACAAGACTCTGCCCTCACATCCCATCGCGCACAGTTGATGCTGCAGGGTGCAGGGAGACAGCATGGCTACCATGGCGCTGCTGGGCTGCCTGGGCAATCTGCGGCGGGCCCTGGAGGCAGTGAGTGGCCCTGCGGGCAGGCGGGGTGGGGACGGGGAAGGGGGTGAAGTGGGGGTGGGGCCAGTTTTGGGGCACTCGGTCTCTAAAATGTTTGCCATCACTATCCTATATCATACCTGGTGGATGGATGGATGGATGGATGGATATTGCACTAGAATCCAAAAATCAATCTGACATCCCAATGACCTTGAGCAGCTGAATGATCATACATCCCTTGAAAACCAAAGCATGAGTTATCTGGGTACCAAGTCAAGACAACTGGACTTATTTTCTTGTTACTTTGAAACATTTTGCCACCCATCCAAGCAGTTGGTTAGAGGAATCTGAGTAACCAGAGTCGTTGGAATATACCAACTCCTAAAATTCTTAGGAGTGTTCTCACACCAACCTTAGGGTTTCTTCCCCTAATTGCATGGTAATATTTCAATGAAGATTATCAATCGTCCAGGTAGAGTTATCTGCAGGTTGAGTCATGGCAACTGGACTTACCTTGTTAGTGTGAAACATTTCACTGCCCATCCAAGCAGCTTCCTCAATCAGAGCAGATTAGTTAGGTCAGGGGAAGGCAACCTTGGCTCTTTTATGACTGGTGGACTTCAACTCCCAGAATTCCTGAGCCAGCATGGAAACCTCTCCCTTTCCCCTCAGCATGGCTGGCTCAGGAATTCTGGGAGTTGAAGTCCATCAGTCATAAAAGAGCCAAGGTTGCCTACCCGAGTTAGGTAGAGAATTGTTGGAATGTACCAACTCCTCCCACACCAGCCTCCTCAGGGGAGTTTCTTCCCCAAAGTGTGTGGCAATAGGTCAGTGAAGATTCTCAGTTTTCCAGGCAGAGCTGTCTGGAAATTGTGTTGGTACATTCCAAGGACTCTCTGACTAACTATATAACTTGCTCTGACTGTTGAAGCTGCTTGGGTAAGCAGCGAAACAATTGAAAGCAACAAACTAACAAACAAACAAAAGTCCAGTTGCCCTGACTCAATTGCCAGACAACTTTACCTGGATGACTGAGAATCTTCATCGACAAAGCATGGGTTATTTGCTTGGAAGAAGTTCATTTTAGTCCTTGGCATGGTAGTGGTCTAGTGGCAATGTCAACTGCAATAATCTACCACAATTAAGTAGACAGGGAAAAACTTTTGCCTATAAGGGACAGATAAGAAAAAATATACTTCCTTCAATGAATTGGAGTGAATCCAACCCTGACATGTCATGATATTGGCATCTCAAGCAAACGATCATAAATTCCCAATGTAAAGAAATACTATGCAAAGTCACTGATCTTTTGAGTTAATAAATGAAAGATGAAAAATCAAGTCAGAAAGAAAGGTATTTAGACAGAAGGTTGGGGGGGGATAAAACACAGCTTAATAAAAAAAATACAACTATATAGATGCCTCTTGCACTTAGAACCTCACTTTTCACTGCTAGATTAAATAAGACTGAACTCTAAATATTATTTATAAGGAAACTGTCTCTAAACAACTACCCAGGAGAGCTCAAAAACTTCTGATTGCTACTTTCTAGTCCTCATAGTTTCAAGGACAAATATAAAGCCATGAAGTAGCTCTACTCAAAGTTTCTAAGTATTACACTGTTTGTTCTAATACGATACTGTTTTCACTACTTTTAATGTTGTTTTATATGGTTAAACAGTTTTATAACTTTCCCAAAGAACATTGACTATTGAGCAGATTAAAAATCTATTGGGCAGATAGAAATGAAGATGGAGATGATGATGATAATGGAGGAGGGGGAGGGGGAGGGGGAGGAGGAGGAGGAGGAGAAACTTCAACTTCTAAGAAATCTGAGCAACTTGGAATTAATATCACAAAATTGGCAGCTTCAAATCATTTTTTTCTCCATAAAGATTAACTGGAAATATAAAACCAACAGAATCCACAACAAAGAAGAAGAAATATCAGAAAAAACTTTGGGGGGAACCAAATAAAACACAGAGAAATGGTCTAAATCAGCGGTTCTCAACCTTTTCCGGGGCTCGACTCTGGCCCGCATCGCACATGCGCGGCGCGACGGGGCACATCGCGCATGCACGGCGCGACGGCCCGCATGGCAAAGGGGAAAAAAATGGTCGACCCAAAAAAAATGGCCGACAAAAAAAATGGCGGACTGCAGTGTTTGGCGACCCCCGTGAAATGGTCGTTCGACCCCAAATGGGGTCGCGACCCACAGGTTGAGAACCGCTGTCCTAGCAAGAGGGGGTGTCTCAAGTTTGGCTACTTGGTCTCAAGAGCAGGTAGACAGAGAAAACCCATTGGTGGATTCTCCATCTCCTGTACTGGAGAAACAAGGAAGGTAAGAAACTGGAATGCAAACTTCCATTGTGAACCTCCCGGATCTGGGCCCAAATTTCTATCCCTTTTGGATTCTCATCTTGCAAATCATTTCAACAAAATGTTGCAGCAAAGATTAATATATGACAGGTTTGCTACAGTTCAAATGTTTCTAATCTGGAAAGGCAATACAAAAGAAACAACACCCAGCAATTTTCATCCAAATCACTTCTCCGATGACAACATTCAAGCTGTCAATGGGAATCACTGCCAGTTTAAAAGTACAAACACCTTCAGATTCAAATTCATTGTATCCTGCAGGGCAAAATAAATGAATTTCAAACGTATCTGAAGAAACCCCCTCCCCATAAATAAAAATGTCTGATAAAACAATATGTAAAAATCTAAAGCCTATAAACCAAACCTTGCATGATTTGGATTGATTACAAAATGAAAACAACCCACACACGCATTCAATTCACTGCTCACAGTTGGATTTTAAAACATTCAGAATTTTTTGGAATCAGAGAGAAAAATACAAAGTTTTAAATAGGGCAATGAAAAAATGGAAAACAATATAGATAAGTAAAGGTGAAGTTGGAGGAATCAGAAGAGGGGTTTTGTCAAGGAGGGTCTGTGTCTCCACTGCTTTTTTAATGCAGCTGTGATTCACTGTTAATGGTTTTAAATAAAATGTCAGGCAATTATTTAAGATATCAGTTATCCAAACAAGGGATCTAAAGTTCCTTTTCATTCTATCTGTGTGATCTGAAACTACAGCAAATTCACCTAGAGCGGGAGTGTTCAACCTTGGCAACTTGAAGACTTGTGGACTTCAACTCCCAGAATTCTCCAGCCAGCCAATTCTGGGAGTTGAAGTCCACAGGCCTTAAAGTTGCTTAGATTGGATACCCCTGACCTAGAGACATGCAATCTCATGTAGAAACAGTTCAAATCTTTACTGATGGCATCAAAATGAAGTTTGGATTGTGCAACATGACAACAAAGCAAAGAAAAAACCTGAATGTTTAGATGGAATCAAACACCAGATTTTTACTAAACTCACAGCAATGACAAAGGAGGAAAGTTTTTTTTTTTATCTTTGGCTGTTTTAGAAACAAACAATTCGTTTGCCTCTTGAAGTGAATTAGAAAAATTCTAAAATCAAAGTTGAGAGTACTAATACAATAAAAACAATTAATACTTGGGCTTACTTAAGCAAGTGGTGTTGGCTGAACAGAAGAAAATCTAAATCCCCAAACTGATGACCGTGAAAAAATATAAACAAAAAGCATGAGTTTGATATCCAAAAATATTAGTATGACTGTAATATTGAAAAATTGAATGACCGTATATTTTTACCTATTTTCTGGATTTAGGTGGATTGATATTTAGAACACAGCATACCGGACATCACTGTAGTTGAAAAAAAAATCACGTTTTTTTAAAGATCTGGCAATAACAACCACAAAATAGTTGCAAAAGAACTGGAAAAGATTATAAACTATTGGGATTTAACAACTGAAATACAGAGACTATGGAATCAACCAGTAACAGTTTACCTCATAATTATTGGAGCCTTAAGAGCTATAACTACGAAACTGTCAAAACAGCTGAGAAAATTAGAATCATTTGACCTTACAACATTTAGCTTATAACAAACAGCTTTGTTTGCTTTGCTATAGATATATTACATCTGTATTTGGTCAACTGTTAGATTTTGGATGAAGCTTGAACTGATTTTAAATTACCATCACAAGAATAATAATAATCAACATTATTAGATTAAGCATTACTCACATGCCTTTCCATAAACTACAGTAGAGGCATAATTATGAATTAACCTTTAAATGTTGGTTCATACATTCATGAACAAAGGATGAAGTCCTATACATTTATATATTTTAGTTTTTTTTTTTATTTCTTGACTTGCAATGGAGAATATACATATATCAGCAGGCCAGTCTCTTTCAGCCTGGCTCCAGTATCAGCCAGTGAATCTGGCAAAGTTCTCTTTTATTGTCTATACCACTATCGTCTCAACATCTTTTCCCTGGTCCTCTAGACATGCTGTCCACCATAAGATGTGAACAATGCTCATTCTGTCATGGCCTTGACAGTAAGATTCTGAACCTCCATATAATACAATGGCAGTTATACATGCCGGGAGCCACCTTACAGGCCCTACAACTAAGTGTTCATTAAGAATGTAGCAACATTTTTATGTGAAGGAATTGACCCACCAAAATGCTGGCTCTTTTTCCAAAGACAACTACCGTGTTTCCCCGATAGTAAGACACCCCCGATTGTAAGACGTATCGGGGTTTTCAGGGGGTCGGCTAATATAAGCCGTACCCCGAAAGTAAGACATATTACTCCTGCCCACTTCCGCCTCCTGCTTAAAATACTTAAATACTTAAAATACTTAAATACTTAAAATACTTAAAATACTTAATATACTTAAAATACTTAAAATAAAACTGACAATTGTTTTCCAATCAATATAAGCCGTACCCCGAAAGTAAGACATAGTGGGGCTTTTGGGGATAAAAAGAAAGTAAGACACTTCTTCCTTTCGGGGAAACACGGGGTATGTCTTATAGCAGCAGCTTGAAATTGCTGAACAAGTTATTGGAAAATTTGAGCAGTTGTTTTCTTCAAATCCACATTCTTTCAGTGGTAATCGATTTATTGGTAGTAGATGAACCTTTGTTCGGATTTAGTCGAAATTGTTTTATATATATGTTGTGAGCCGCTCCGAGTCCTTGGAGAGGAGCGGCATACAAATCCGAATAAAATAAATAAATAAATAATAGATAAAGTCAAGAGTTGGTGGAACTAAAGCTTTGTGGCTGCTTACTCTCTTGTAATCCCTTCCTCTCCAACAAATGTAAATTCAACCATTAATTCTCTTCTTGCTAATTTACCCAGCATTCCAAAAGGGGAGGTGCTTTGCTTAATGAGAACTGCCAGTCCCAACTTTGGTTACTGAACAAGAACTACCTCTACTTGATTCTCAACTACTTACACAAAAGCACTGAAACAATCAACAATACCAGAAACCTTTAGAAGTGGAAGAACAAAACGATTAGCAGAAATGTTGGAGCCAAGACAAATCAACAATGTGAAGAGCAGAGTTATCAAATCTTTTGTTTAATGGTACTACTTATAGTATTTTTTATTTCTAAGTTTTCATCTATTGTTATCCCTCAGGATTAGGCAGGATACAAATAAGTTAAATAATCCAAAAGCAAAAAGCAGTGAAGATTTTTGGCTTAGTCACTTCCAGATTTCCACATCATGTGTTCTGCTGAGACCTACCAGGCTCAATTGTGACCATTAAGTTGAGGACTATCTGTAAAAGGAACTATTATTTATTGGTATGGTATAACAGTCCTCTTCCTGCCCTCTTTTAAATCCTCAGATTTGTGTTAGTGAGTGTGTGACAGTAAGTGAGTGAATGAGAGAAAGAGAGAGGAAGGGAGGGAGGGAGGAGAGAGAGAGAGAGAGAGAGAGAGAGAGAGAGAGAGAGAGAGAGAGAGAGAGAGAGAGAGAGAGAGAGAGAGAGAGAGAGAGAGAGAGAGAGAGAGCATATGTTAGGAAAGATATATACCTTTCTTTCTCCACAACACTGTGGATCTAGAGCTGAAATTCTACCTCAGCCCCAGGTTGGAAAAAGTGAACATAGAGCACAGGGTAATTAATTCCCACATAAAGTCAGTTCTTTCCCACTTCCATCTTCCACCAGTGGAAAGGGGCTGAGGCCCAGATGCATCTATTTCAAATTCTCCCCAGCTACATGCTGGGTCTGTTAATAAGCACTTTTAAAAAAAGAGTGGACATCCCACGGAGGAGGTGACTTTTGCTGAAAGGATGCATATACAAAAAGAATACCCAGGCAAGTCACTGCAAGGGATAAAATGGACTGGCACCCTCCAGCTCTCTGACAAAGAGGAAATGGAGCAAAGCACCATCCATTTAAAGGCTGAATCTGTTTGGTAGTGGATGCACAGCAATTAGGCACACTGTAGATAACAGCTGCCCACGGTTAGGAGTGAATGGAAGCCTGGCTTGCTTTACAGATCAAGATAGGCTCAAAAGACCAAAATCATGGGTGGGGGGCAAGAGGGAGGGGGTATTAATTCTGAAGGACACCTGTCTTGCTAAGATGTTACCAGCTGAGGATGTAGGCGGAGATACAGACAACAGGTGCATTTATAGGCAGGGTGGCCTTCTGAAAAAATGAACATGAATGGCTTTTCTGCAAAATGCCAGCCAATGTCAGGTGCAAAGAATCAGGACCATTCGTAAGGTTACAGTATAGAAGATGTATTCAGGTTTATATACAGCAGGGGTTCTCAACCTTGGCAACTTTAAGACTTGTGGACTTCAATTCCCAGAATTCCTCAGCCAGCAAAGCTGGCTAAGGAATTCTGGGAATTGAAGTCCACAAGTCTTAAAGTTGCCAAGGTTGAGAACCCCTGATATACAGGAACTAAAGTTCAACACTGAATTCTGCAGCAGCAGAATTCAGGAGGGGTTGGACTTGGAGCACTTGTGGGAACACAATGACTCTAAGCTGATGACTCTAAGCTGCCCCCATCTCCACCTCCTCTTCTCCTGCAGCCAGGCAGGACTTATTCTGGATAGTGCATTACACTGAAACATAAGAAGAGAATTGCTGGATCAGGCCATTGGTACATTTAATCCAGAATAATTTATTTATTTATTTATTTATTTAATTTCTATGCCGTGGCCTCCCAGACGAATTCAGGATGCTCTAAGAATGGACATATTGGACTCTCTTTTCCAGTGTCACTCTCTAACGTACAACCTATAATTACTCAGGGTATCAATCACAGATAGCTCTCTCTTGACTTCTCCAATCCATTTTTAGAGCTACCAGAATTAGTAGCCACGGTCACATTAATGATCTAATAATGGTTAAAAATTGGACTAGGAATGAAGAGGTTCTAGATCACGGGCGTCAAACTGCAGCACCATGTCACATGTCACGATGTATTGCGACTTTTTTTGCATTGCCGGAGCTGGGGTGGGCGTGGCCTCCGTACAATGCAACCGGGCCATGGGCCGGCAGTTTTACACCCGTTCTAGACCATCCATAGCCATAAAAGCTCCCTGGATGAATTGGAACCCATCTCTCTTTCTCTCACTTCCAGCCAATCTTCAGTAGAAGTGGCAGAAGAAGGAAGCGCAAGATGTAACTCAAATAGAAATATGGAAGAAACTTTATTTTGGCCACTGACCATAAAATTATATTTAATAAAAGGCACAACACAAAACTATCCCCTAACAACAAGGGGGTCGCCATTAACAACCATTTGTGGGTGAAACTATTTTGGAGAAATAAATTTATCTCGGTTATTTACCAGATAGTGCAAATAAAAACTATCAGAGTGCCTTGGAAATCTAAATAAAAGAGGGGTAATCAATTCAAATAACATACAGGTTAGTCCTTGCTTAATAATGGTAACTGGGACTAACAAATCCGTTGCTAAACTTCAAAGTTATAAAGGTCACATAACCACACCAACTTACAACAGCAGTTGCAGTTGCCATCATTAGGTGAATCCTATTCAGTTGTAGCATCTTGCAGTCATGTGGTAATCATTTATGACTTCCAGCTGGCTTCCCCATTGATTCTGCTTGTCAGAAGCCAGCAGCAAAAGGTTGTAAATGATGATTATGTAACTGTGGGATGCTGCCATATTGAAACTGCAAGCTGGTTCCAATTTCCCAAAATATAATCATGTGGTCACAGAGACACTGTGATATGTGCAACTATGAGGAATAGTTGTAAGTCACCTTCATTCAGCATTATAGTAACTCTCAAGGGTTGTTGAATGAGTGGCCATTCGGTGAGGACTAACCGAATGGCCACTCATGGATTTCCCAGTATTACATGCTATGTAAAGCACATGCGAACTTACACAAAGGACGTAGCCTGCAATGATCCACAATCCCTGCAGCAGTGTTGCATTTTTTTGTGTACCAACATCATGTAAATGACATAAAACAACACTAATTAAAATGATGTGATTTGCATCTTTATCTGGTAAATTGATTCCAATTTCTGCAAATCGTAACCCTGATTTAACAGACAAGTCCACTTCTTGGAGTAAAACAACAGTGTGGGGAAAAAAAATAGACCAAAGTTTCTCTCTCTCTTTAGTAAACTCAGAACTTGGGAAGATCCAGAAAAAATTCAAAACTTATAATCACAATTTAATAGACCAATTTAGTAAGAGGAAAGAGGCTGCCTGATTGTCTATTAATCAAAGTGTGCCGTTCAATCATAGTGACCCTCTCCCTCAAAATTACATGAATACCAAGAAATTGAGAGGCATCCATACTCAAGGATTAATGTCTCCTTGCTTCGCAATTCAATGGTTGGAACTTAGCACAAAGGACTCCTTGTTCCAAGAGAAATTCAAGACAAGTAATTCTAGCGCAGAGCCAGTTTGGTGTTGGGGTTAAGGCAGACCTGGGCATTTTATGGCCCTCATCCCATATCCAGCCCTTTGGGTTTCCCTATCTGGCCCACGGGAGAGTAATCAGAAGTCAGAACTCAAATGTAAGTAAGTGTACACCATGTACCCACTACAACTGCACTAATTTTATTTTGAAGGTGACTTTTTTTTTTTTTTAATTTAAGTGTGTACCTATGGACCTTCATATAGCCCTTTTGGTTCATTCCTCCATAACAGTCCCAATTTCTCATGCAGCCTCTTGGGGAAATTAATTGCCCATCCCTGGATTAAGGTACCAGACTAAAAACCAAGAGTCTGTAAATTCTAGTCTCGCCTTGTGCATAAAGCCAGCTGGGTGAGCTCAGTCTAATCCAGGGGTAGGCAATCTTGGCTCTTTTATGACTCGTGGACTTCAACTCGCAGAATTCCTGAGCCAGCCATGCTGAGGGAAAAGGGAGAGGTTTCCAAGCTGAGCCATGCTGGCTCAGGAATTCTAGGAGTTGAAGTCCACGAGTCATAAAAGAGCCAAGGTTGCCTACCCCTGACCTAGGCCTAGGCTGCTTTATGACTCGTGGACTTCAACTCCCAGAATTCCTGAGCCAGCCATGCTGAGGGAAAAGGGAGAGGTTTCCAAGCTGAGTGGCCACGCTGGCTCAGGAATTCTGGGAGTTGAAGTCCACGAGTCATAAAAGAGCCAAGGTGGCCTACCTCTGGGCTAGTCACTTTCTCTCAGTCCTAGGAAGGAAGCAATGGCAAACCACTTCTGAAAAATCTTGCTATGGAAATTGCAGTCTCTTGAGAATCATACAACTGAATGGAAGAAAAAATATATATTCTGGCCTACCAGTCCAGGCTGTTGTTAAGTACAACTGAGATACTGTCTATACAGTAATGCTCTGAAGACTAAAGGCACAATTTTAAAGCCCAGATCTAAGAAGCTGTCTAAATCCGTTACTGTTGAAAATATATTTATGGAAGTTATGTGTGGGAAATTCTACTCACCAGCAAATGTTAATGAGCTGAAGAATCACTGCAGGAGAATATTTAAAAGTGCTTCTAAGCCTAGCCAGATCTCTCTCTCACACACACTGGGGAGAGATCTAACCAGCAGGTGATGTGGGAATGGACTGAAACAAATGTTTTTGCAATTGTGGCGAATATCTGTAGCTGGGGTGTAGAATGAGGGTGAAGGTTCGTTCTCTGAGCTTATGGGCTGGTTTCCGAACATTGCGTTACCAAGTCAGGTAACATCTTCAGCAGCATTGAAGATGTTACCTAGCTTGGTAACGAAATGTTCGGAAACCAACCCACAAGCTCAGAGAACAAACTTTCACCTACAAATGTTTTTAGTGCTATGTATAATGCCAGGAGGAGTGTTGTCCTATGACAGTGGTGGCGAACCTATAACACACGTGCCAGAGGCGGCACTCAGAGGCCTCTCTGTGGGCACACGCACCATGCCCCAGAGATGGCAACCGTCCCTCTTCAACCAGCTGCCCACTAACTCGCCGAGGTCCCACATGGCTGGATGCATCCCAGCACCCATGCCCTCGCTGGCCTCTGTCTGCAGAGGCCTATGGTGTCAGGTAGCAGCTGCCCCAGCCCCTGCCTCACCTTGCCCTGTGACAATGGCACCCCCACCCTGCCTTGCCTCACTTCACCCCGCAGGACAAGCCTCCTGCTCACCGCCCCACCTGCCAGAGACCCCCTGGATCTCCCCCAACCCTGCCCGGCCCCCACAGGCGTCCCTCCCCACAAGCAACATTGAGATGATCATGCCCACCTTGGCCGCACCCACCCAATCTGCCATGACCACCACAGCCATGCCCATCCAGTGGGCCACGCCCACCTGGCACCTGGCGATAAATAAGTGGGTTTTGGGTTGCAGTTTGGGCACTTGATCTCTAAAAGGTTCGCCATCACTGTCCTATGACCTCATGCCTGGCAGAAATGTAACACAAAGAAGGTCTAGCCTCTCACAACGAAAGTCAGACGATAACAGATGCCCAGTGCTATGTATTTAAAATGGACAGCTGTATAAATTTTCTAAATCAATCAATTGTTCTCAGGCCAATTCACCAGAAAGAAAGGTTACCTCTTAGAGACCAGCCTAGCATTGAGCAGGAATAAGATCAACGCCTGTGATGCGTAACTATCTTAGAGAGCCCAACAGGTTGAAGATGAAGAGCTATAGTTGGAACAGAGACTATTATTAAGAGTCCTACTGTCCTGAAAATAGGGTAGGGTAGGGTAGGGTAGGGTAGGGTAGGGTAGGGTAGGGTAGGGTAGGGTAGGGTAGAGTAGAATAGAATAGAATAGAATAGAATAGAATAGAATAGAATAGAATAGAATAGAATAGAATAGAATAGAATAGAATAGAATAGAATAGAATAGAATAGAATAGAATAGAATAGGACAGGAATAGGAATAGGAATAGGAATAGGAATAGGAATAGGAATAGGAATAGGAATAGGAATAGGACCTTGGAGATCTTCTAGTCCAGCCCCCTGCTCAAGCAGAAGAACCTATACCATCTCAGACAGGTGACTGTCCAGTCTCTTCTTAAAAACCTCCAGTGATGGAGTACCCACGATTTTTGGAGGCAAGCTGTTCCATTGCTTAATTGTCCTCACTGTTAGGAAGTTTCTCCTTAATTCCAGGTTGCTTCTCTCTTTGGTCAGTTTTCCAACCATTGTTTCTTGTCCTGCCCAGATGCCTAGATGCAGTACCTCTCCTTGTGTATCCTTCTTGTCACAACTTTGTGGCATTCTTCTTTGAAAGCTGAAAAGGTTTTGACCTCCCTGCCCAAAAACTCACAAGATCTCGGGGGGGGGGAAGCGCCCAAAACTTGCGAGTTTGGGGGATCTAATGAGATTTCAGCCATTAAAAATATTCAATATTACTTTATTTGGGGGGCCCTCAGAGGCTTTCTGAGGAAGGCAAGCGTGCCATGGTACTGGCAGCATTGCAAATCCTGGTGGCCCTGAAAACCTCTTGATGGCAATGCAATGGTTCACATAAAAGAAAAAATTGGGAATTGCTGGACTTCAATTGAATGCACATACATTTCTCCTTCACTCCTGATTCAGTCACAAAAGTAGAAGAAACTCAGGTCCTCTATCCCTAATCCATATATAGTTTATTTTTCAGGGGGGGGGGTTCTTTCTTTCCTTCTTTCTTTCTTTTTCTGTTTTCTTTCTCTTTTTTTTCCATCTATCTATCCATCCATCCATCCACCCACCCACCTACCTACCTACCTACCTATCTACCCACCTATCAAATTTATATGCCATCTCTCTCACTGACTCAAGTGAGCCTAGCCAGCTTGCAAGAACATAATAGTGTAATTATTTTAAGCTGCACCTTAAAAATGCCACTTCGATGCAAGGCTTCAAAAACTGAAAGGCACTTATTACCATCTTTGGTGGACATGCCCCAAAGCTAAAAGATTCTAGTCAAGAATACACATATGTTAGAGAAAATGACAAAAAAAAAACCATACAGATTTTAAACCAGAATTATTTTTGTTAGGCATAACTATAGGAAATTATGAGAAAGAGTGTATATATCTAATTTTACATGTATTAACTGCAGCGAGAATTGTATTCACTCAACATTGGAAAAATGAAGATTTACTCAACGGAGGAAGAGTTAATTAAAAAAAATTTGGATTGCGCAGAAATGGGTAGATTGACATTGAAAATGAAAGAGAAAGAAGATTCAGTATACTTTAGAACAGGGATTTTCAACCAGTGGTACGGGTACCACCTATGGTACGTTGGTATGCGACCATCCTAGAAAAGTGGTAGCGGGGGAAGGGAATGAGCTGAACCGGTGGCAGTACCACACAAGCCTGAGCAAGAGATGGCTGGAGCTGCAGGGCTGTTAGGGCTCAGCGGAGGTGATCCTGGCGCTTCTGCTGAGCCCAGAAAAAGTGCCAATCAGCTGGAATGTTGCAGCATCTCCAGGGTCTTGTGATTTACATTCAGATGCTTGGCAACTGATTCATATTTATGACGGTCACAGTGTCCCAGGGTCATGTGAAGTGACCAAAACCTGCTGCAACCACCCAGCAGACGGGGGGAATAAAAACCAGACACCCCCCACCCCACCCTACCCCTGCTGTCAATCCTCAACAGAAATGCTCTCAACAATGAAAACCTTGGACAGGAGGAAGAGCTGGGTGGGCAGGCAGGTGTCTTGCTTGGCTGTGGCTTGGGGGGGGCACTTTTTTCAGTGCCATTGTAACTTCGAACAGTCACTAAGCGAACTGTTGTAAGTCAAGGACTACCTGTACTTTATCACTTTTTTTTCCTTTGGGGGGGGGTCATCAAGATTTTGACGCCTTGCTAGGCGACTGGTGGTACTCGGATGTTGCCATATCCTAAAAGTGGTACAATGGGTGAAAAGATTGAAAAGCCCTGCTTTAGAACATGGGATAGCTTTTATCAATGGTTAGAAAAACGAGGTAGAGGGAAAGGAATTTAACATATACTAGTTAGTTAAATGTTGGAACCTAGACAATGTGTTGCTGGTAAAATATTAAGCACTTCTGACTATAAAAAAAATTATAATTTCCCGTCAGCGAAACAATGTCATTTGGCGGGCCCTAGGGGGAGGGCCTTCTCTGTTGTGGCGCCCGCCCTCTGGAACCAACTGCCCCCCCTGAAGTCTGCGTTTCTCCGACTCTTCCGACCTTCCGGAAAAATCTAAAAACTCATCTTTGCCGGCAGGCCTGGGGATGACTGTGGTTGATTGTTGAATTGAATGTGTGTGTTTTTTTATTGATTTTTTTTTAGATATATTTGTTTGGGTTTTTTATGGTACTTTACTGTTATATATATGTTGTTAGCCGCTCTGAGTCCCCTGGAGAGGAGCGGCATACAAACCCAAATAAAATAAATCAATCAATAAATAATAAATATATATATAAAAACTGAAAGGCATCAATATTTATGAACTCTCCATACACACAAGGCCACCTGTCTCATTCTCTGTCTTTGCATTCTCTAACTTTTCCTTGACAAATGTCTTCATGCAGACAACTACCATTGAGAGAGGGGGGAGGTATTCCTAGATTTACGCCACTCCTGTGGCTCCCACAAGAAACTGGGCCCAGAAAGAGTACAATATGTACGCGGCCTGAAAAAACAAGAAAAATCTCATTCTGGCTAGCAAAAAGTACACAATCAAACCTAGATCAGCAGGCTTTCCTGGATCGTGCACTCTCTCTCTTGCTGGAGAAATCAGATTAAGTCATTGAAGGAACGGCATTAAAGGAAAACATTACTACAAGCAACGGTGAAGAAAAAGAATCTGGAAGAACACACATAATCCAGTCACTTGTTACATCGACTTCCCACTCTGCCTTTCACTTCTGAATGTTTTCCCATGACTGGACATGGCTTGATTCCTAAAATATTTGCTATGGGATCTCGTTCTCCTCCTTCCTGATCAAGATGCAGAACACCAGACCTATGGTGACCAATTCATCTGTTTCTAATTTTTCTCCTGTTTTGCCTACATAATCCTGCTCCATCCCGTTTCCGAATTAAATTTAATTAAATTAAATTTCAAAACAATCTTCACAGATGTTCCAGTCACTTTTGAAATTTCCCCTGCTCATCCTTCCAACCATGCAAAAATGTATACCTTTTGTATGGATTTTATCTTCAGCCATGGATTGTTTTAATTTACAAAATGTTAGTAGGTATATCCTATACATAATAGGGCTGTGAAGGCGCAGTGGTTACAATGCAGTATTGCAAGCTAACTCTGCTACACTGCCAGGAGTTCGATCTGACCAGCTCAAGGTTGACTCAGCCTTCCATTCTTCTGAGGTCAGTAAAATGGGGACCTAGATTGATGGGGGCAATGCGTTGACTCTGTAAACTGCTTAGAGATGATTGTAAAGCACTAGGAAGCGTATATAAGTCTAAGTGCTATTGCTATCTATTGCTTTTTTTTTTTTAAGCAGAGTGCCCAAGTTGGAAGCTGCCTATGAAGCAAAGAAATGCATGTTAACGTTGGGCCAGAAAAATCTCTCCTGCAATTCCTTGCATCTAATTTCCCCCTAAAAATAGGCTTCTATTTTATGTTATTTTCAAGGTACTTAAGAGTTTATTTAGAGTTTCTCTTGAGGGTGCTTCTGAGCCTCTTGCATCTTTCCATTAATCTGTAATACCTACCCACCCCATGGGGGGGGAACACCTTTTGCTTCCTAAAAAACTGAGAAACTCTTACATGTAGCCGTCCTTTAGAGCCAGGGTCTCCAACCTTGGCAACTTTACGACTTGTGGACTTCAACTCCCAAGTTCCTGGCTGGCTGAGGAACTATAGGAGTTGAAGTCCACAAGTCGTATAGTTGCCAAGGTTGAAGACCCCTGCTTTAGAGTATTGTGGAAGCCAGGGAATCCGGGAAAGCTGAAAACTTCTGTGAAGCCTACAGTTCCATAAAAGATAAGCCATTCATGTACTTGGCAGCTCATGCAGGCACACCTTGTCGATTCGTAAGATAGTAACTTTATTTTAACTGTGAAAATCTGACCCAAGCCCAAGGATTTTGCGAGGAGAAGGAGAAGGAAAAGGAAAAGAAGGAGAAGGAGGAGGAGGAGGAGGAGGAGGAGGAGGAGGAGGAGGAGAAGGAGAAGGAGAAGGAGAAGGAGAAGGAGAAGGAGGAGGAGGAGAAGGAGAAGGAGAAGGAGAAGGAGAAGGAGAAGGAGAAGGAGAAGGAGTTATCAATCCCCGTCCCTTCAGGATTTGGAGCCCTGGCTAGAAGTTGGCAACCTTTCTGGAGATAAACCTTCTGAGGTCATTCTCAAGTGTGTAACAGCACTGGCCTGCCCTTCATCACCACTCTGAAGACTCCAAATAGCTCCTTCGATTCGCTAACTACATTTTCATCCAATGCAATCCCTCTTGAGACAACCAGCCAAACCTGACTATCTTGCGATCTATAACACAACAGGTAGTCCTTGACTTATGACTACAATTGACTCCCAAATTTGTATGGCTAAGAGAGGCAGTTTAAGTGAGTTTTGCCTCATTTTTACAACCCTTTTGCCACAGTCATTAAATGAATCACTGCAGTTGTTCAGTGAATCATGTGGTCATTAAGAAAGTGTGGCTTCCCCCACTGACTCTGCTTGTCAGAAACTGGCTGAGAAGATTGCAAATGGTGATAATGTGACCTCAGGACAGTGCAACTGTCACAAATACCTACTAATGTGTTTCCCCCAGCAGGCCTTACCTCAACTCCAGCAAGGACAGCCCCACCCAGCTGGTCCGCTTCTTCTGGGGCTGAAGCTCTGCAGCTGCATTCGGGCCTGCATTTTACAGTCAGGCCTTTCCAGAAGGCCTAAGCAGCCGAGTACCAAGCTATGGATTGAATCCATAGCTCAGTTCTTGGCTGCAGAAGCCTTCTAGAAAGCCCTATGACTAAGAAATGCAGGCCTGGCTGCAGAAGATGCTGCAGAAGTGGGCCAACAAGGAGAGGCCTGGCTGCAAGGTAAGTGGGTTCGGGCGGGTGGGGCAGCTCCACACCCCCACCCTAGCTTGATTTTTAGGTGTATGCCTCGCCCCAAAACTAGGGCTTATTTTCGGGGTAGGGCTTATGTTAGGCCCACCCCCAAAAATCAAGCTAGGCTTATTGCTGGTATAGGCCTTACTTCCAGAGAAACACAGCAGTTACCAAGCACCTAAATTCTGATCATGTAACTATGGGGATGCAGCGATGGTCATTAAGTGTGAAAATCAGTAACATTTTCCAGTACCGTTGTAAATTCAAATGGTCACTAAGCAAATGGCTGTAAGTCAAGGACTATTGTACTCCTGATTGGAGAAAGATAGAAGTGCCAGAATTCAGGTTAACTTTTACTCAAGTACATTTTATTATTTATTGAATCTGCCTTTAATACAGGAGGAAAAGGTAATATACATAGCAATCCTTCCTTTTATTTTTCCTCACAGTAACAAGGCAGTTTGGCTGGAATGAAGAACTACAGATAGTCCTCACCCTATGACCATAATTGACCCCACCATTATGATTGTAGATCGTGACCACTGTTAAGTGGGTCATCGTGGGACCGTGCCCAATTTTACAACCCTTTTTCCAGTGGTTGTTAAGAGAACATGGCAGTTATTAAGCACATCCATTGTTCGAACATCTGCTAAAATGGGTTTGTTTAATGACCACGACGTTCATTTAATGACCATTACAAGCAAGGTCATAAAATCAGACATGGGCGTGTGCTTAACAACCTGCACAACTTATGACCTCAGTTCTGAGTTCAATTATAGTGTGAGTCAAGGACTACCTGTATTCAGTTTCTTCCCACAGCAGTAATCAAAAGCTCAGTTGCAATTTTCTATCACCCAATACATTCCAGATGAGTTTCACCACCCATGGTTCCCAGCTATGCACAAACTGCTATCAGCCTCCTGGGATGCTCTGTTTTTGTGCTCCTGCCATTAACTGCCCAAAGTCCTCACACTTATTTATTTTTTTAAGGAAAATCAGTAGTTCCCACTTTAAACTTACGGAGATGAAACTTCCCCATCTTCTTCAGCCCAAAACATTTCAGAAAGGGAGCACTGCCCCCAAATTAATTTTTTTAAAAAAACACAATTAGACTTTAAATGTAGCCAGCGACCTTTGAAATGACAAAGGTGTCTTTTACGAAAACTGGTTTTCCAGCATTATTTGCAAATCTTGAATGGCTGGGAGAAGGTTGTCAGTTCCACTCACTGATTCAAGAGGAACAAAGTCGCTTTCAGGGATCCATTTTCAGCTTAGCGGAAACAAAAAGATGCCAAAGAAGGCGACTGGCCAAACTATGCATTGTTTTTCTCAGCAAACTGAGAACCTCCAACTCTTTGGTCCTGGTCAAATGTTAATACTTCCTTATCTTTTGATGGTAGGAAAATCTCTCACATAATTGTTCTGCATCTGCTACCAAAGGATGCAGGCCTTAGCATAAAATAACTATTTTGTGTGTCAGGCCCCAAGAAGCAAGAACGATGCATGGAGTCTATTAAGAGCAGCTTGCTTTATTGTTCTTGACTTGTAGACAGATTCTTGCCAGACTAAAGCAACTAAGAGAAAATAGTTGTAGCTAAGGGTTGGACTGTAGGGTCCTTGGTGCTTCTGAGCTTGGTTGTTTCATCACCAACCAAGCATCAAAGTTTGTGTATTATCATCATCGCTGCATCATCATCATCGTGTTTGACTTCATAATCAGTTTGATTTCATCATCATTAGCGTAACATCATCACTGCACAACACTGATGATATTACCTAGTTTGGTAATGAAATGTCTGCAAGAAAACAACCAAGCTCAGAGAACACCAAAGACCTCATAAAGCAAGTGTCTGCACAAACTACAGATATATTCTGGGAATAGTTAGGAGGATCTGATTTAATCCTCTTCCCGCCAGCCAAACTTCCCAAGCTCTAGTGCTTTTTTGCCCTCAGCCCCTCCCTCCTAGGAATCTAGACAACATTCCACCACATCTTGCTTGTCCTCTACCCAGGATCTCAATCCGGTTGCATGGAGCCAGAAACCTAGTCCATATAAACATTGTCACTAGTGAGTTAAATATCGGAAGGAAAAGAACTGCTGCATGCCTCTTTTACAAAAGGGAATGCCTAGGCCAGGGATAGGCACAGCTGGCTCAGGAATTCTGGGAGTTGAAGTCCACGAGTCATAAAAGAGCCAAGGTTGCCTACCCCTGGCCTAGGAAATAAGGCTACACAGGTAATCCTCCACTTACAATGCTGCATTTAGTGACCACTGCAAGTTACAATAACACTGAAAAAAGTGACTTATAACCAACCCTACCCATTGCGGCATCCCCATGGTCATGTGATCAAAATTCAGAGGACATGTTTATGACAGTTGCCGTGTCCCAGGGTCATGTGATCGCATTTTACGACCTTCTGACAAGCAAAGTCAGTGGGGAAGCCAGAATTACTTATGAACCGTGTTATTAACTTAGTATCTGCAGCGATTCACTTAACAACTGTAGCAAGAAAGGTCCTAAACTGGGGCAAAATTCCCTTAACCAATGTCTCACTTAGCAACAGAAATTTTGGGCTCAATTGTGGTCGTACGCTGAGGACTACCTGTAGTGGAGAGCACAGGAAGACTTTGCAACCCGCTGAGCAATAGTTGAGTAAATATGGGATAACTACAAGCTTCATTTTAAGGTGATCTGCTTTATTTCATTATTGTTATTATTATTTATTGAATACATTTTTACAGAATAAAAATAATACATATAATAATAAATTTGCCCAGGTTCGTCTGGTGCACCAGTTGCGGCCCTATTTGGACCGTGAGTCTCTTCTCACAGTCACTCATGCCCTTATCACCTCGAGGCTCGACTACTGCAATGCTCTCTACATGGGGCTACCTTTGAAAAACGTTCGGAGACTTCAGGTAATGCAGAATGCAGCCGCGCGAGCAGTGTTGGGCCTGCCCAGAAATGCCCACATTTCGGCATCACTCCGCGAGCTGCATTGGCTGCCAATTGGTCTCCGAACCCAATTCAAAGTGTTGGTTATGACCTATAAAGCCCTACATGGCATCGGACCAGGTTACTTACGGGACCGTCTGCTGCCCCATGAATCCCAGCGGCCGGTTAGGGCCCACAGAGTCGGCCTTCTCCAGGTCCCGTTAGCCAGACAGTGTCGCCTGGCGGGGCCTAAGGGAAGAGCCTTCTCTGTTGTGGCCCCGGCCCTCTGGAAGCAACTTCCCCCGGAGATCCGTGTCGCCCCCACCCTCTCCGCCTTTCGTAAATTACTTAAAACACACCTCTGCCGGCAGGCCTGGGGCAGTTAACATCTTGCCCCAAGCCAGTGTATGTCTGTGTGTATGTTGAATGATTGGTTTTTTTTTTTAATTAAGGGATTTTTATATATATGTATTTTTAAATGTTGATTTCTATTATGTTGTGAGCCGCCCTGAGTTCTCCGGAATAGGGCGGCATAGAAGTCAAATAAATAAATAAATGAATAAATGAATAAATAAATAAATAAATATTTAAAGAAAGGAGAGAAAAAAGAAAATTAAGAATAAGAGCAAAAAGAAAAGAAAAAGATATAAAGCGGCAGCTTTTGATCTTCTTTACAGCAGTTCTAAATACATTTATATGTTATCCTCTCACTCTAAAATTATAATTGTGGCTCCCTTTTTTTTCCATATTCTACCCTTTCTAATTGTTGAACTCATAAATCACTAGCAGATATTTCCCCATTTTCAGCAAAAAAAAGTCCACCAAGTGTTTTCCCAGCAACAAAATTTCTGGTTTCACTTGAATATTAAACTTTAAAAATCTATATATCACTAGGCATATTTGAATCCAAATTTTTATGGCTTTTTACAGGGCCACAAATCATGATGGAAGTGACCCTTTGTACTCTATTTTCCACATTTCTAACATGAATTTGAAATACTTTATACATTCTAGAAAGTTTTTCTGGTGCCATATACCAACAGTACAACATACAAAAATTCTCTTTTAAATTGTAACAATGTGAACTTCAGCCTTTCCAGCCACATATTTTCCCATTGATCCATCTGTATGTTATAACCAACATTCTTAGCCCATTTTATCATAGACTCTTTAACTAGTTCTTCCTCCATTTCAAATTTCAGTAAAAATCTATTGGTTAAGGCACCATGCTAGAAACCAGAAGACTGTGAGTTCTAGACCTACCTTAGCTGTGAAAGCCAACTAGGTGACTTTGGGCCAAACACTCACACATAAATAACAATAAAATAATTTTTAGCAATTAAATGTTCACTGCACATAATTCAGTTTCAAATTGTTTTATGTTGTTCAGTTCCAAATCTCCTTTTCTCTATTTAAATCTTTCTCTTAAAAGAGCAAAGTGCTGTGTTCTGGAACAACAATGCCTAATGCCTGCTATGTATAACCAGTTAAATGTGGATCTTCAAAGCTGAACCTTGATGGACCCCCATATGGTACCAATTCTTCATACTCTGGATCCTGACTTTTGCTTCTTCCCTTTGTCTTCTCTGGAATCTCAACTATGATTAAGACTGGTTTAAGGTTGACTTCTATGTATTGCTTATTCTTCTGGTGTCTCTCTCTGGTTGACATAAAAATTGATTCCTGGTCCAAATCTACACTGAAAATGCAGATCGAGAAGCCAATCCAGCACCTTGAGATTAGATCAGTGGTTCCCAACCTTTTCTACACCACGCACCCCTAGAACGCTTCTGATATATTCTCGCATCCCTTACAAAAGTTTGAAATAATGGCAACCAATTATGCATATACACTATAATTTTGAAAACCCAAGTTTTTGTATCCCGTGGAATATCGTCTCGCACCCCTGGTTGGGAAACCCTGGATTAGATGGAACGTTTCATCATTTTCAGAGCAAAGCGCGCACGCACACACACACGTGAAATAGGCTAGCCGAGAAGAAATATTTTTACAGTCTGGCGATGCAGAACTAGCTGAATCACATCACGGAAGATTTTGAAAAATTCAACCCTGTCAACTCTTGTAGGCTGACAGTCTTCTGGCAATATTTCCTTCTGTTTGAATTTGCAATTACGTAGAACAAAAATAAAACAAGGAGCTTTTACTGCCAATTTTACTGCCAATAAAATATAGCAGTTTGGAAAAAAATAGAGCAGTTTGGGCAAAAGTTGTTACATTCCTTTTGACCTGCATTGCAATGGCTTTTGGTCCACAAAGGAAACATCTAGGTTGTATATACCGGTATGTATACCCATTGATTTTTTTCTAAAAAAAAAAAAAAAAAGGTGCCGGAACTCAGACACGTCATACAACCCAACCCGCCTTGCCTACCCTATAAGGTTCCATCCAAAAAAGGTGCCGTAACTCCTTCTGGGGCATTCTATGAGAAAAAAAGCCCTGTGTATACCGCTACCTGGGAAGGATAACTGACCTTGGCAAACATTGTACAAATTTATTTGCATGCACAGAAACGAATGAAAAGTGTCTCATCCACTCAGGAAGTGGACTACGTGGTCCATGATTAACCTGCTGTTCAGAAACTGATCTTGTTGTTTCTGGTCAAAGCATACTCAGACACATGTATGCACATACCCAACACACACACACTTACTTTTGGCTAACATTCTTGGCTAGGTCAGCCAAGGCGCTTTCCCACATCCACCAGTCCTGCAGTTCTCAAACAATTCAGTCTCAGCACCCCTTAAAAACGATTTGAGCATCCCACACAGCATAAATTTATTGTATTGTATTAAAAAGCAAATCTGAGAAATTTCAAAATATTTGACTTGGTCGACCCTTGAAAGCATCTTAGGCGTGGTTTCCATCACATGACTACCCATCTTCCTAACTTTCCTCCCCCCCCCCCGCAGTCCTTAGCTTCTGCCCAGTCCAGTAAAAAATGGTCGTAAGTCACTTTTTTCAGTGCTGTTATAACTTCGGTCACATAATAATGATGATGATGATGATGATGATGATGATGATGATGATGATGATGATGATGATGATGGCAGTGCCTGGAGATGGCAGAATAGACGAGAAAGAACTGGAGAAAATAACAAAATACAAAGACCTACAAATAGAAATAGAAAGACTATGGCAAAAGCAAGCAAGGGTAGTACCAATAGTAATAGGCGCCTTGGGTGCAATCCCAAAACAACTGGAGCACCACTTGAACACCATCATTGGCATTGACAAATTCGCCATTAGTCAATTGCAAAAGTCGGCCTTACTAGGAACCGCTTCCATCCTGCGACAATCTCTGTAATACCATCAAACATCCACATCTGCCTATCCCAGGTCCTTGGTAAGGACTCAATAGGTAGACAAATGGAGGTCATCTAGAAGCGGTGAATGCTCCAACACTGGAAGTTTTTAAGAAGAGACTGGACAGCCATTTGTCCGAAATGGTGTAGGGTTTCCTTCCTGAGCAGGGGGTTGGACTAGATGACCTCCAAGGTCCCTTCCAACATCATCATCATCATCATCATCATCATCATCATCATCATCATCATTATTATTATTATTATTAACCCCCTGCTCAGGCAGGAAACCCTATAATGTTGTAAGTCAAGGAGTACCTGTACTTGCCATAATGAATGGAAAAAGGGGTTTGGGGGAGATTGTTTTCTAGTTTTAGGGATCACGAGTTTTAAAATCACACCTTTCCCTCATTTGGCTCCCTTTTCTTCCTTCCCTGAAAACTCATCCCATGGATCTGAAAAGATTCCCTTTCTGAGACCATGGATGGCAGGTTCTCTCGCTGATAGAAGTTTCCTGCCCACACTATAGCGAATCTTCTCTTTCTCCACTCCCTCCACCCCACGTCACAAAACAAGCTTATGCTCGCACACGTGCACACACTTAAAAACCACCGTTAGGGACAATTTAGGGGCTATTATCTCAACCACAAAACTTCCGGTGGCTCCGCGGCCCCTGCTGGGTCTCCTTTGTGAGACTCCGCTCTCTGGATTTGTAAAGCCGCGAAAAACAGCGCTCATCAGCTGTTTTTTCGTGGTGAAAAATCCCCTCTCCGGGCAAAGGAGAGGTGTAGAGCATCGGGAGTAAGGTTGAGCCTTCTTAGATCCCTGGAAAATAAGTTTTCAGGGATTAAGAGTGAGCTCCCTATAGCTCCGGAGAACGCTCCTTTCCAGAGACGCCTCTGTCTTCTGACAGAGAAAGACGCCGCGACCACCTCTGCTTCTTCTAAGTTCAACACTGGAGAGACTGTAAGCAGGCTGAATGAATACAGGAGTTTTAAATGGATTGCAAGTATTTTTATTGTTTTTTTTGGCTATACATTTCTAATGTTCACAATCAACATAATGTTTTAAGATGGCGCTTAACTTTCACTGCTTTCATTGTTAGGGAAAGTGCTGGATAGTGAAAGTGGATTTGTTATTTCTCACTTCCTGCTTCTTTAAGTGCAGCTAGAGAGATGGCTGTGACTATTTGAAATTTAAAATGGAGTGGAATCTACAGTCAAATGCTAAACCTATGTTGGATTGTACTGATGAATTTTATGAAAAAAGACCTGATACACAGAAGACTTTTACGCAAGAGTTTAAAGAGATTAAAGCACTTTTGAAAGAGGCTTTTACAGAAATATTTACTATATGTGCTGGATACCTTCCTTTGAGTGAAGCTGAACAACTTACTGCTGAACAATTTATATCACAATTTGAATATGGAGAAGAGTTGGAACATTTAACTGGAATCTCCCCTTCAAATGAATTACAATCCTCTGTTGAGTATTATACAATACAAGAGAAATTAGGAGATCAACAGGGAAAGGAAGAGGATACTTCTGAGAATGGGGACTATAACTGGATTTTGCTTGATGAAAAGTTTATTTATGGAGAGGAAGAGGTTTTGTTTCAAGAAAAGGAATTCTATCCAGTTAAGCACCAAGAAGAGGATTTAATTCACAAAAGAGAGACATTGTTTCACCTCAAGAAGCACTTAGGCTACAAAGTGAAATGGACTTTGTTTGATGAGCAGTTTATTTATGGAGAGCAAGAGGAATTGATTCAAGAAAGGAAGATTCAGTTTCAGAAGCAATTTATTTACGGGGCTGAAGAAATAACGAAGAGAGACTTATTATTTGAAAGGGTGGCCCTGTTATGGCGGCTTGTTTGGTTAAGAAAAAAACCTAGAGTTCGTTTGAAGCAATGAAATTTAAACTTGTATGTAAGGAATTATTGGCAATTTAAAATTATGGACTGAATTGAGGACCAAGATTAGGAGTAAGATGCAAGAGAAGATGTTTAATGGTTGACATAATTAAATTGACGAAGGATGTATTTGTTTTGATGATCTGGGTTTGACATTAGATTGATTTAATGATGAGATAGATAGACTGGATAAAATTGAAGGAATGTAAGTTAGAAATGCTATAAATAGTTTGTTAGATGAGAGAGCCCAGAAGTCGATTGATTAAATGAAATTTATAGATGATAAATATTATTTTTAACAAGATGAGTTAATTGTTTAATAAGGAATTAAGCTTAATTTAAGATTATGGGTTGAATTAAAGATAAATATTATAGCTAAGGTTTTGGTGAGGATGGTTAAATGAAGATATATTAAGATATATTATGAGAAATTAAATTGATTAGAATGTAATTGATATTGCTACTATTATATTATTACTTTTCTTTTTTGAACTGAGGGATTCATTGATATTGTTATCGTTATTAATATTATCTGTTTAATTCTAATAAGATGAGTTTTTTTTAGAATGTAATTGATATTGCTACTACTATTATTATTACTATTTTTCTTTTTTTGAATTGAGGGATTTATTGATATTGTTATCGTCATTAATATCATCTGTTTAATTCTAATAAGATGAGTTTTTTTTTAATGGATTGTTTTGATTTAGAGAATGTATATATTACATAGTTTAAAATTCTTGTTAAGATTATACAATAATTATGTTTGATGTAGTGGGGTTTTCTTTTGTTATACCCTGTAAGCATTCTGGGAAGTCGTGGGTTAGGGAGGGATTATAATTTTAGATATGATGTTTTCTCAACTGTATTTGGGGTTGGTGGAAGAATAATTAATTATTGTTACTAAAGGGTTGTCTGGGTGGCCTTTGGTGGAGTGAAGATTGATTTAAGTGGAAGTTGATAAGAAGGGGGAATAATAGGATGGAGATAGAGAAGGATGAAGGTTATTTGTTTGAGATGTTTATTTTCAGTTGAGTTATTATCATTAGATGCATTGGAAAACGTATTTATGCTCTGTTTATGGATGATTGTTTATTTTAATACTATGATTTGATATGATTAGTCTCTTTTTTCTGTTAAAATTTAAAAAAAAACCAATAAAAATATTTAAAAAAAAAAAAAAGAAAAGTGTCTCATCCACTCAGGAAGTGGACTACGTGGTCCATGATTAACCTGCTGTTCAGAAACTGATCTTGTTGTTTCTGGTCAAAGCATACTCAGACACATGTATGCACATACCCAACACACACACACTTACTTTTGGCTAACATTCTTGGCTAGGTCAGCCAAGGCGCTTTCCCACATCCACCAGTCCTGCAGTTCTCAAACAATTCAGTCTCAGCACCCCTTAAAAACAATTTGAGCATCCCACACAGCATAAATTTATTGTACTGTATTAAAAAGCAAATCTGAGAAATTTCAAAATATTTGACTTGGTCGACCCTTGAAAGCATCTTAGGCGTGGTTTCCATCACATGACTGCCTATCTTCCTAACTTTCCTCCCCCCCCCCCCGCAGTCCTTAGCTTCTGCCCAGTCCAGTAAAAAATGGTCGTAAGTCACTTTTTTCAGTGCTGTTATAACTTCGGTCACATAATAATGATGATGATGATGATGATGATGATGATGATGATGATGATGATGATGATGATGATGATGGCAGTGCCTGGAGATGGCAGAATAGACGAGAAAGAACTGGAGAAAATAACAAAATACAAAGACCTACAAATAGAAATAGAAAGACTATGGCAAAAGCAAGCAAGGGTAGTACCAATAGTAATAGGCGCCTTGGGTGCAATCCCAAAACAACTGGAGCACCACTTGAACACCATCATTGGCATTGACAAATTCGCCATTAGTCAATTGCAAAAGTCGGCCTTACTAGGAACCGCTTCCATCCTGCGACAATATCTGTAATACCATCAAACATCCACATCTGCCTATCCCAGGTCCTTGGTAAGGACTCGATAGGTAGACAAATGGAGGTCATCTAGAAGCGGTGAATGCTCCAACACTGGAAGTTTTTAAGAAGAGACTGGACAGCCATTTGTCCGAAATGGTGTAGGGTTTCCTTCCTGAGCAGGGGGTTGGACTAGATGACCTCCAAGGTCCCTTCCAACATCATCATCATCATCATATTATTATTATTATTATTATTATTATTATTATTATTATTAACCCCCTGCTCAGGCAGGAAACCCTATAATGTTATAAGTCAAGGAGTACCTGTACTTGCCATAATGAATGGAAAGAGGGGTTTGGGGGAGATTGTTTTCTAGTTTTAGGGATCACGAGTTTTCAAATCACACCTTTCCCTCATCTGGCTCCCTTTTCTTCCTTCCCTGAAAACTCATCCCATGGATCTCAAAAGATTCCCTTTCTGAGACCATGGATGGCAGGTTCTCTCGCTGATAGAAAGTTTCCTGCCCACACTATAGCGAATCTTCTCTTTCTCCACTCCCTCCACCCCATGTCACAAAACAAGCTTATGCTCGCACACGTGCACACACTTAAAAACCACCGTTAGGGACAATTTAGGGGCTATTATCTCAACCACAAAACATAACCACTTGGAAAAAGGAAAGCCAGAAGTAAGCACAATAATTGAGAGGGTGAAAGGGGACGAGGGGAAGAGAAACCAAGAAAACTGCTCATTTTGTGCGGCTCACAAATCTTTGGTGGAATCGTTTCTCTATTCCCCTTGGCAGTAATGTTATTTATCATTTGGTCCTTGTTTGGGAAGAAGCAACAGCCAAAAGGAAATAAACCGGTTTTAAAACTGTTGGAGCATAACGTTCTATTTATTTGAGGATGGCTATAATGACTCCCAAGTGATCCAGCAATGAACTATTATCACAGTTAAATTACAATGTTGAAGACATATGCGAGTCTAGGGGAAAAAAAAGAGGATTAATTATTTGAAATCACATGGACTCTTTTTAATTTGGGGGACAAGGTTGAAGAAGAGGTGAAATTCACTACTACTACTACTACTACTAATAATAATAATAATAATAATAATAATAATAATAATAATAATAATAATAATGGCACATAAAATCAGTGTTTACAGATCTTATATGTATACCCTTGTAGCATTTATATTTCTATAAATATAAATGAATATTGTGTATTCATCGGCTGTATATTAATACTAAAAAAAAATGTTGGTACACAAAACCATTGCATGTTGGATTTTTTTTAAAAAAAAGAAAATCTGTAAGATCCCTGCCACAGAAGGAAGTTTTTCTCTGCAGAAAATTATGCAACAGAACTTTCATTCCATTACACTTGAACAAGCAGATGTTAAATTTGATCGCCATTGCATATCAACAAATAATTAATAAAGTGATTGTTCCCATTGTGGAGCATGCTTCTTACCAAGATACACAAGGAAATATCTGGTTACCACACCCTCAGATGCCTGGACTTCAGAACTAAGACACAGAGACGATCAAACAATGAAGTAGGAAGACAGGCAGAGCCTGGAGGTAGAATCAAGAGAGGAATCAGCCTAGAACAGTGGTGGCGAACCTACGGCTCGGGTGCCAGAGGCGGCACTCAGAGCCCTCTCTGTGGGCACGCACGCCATCGCCCCAGTCCTAGGCCAGCAGCTGGGTTTTATAAAACCTTTTCACTTTAGGCCTCTGCCGCCGTGTGCAAAAGAAAAAAAAGTTTCAATCAGTCAATTTCAACTTCTCGCAGGAAAAAAAAGATCTTGCGAAGTTGAAATTGATTGACTGAACTTTTTAGTCCCACCCAGTCTGCCATTACCACCGCAGCCACGCCCACCCAATTGGCCATGCCCACCCAATAGGCCACACCCAGCCAATGGGCCCCACCCACCTAGCATTCGACAATGCGTAAATGGTTTTGGGTTGCAGTTTGGGCAGTCAATCTCTAAAAGGTTCGCCATCGCTGGCCTAGAATCATTACATGCTCACAAGTGGTTTATATCCAGCCCATCTTGAATTCTGTTAACTCTTATCAAGCGCCAATTTAGTGCTGGCTGAAAAAAATAAATAAAATAAATAAATAAAAAAACAAAAAAAACCAAAATGGCGGACCGTGACGGGCGGATCTGCGCATGTGCAGCGCGCGCATGACGGGCCGATCTGCGCATGCACGGCGCGCGCACGCCGAAAAAAAATTAAAAAAATCCCAAAAAAAATTCAAAAAAACAAAAACAAAATGGTGGACCGCGACGGGCGGATCCGCGCATGCGCGGTGCACGCAATGGGCGATCCGCGCATGCGCAGCACGCGCACGCCAAAAAAATAAAAAAAATAAAAAAAACTTTTAAAAAAACCAAAATGGCGGACCATGGTGTCCGGCGACCCCCGCGAAACGGTCGTTCGACCCCAAATGGGGTCGCGACCCATAGGTTGAGAACCACTGCTCTACACATACATAACACATTTAAAACATACTATATACAAGATATGTATAGACCAGGGGTAGGCAACCTTGGCTCTTTTATGACTCGTGGACTTCAACTCCCAGAATCCCTGAGCCAGCATGGCTCAGCATGGAAACCTCTCCCTTTCCCCTCAGCATAGCTACCCCTGGTCTATACATACCGGTATGTTGTGTATGTGTACACTTTGAGAGGAAGTAACTAAATTTCATTTTTAATGTGTGCCACTGTGTCCACAGGAAAAAAAATGACAATAAAGGTTATCTATCTATGTATCTAATGGACACTTTGCGGTCCATTAGTATTGTCAGATACGAAGAATAGCATAGCTGGCTCAGGAATTCTGGGAGTTGAAGTCCACGAGTCATAAAAGAGCCAAGGTCGCCTACCCGATATAGACGCACAATCCTTACATACCGGTATAAGTAACATAATATTATTCACTGTCCATCTTGCTAAAAGTCTTCAAAGATCCTATGGAGGAGTTACCCTTGGACTGACTGAAGCACTTCTTGACAACACACTAAATCCAAATTAACAAAATTAAATTGCTATTTTCATATATTTGGTTCAAACAAATGGTATGACTGACTGTCCTGCAAATCTAAACAGAGTTTTCAGAAAGTTTATAAAAGTTACATTTGGCCCGGCTGTTCAGAAACTTTCCAGTTATTAAAATGTCTATGTATCAGAATTCTGGGAGTTGAAGTCCACATGCCTTAAAAGTGTCAAGGTTGAGAAACACTGGTCTAACCAGTGGCATGGAATTCTTGTAGGCAATATTCAGAAATCAAGACATAATCCTCTTAATTTCAACAAAATGCACTTTTTTTTCCCCTGTAGCCGGACTGTAAGTTGATATAGAAATTTGGGAAAGTATCAAGTGAAAGAAAAAGAGACAATTTGGTGTCAAGGTTAAGGCATCAGGCTAGAAAATGGAAAACTGTGACTTCTAGTCCTGTTTTAGGCTTGAAGTTATTCATGCTCAACCCTGGTTAGGAGGCAATGGAAACCACCTCCAAAGAGCCCTGGCAAGAAAACTGCAGTGACTTGTCTAGGCACCAAGGCTCAAAAACTGACTCGAAATGACCAAACATTTATCAAAATTAGCAAGAAGTAATGTGTTCTAAATCATGAAGTTTCCAAGGCCCATTAACTTCATTGCCCCAAGCGATAAGCAACAAGGATTGTTAAATTGGCTATAACCAACCAAACATAATGCTTCTCCAGCTTTCTGTTCCCATTACCTAAGAAATCCTGCATTACCTATTACAGAAATCCTTCTTGCTTGAATATTTGATAAATGGGACTTTGTGCCCTCTCTTCCAGAGTTGTCAGTGTAGAAAAAGCAAGCACACATTTAAGGCTAAATGTGCAGTGAATCCCGTGTGGCATATTTTGCTTTGCTGCTTTTAATCCATGCAGCAACCTACTATCTCATCATTCCACAGAGATTAAGAACTTTCTCTGGAGCAAAAGATCAGGACACACAACACCTATCCTAGAGTTCAGATGAACTCCTGGAGGTGATTTATTGAAAGTTGAATCTCGCCCAACATTTTTGGAGTTACTGAATAAACATCATCAATTCATTAAGGCTGATATGGCAAATATTTACAGGGGGAGGTGCAGACAACTACATGGGTAAAATATATTAATGACTTCATTCTGCAGCAAAATGATCATTATAGTTCCATTTTTCAAGGCACTTGCAATTCCTTTATTTTACCCCAATTTCTTAATACGCTGTTATAGGCACAATCTGATACTTCGCCCTCAATTGTTACTAAAAGTAGATATCACAACATTCCTTGCCAGGCTGTTCTAACAAAACAAGGATGTGGCAGGTATGTTATTAGACTACCCCCATATTACACCTGGCACCTTGATCTCACTGAACCACTTATTAGTAAGTTTTCTCACCTATCATAATCAGCTATTTTAGATTAGCTCCTGCAAGATCAACATACTGAAACATCTAAGAAGGTCATAAAACCTGCAGACACATTAGAAAGTGTGGCTTGCTCTACAATTGGCTATGTCCAGGATCTGGTTTTCTACCTATTCACTATCACATTTGTTGGCTACTTCATCAGACTCTTCCACCAATCATGTACAGCAGGGGTCCACAACCATGGCCACTTTATGACTTGTGGACTTCAACTCCCAGAATTCCTGAGCCAGCCATGGGAGTGGAAGTCCACATGTCTTAAATTTGCCAAGTTTGAAGACTCCTGCCCTAAACAAGCAGACTTTCAGGCAAAAGCTGTGGGTGGATGGGAGAATGTCACAGGTGAGTGTCACTGAATGTAGGTGGGATGATGGGGGCTGCAAACAGATGCTTCTGAATATGGTTCACACTCCTCAGGAGAAAAAGCAGCAGAAGTAACTTAGAGGAACAACTTGTAACCTTGCTCTTCCTTCCCCTATAACTTTGTTTGTGGGAAGCCAGCAGGGAAGGTTAAAAATGGTGTTCATGTAACCACCATGATATTGATCAGTATGCTATTATGATCATGAGCCAGAACCCAAGAGCCCAGATTACAATCATATAATCATAGGGATGGCCAGAAATTTGAGGACAGTGCTGTTGTAACTTTGAATGATCTCTAAATGAGTAGTAGTAGCCCAAGGACTACCAGTATTTGCCTGGACTCTAAAGAAGAGATATCAGACCTTTGACCAGTCAAACTGCTCTGCTGGTAAGTTATAATTAGCAAATTGCCTGATCTGGAGAATGAAAGGGACCACAGTTCAGCTCTGCACACAGATCTCCACATCTGGCATCTCAACTTAAAGGTACAGGCAAGGCATCTCTTTGGGATCCTGGAGAATGGCTAGAATCTGCCTAAGCATAAGGTAACATCTTACGATTCTGCAGAATTTGAGGGGTCCCTGGTGGCCTCTGAGCTTGGTTGTTTTCTTGCAGGAGTTTCATTACCCAAATTAGGTAACATCATCAGTGCTATCAATAAGTACCATTGATGATGTTACCTGGTTGGGTAATGAAACATCTGCAGGAAAAGAACCAAGGTTAGAGAGCACCAAGGACCCCTCATTTCAACCCTAAACGACAAATATTCTCTTTTATTGGTCTGCAGAGTTTCTCTAATATTAGGATGAGAAATATGAGACGCTGCTTTACATTGATCCAGACCATTGCTCCAATATGGCTGGCTCAGGAATTCTGGGAGCTGAAGCCCATGAGTCATAAAAGAGCCAAGGTTGCCTACCCCTGAACTACCCCTGTATTGGCAACACTGATAATCAGCTGGTATGCCACAAAGTCATTTTCCCAGCCATGCCTAAAATGTTAGGGACCACATGCATTCACAAACTACTGTCCACCTCTGAGCTATGGACATACTAACAGCATGGACTTTTGTTCACATGCAAGGTAAATCCAACTTAGATGGCATCTGTAGACGACTCTCATAATTCTGAAAAGGCACAGAACTGATAATATATCGGTTTACTTGCTATAGCTCTTCCATTACCAAGTTATTAAAACAGGATGGCAACTAAACAGTGGCAAACTAAAATGAGAAGCTACAAAAGTCTTATTCAGAAGACTCCATGTTAGCCACCTAATACAATGCTTTTGTGCACCTGCTACTTAGGGATTCTTGCGGTAGTTTCTTCCACAAATAAATTTATTTCCCTTTTTTTCCTTTTATTTCCCCAAAATCTAAAGGATGGACAGGAGAGGAGTCATAATGTAAACATAATGCACCAGTGTTGTGTCCCGAAACCTCATAACATAATTAGAACTTCTGGGGAACAGGAGATGACAGGCTCTTTTATTCAAGCAATCAATAAGGTTGACACAATCAATCAACCACCATGATCTGCCTGACACCATTTTTTTAAGAGAGACAGAGAATTTGCAAAGGAAAGCGAATCCATGGATATCCAGGAACAGGGTAGGGAAAAAACCCAATTCTGTACAAAAGTGTTCCTTGGCTCAATTCATGCATTGTGATGAACCTTGTTTTTTTTTTAAGTACATTGTTTATAACCACAATTAAGAACATACAGCATATGAAAGCATATTGTGGCTTACCCTCCAACCAAACTATGTTAAGTCCTGCCAAAAGATACTGTGACTCAAAAAGATGCGATGATGCCAAAACGCTCTGAGAGATCAGGAAGAAAACGAGGGTCATTGACCTGGATCACAGCCCCCTTTCACACACACCTATTCCATACAGAGATTAAGACCTTGTTTAAATTGCCCACCAAATCCACAAGTAAAACTCTTAAGCTCTCTCCAAAACCCCTGAGGTGGACTCATCTGATAGGCCCGACCTCCCCACAAAATAGGAGAAGAGCAAGAATTCCAGGGCTGTGACTCAACTGAGAAATCAAAAAAGGCATTCCAGAAGACAGCAATGTCCTAACATTTCTTCACTGAACAAGAGGGAGGCCTTCGTATCCAGGTTTATGATAATACATTTGATCATACCAGTGTTTCTCAACCTTGGCAACTTTACGCTGTGGGGCCTTCAACTCCCAGAATTCCTCAGCCAGCCATACTGGCTGGGGAATTCTGGGAGTTGAAGTCCACACAGCTTAAGTTGCAAAGGCTGGACACCCCTGATCTACAAAGTGCCATTTTTCTTAACAGGAAAAACATACAAACAAACAAAAAAACTGGCTATGGGATTCTGGGAGTTGACATCTTAAAGTTGCCATTGGATTATACAGTATTAAGTTCTTTTTTTATTTATATTGTTTCCTGAATATAAGTAAAAAAAAGAACTTAATACTGTATAATCCAGTGGCAACTTTAAACTGTCAACTCCCAGAATCCTGTGTGTGTGTGTGTGTGTGTGTGTGTGCGTGTGTAAACATGCTGCTGGTTATTCGGTCCACACTGGCTAAGTGGGTGCCCCAAATAAGTACTGTACATTTGCAGTAGATCAGTTCCTCTTATTCAGTAAGTCAGATGAGAAACAGTTTCATTCAATTAAAATCATCCCTACCTGATAAGAGGTATTGTGAACTCTTGCTTTCTATTGATGTTATTGAGTCTGTTCCACATCTGCTACTGATACATCAGTAGTAAAGGGGGGGGGAGAAGAGAGAAGTAATTCCTTTTGGTAACGAAAACACTCAAAGAGGGAAGGAAATTGGGCATTCAGCCTTTTAATAAAGGAAATGTTTATTCATTGGCAGCTTTATGTGAATGCTTGAGTAATATGGGCCACACTGAAGACATTTAATTACTAGCACTTGAAACTGGTCCACCCGAACTTGCTTAAAATTAAAAGCTTAATATTAAATCCCATCTGTCTTACTTCCAGTAAGTAACTTTAGTTATCTTACTTTATTACTCACAACTAAGCTGTATTATTATTAGGATAAAGCAGTAATCTTTATCAATCTACTAGAGCAGGGGTAGGCCACTTTGGCTCTTTTATGACTGGTGGACTTCAACTCCCAGAATTCCTGAGCCAGCATGGCTCAGCTTGGAAACCTCTTCCTTTCCCCTCAGCATGGCTGGCTCAGGAATTCTGGGAGTTGAAGTCCATGAGTCATAAAAGAGCCAAGGTTGCCTACCCTGTACTAGACTAAGGAGTCCCCAACCTCTAGGCCACGGCCCGTTGGGACCCGGGCCGCCAAAGTGTGGGTGAGCACACGAAGCTTCATTTGTGCAGGCATAATGGACATGACTAGAGTTTTAGCAGTAGATGGCTTACTTCAGAAGCTATAATCCTGATGCAGTGCCTACCATTCAACCTGGAGGGATTTAATTCTATGCAAACACAGATGGAATTCTACTGAAGGTTTTCAGAAGATCCATTCATAGTATGTAGCAGAGACACCACAAACAAACCTACATTTCTTCTCTGAAACACACAGGCCACCCTACAAAAATGTGATGGAATCAATGGTGGGATTCAGCCGGTTCGCACCAGTTCGGCAGAACCGGTAGCTAATTTGTTGTTGCCCAGGCCCAGGAGGGACTTACAGAAGCGGCATCCACACAAAGAACCAGTTGTTCACATATTTGAATCCCACCATGTCAATAGCTTTAAAAAATCAAACCAAGGAAACTCAAAAGATGCTTTTGCTTTCCTTTTTTTATAAATATTTTATTAATTTTCTAATTTTACAATCATGAGCATGTACCACTGAATTACCTGTGATTGCAAAATTAGAAAATTAATAAAATATTTATTTATTTAAAAAAAATCAAAGATGCTTTTCAAAAGGCAACTAGAAGTGGAAACTGATTAAGGAGAGAAGCAACCTAGAACTAAGGAGAAACTTCCTGACAGTTAGAACAATTAACCAGTGGAACAACCTGCCTCCAGAAGTGGTGAATGCTCCAACACTGGAAGTTTTTAAGAAGAGACTGGACAGCCATTTATCCGAAATGGTGTAGGGTTTCCATGACCTCCAACGTCCATTCCAACTTTATTATTATTATTGTAAGAAGAAGGGGTCAACCTATTTTCCAAAGCACCTGAAAGCAGAACAAGAAGCAATGGATGTACCACGATGTAAAAAAGATGTTGAGATTCTAGAACAGCGATTCTCAACCTGTGGGTCGCGACCCCACTTGGGGTCGAACGACCATTTCACGGGAGTCGCCAAACAACACAGTCTGCCATTTTTCCCCCTTTTCCTTAGCTGTGCTACTCCCTCTTATTCTATTGGCTTTTGAAAGCCAATAGAATAGACTCTCTTGAATAGTCTAATTCTATTGGCTTTCAAAAGCCAATAGGAATTGTCCAGGCTGTCTCTGCCCTGCTGAGCCCGCCAAAAGTCCCAGTCTGCAAAGGGTGCTGCAAGTTGTCTGCAGCGAAGGAGAGCTGTCTAGAAGTTTCCACCCCTCCCTGCTGAGCAACTACTAAAAATGTAAGTAAAAGAGGGCCAGGGGTGGGAGGTGGGTGGCCGGCGGCCGCAGGAAGGGTTGCTGGCGCGCGTGGGGCCTGGCGGGTGCCTTACCTCCCTTGGGCTGGGCCAGCTGGGTGCAGGGGGCGGCACCACGCATGCGCGGTGCTCCCGGGCAGGGAAAGTCCTCGACTTACGACCGGTTGGGTCCTCGACTTACGACCGGTTGGGTAGTCCTTGACTTACGACCAGTTGGGGGTCGTGGCATTAAAAAGGTTGAGAACCACTGCTCTAGAAAGAGTACAGAGAACAGCAACAAAGATGATCAGGGGACTGGCGGCTAAAACATATAAGGAACAGTTGCTGGAATTGGGTATGTCTACTTTAATGAAGAGAAGGACGAGGGGGGACATGATAGCAGTTTTGCAATATCTCAGGGCTGCCCCAAAGAAGAGGGAGTCAAGCTATTTCCCAAAGCGCCTGAAGGCAGGACAAGAAGCAACGGGTGGAAACTAAGCAAGGAGAGAAGCAACCTAGAACTAAGGAGAAACTTCCTGACAGTTAGAACAATTAACTAGTCGTGGAACAACCTGCCTCCAGAAGCGGTGAATGCTCCAACACTGGAAGTGTTTAAGAAGAGACTGGACAGCCATTTGTCTGAAATGGTATAGGGTTTCCTGCCTGAGCAGGGGATTGGACTAGATGACCTCCAAGGTCCCTTCCAACTTTATTATTATAACCAATGAAGCTCCTTGGATGAGAAGCAAAATGTCTCCCTCAGAGAAAAAAACAGTCCAACTGCCTTTTTAAAAAGCATCTGTGAGACAACTATAACCTGGATGATTGAGACTCTCCACAGACAAACCAAGGAAAGCCTTCTTTCTGATTAACTGGAGTTTCCCTACATGTTAAATGGAATCTAGGATTCTTGGTTAAGTTCGGCGAACAGTCAAACAGTTATTTGTTTATGGGGTAAAAAAAAAAAAACCCAGCAACTTGAGTTTCAAATTGGGAAGAAACAGGCATAAATCCATCCTGTAGGGACTATCACAGCTTGCTGCAAATTTGGAAATTCTAAGTTTCAAGGAGTTTATATCCTTTCTTCCCTATGTTAAAAAGGCATCATAGCTCTGTAATTTAAAAGCATGTTATGTTCTTCGAGAACTCCATTACACTAGCAATCCCCAGCTCAAACCACTTTCTAATGTGCAAGAACAAGTGGGAAATGAAACAAGTATTTAGCAGATCTTTAGCAGTAGATCTCACAATGTGTTGGATTAGAGACCTAATTTTGCATGAGGACTTCCCACATCCCCATGAAGAAATTAGAATCAAAGTCCCAATCGAGGGTTAGACATGATGCTAGATGAAAAACTAGATCCCTAAAGTAGTCAAATTGATTCACACAAGAGAATATCACATTCCTTTCCCCAACCCACAACTCCCACCTAAAATTAAATTATTTTATTAAAACAGCCATCGGCCTTGCAACATATCCAAATTTCTCAAGATTCCAGCATTTCATCAGAGATCTCATAAGACCTCAACCTGCTTTGATGTCCTCAGTTGCGTTTTAGGGTCACATCCGACTCATGGGCTGTCCACGTCCAGCATGTGACATCACCAGGGGAGCAGGGCATCACCGCCATCAGGGGACAGATCGTCATCGGGGGCAGGGCACTGGCAGTGGGGAGTGGGGCATCAGTAGCAGGGGACAGGGCATAAGGGGCAGGATGTTGTAATCACCATTTGCGATCCCAGCTGGCTTCCAACAAGCAAAGTTAATGGGAGAAGCTGGATTCGCTTAAGGATTGCATGATTCATTTAACAACTGCAGTGATTTGCTTAGCAACCATGCCCAAAAAGTCATTAAATCATGCATGACTCACTTAACATCCGCCCTGCTTAGCAACAGGTCTTAATTGTGGTCAAAGACTACCTGTAGAGGAATTTCCACCATCCAAACCTGCTGCCTTGTCACATTCTGTAGGCCAGGGGTAGGCAACCTTGGCTCTTTTATGACTCGTGGACTTCAACTCCCAGAATTCCTGAGCCAGCATGACTCAGCTTGGAAACCTCTCCTTTTCCCCTCAGCATGGCTGGCTCAGGAATTCTGGGAGTTGAAGTCCACGAGTCATAAAAGAGTCAAGGTTGCCTACCCCTACTATAGGGTGTTTAACCGTGTCCAATTCAACATGAGGAGATCTGCAGAGGTGCCAGGCTATGAGAAAACAGTAACACAAAAGTAGATTCTTTTGAGAGACAACTGCAACCTAAATTCTTATTAAAATGAAGAAATACCCTATGCTTTAATCTGAATTCGGGCACACCAAGCCCTATTTTGTGTCATAAACTATGTGGATTGGGGGGAGAGGGGGCTTTCTAGAAACAGAAAGTCAATCTTGCAAGCATGGTTGCTCACAATGAATATTTGGAAAATGTACTATGTCAGAACTGCGCGACAGGGCTAAATTTAAAGAAATAAAGAGAAATTACCTGTTAGCCAGTGTGTTTTTTTAATTACTTAGCAGTCATAGCAAACAATTCGGAATTAGACATACTTGGAAAGACAGCCGTTTCCACAGTAATTTTTTATGAAGAAAATCAAAACAGTCCTCATGAATCAATGCATTCTCCTTTGGAAGAAGATCTTTGGAAAAGCAGCAGGGCAGCCACAAATTCTAATAAAAGCTCACCAAGGCACTTCTCTGAAAAGCAAGTGAAGCATTTGCTTGGGGGGGGGAAAAGGAAAGAAAATTGCAAAACTATCTGCCCAGAATAGTTACGTATATATCAAGTAGGTGTACAAAAACAAAGGAAGATGATAGGGCTGACAATGGCATCCAGCGATGCTTCCCAAAACCGGTACCAAATTTTTACTTTAAATAGGATACATTTCACTATGGTTAAACCAATTTCCTACTTATCGTTACATCAAACAAAATCAACTTTAGCTTTTGTTCTTGGCATGTGTGGAGACTAACACACCTTTAACAGCCAGTTGTGCCTCATGGAACAGGAAAAATTGCATTTCAGTCCTTTACTGACAGAAATGGTTCTTTTTCAGTACATTATTTTGAAGCAAACCAACCAGGCAACAAGTCATGCAGCTCAACATATACTGGTAGTCCTCAACGTATGACTGTAATTGACCCTGGCAATTAGGGTCATAAGTCATAACAGTTGTAAAGCAAGTCACATGTCACTGGAGCTGATTTTATTATTATTTTTTGTGCTGTGGTTGTTAAGTCATAAACCCAACATGGCTGTTCTAAAGGGAACATGGCAGTCATAAAGGGAATGCAGTGAGCCCATTGTTCACTATGGGTCAGTTTTTCATAAATCATAAACTGCAATCACATGACTGGGGGGGGGCATGGCAAATGGATGCAAATGTGGGCCTATTGCAGAGTGCCCCAAATTTTAAAAACGAGTCGTAACTCCCTTTTGGGAGGGTTTATCCTAACTTTGAAGGGTCAGCATGCAACAGCTCATAAGTGGAGGACTATCTTTATACAAACTACAAACACCCTAGGTCAGGGGCAGGCAACTCTTTTATGACTTGTGGACTTCAACTCCCAGAATTCCTGAGCCAGCCATGTTGAGGGGAAAGGGAGAGTTTCTAAGCTGAGCCACGTTGGCTCAGGAATTCTGGGAGTTGAAGTCCACGAGTCATAAAAGAGCCAAAGTGGCCTAATCCTGCCCTAGGTACTTCAATTTCAGCATTCTCATTTGCAATTGTTTTGGTTTAAAAAAAAAAATCAAAGGGGGTGTTTTAAGTGGATCGCCCTCCATCTATTTCTGATTAAGCTCCAAAAACCTAGGTCTTCAGAGGCTTTTGCATTCACCACAACTTTTTTTAAAAAAAGATCAGAGCTAGTTAGATTCTCGGAGGCAGCTTTTTGAGGCAGGAAAGCTCCAAGTGAAATGTTTTTTTTTTCCAGAGCAGCCAATCAATCTGTCCAAGCTGAGCCTAGGGTGAGTTCGAACAGGTCTCCTTTATTTGTGCAAAGCTCACGGCATGCGTAGGCACTCAAAGTTGGATCTCAGTCAGATGTTACCCTACTCCGTCTCTGCCTGGACAAGCCGGCAGCAAAGTCAGCAGCTGTAGACAGTAGTTGCTGCTCTAGAGAGCAAATATTGATCAAAATGAAAGGGGAATGAGAAATTTCAGGAAATGCACTAAAACCAGGCAAGCCTTCCCGTTAAAACAATGAGGCTGAATCTGCTTGTTTTTATAAGTGAATGTCTCCTGTAAACATTCTATTACAGTTTTATTTCATGATCTTTTTTTGTTGCCATTGTTTGCTTTGCTCTACACATTAAAGTTTAATTACTAATGGCAATGCATCTATTTCTTGCTCAACTCTTACCCCAATGAAATAATTTGTTTCATGGGGGGGGGGGTACTGTCAGGCACAAAAGAGTAGGTCTACACATGAAGGTTCAATTAAATTGATGTATTGCTAAAACCCTTCTCAGTTAACATTGGGTACTTGCTTACAGTTAGATAAGGGTCAACATCACAAGAGGGGGCTTGGACTTAGTTCTTTTGTGGCCACATAAAGATTCTAGGCTGATCCCCCTTTTCACTCCGCCTCCAAGTTTTGCCATGACTTCTCCTACAGCTACATACATTCACATATTGTACAATGGCTGAGGTACGGGGAGCGGAGGCAGCCACAACATTGCAAAATTTGAAAACTTCTGCTTTATTTAAAGCAGTCAGCTTGAATTTAAGCTCAAGATGCTTTGGATCATAACAGTATCTGAAACTGCTGTCAAACCCACTGTAGTGTGATTATGATTTATCTGTACTTTGCAAGCAGAAAGAACTCACCTCCCTGTGTAGTTTTCCTTCAACTACGGCTTAACCCAAAAGAAGTTATCGTCTCAAGGCTGCTGATCATGTCAAACGAGTCCTGCCACAGACTTAAGCCGAGTGATTTCAGCAGAATCAAGTGTCATATTTACAAAACGGCAGCCAGCCAGGGATCCAGGCTCCTGGCCAATTTACGGAGTCTATTAAACATATATATTTACATACAGTAAAACAGGGGAGTGCACTGTTCCCGATGATGCTGAAAGGAGTGGGCTGGCTTTCCCAAGTGTGAAAGCTTACCAATCCTTTCAAGTAAACATTGACAATAAATTGGTTTGTCCTCCAAATTGGGAACATGAAACAGAAAGAATATTTTATTACAAAATAACAGCAAAATCAATTTCAAAAGCAAACAGATTCAACACCCATCTGGGCTACAGAAATTGCCAGGAACGGCGCACAGCAGCTTCATGTTAGCACTGTAAGCTAACTTTTCTTGTGTGTGGAGTGAACCCCACAGCAGTTCTGCCATGAACTGTTAAATATTGGCTCTACGAGTTAAGCAGCTGGAAATAAAAAAAAAGTCGAACAGTCTCTTTTTCCGCCAGCACATCTGCATTTCTTCCTGCGTGCCTCTTGGAAACCCGCAAGCCTTCCTCTTAAAACTGGCAGAGTCAAGAACAATCTTCACCTCTTTGATCAGCAATCCTGAAACCCACTGATTTGGGGGCAAGAGTTCCCATGGAAAACAACAGGATTTACTTCTGAGTAAACACACTTTGCTCATCAGATGGCAAAAGTCTATTGAGAATCGACTTAACCAAATTGGGTGGGGCTTACTTCCAAAGAAACAGGCATGGCAGAAGTTGTAAAATGTCTCCGTGATTATTAACATCCCTTCATCTGCTATTTCTTCATTCTTACTTTGTTTTTATGGTCTTTTTTATAATTTTTAATGTTTTTTTTTTCAAAAAAAAAAATTAATACTGATAATGGTTTTAGGCAGTGCTTTTTTTTTTTTGTAAAAAAATAATTTAAAAAAAGGTGCCAGAAGTCATACACGTTATACAACCCGCCTTGCCTACCCTACAAGGTTCCTTGTTCTGGGCGTTCTATGACAAAAAAAAGCCGTGATTTTAGGTATTGGGTTGTTTAAACTTTGTTGAACGTTGCCCAGACTCAATTGTTTGGTGACATGGGCATCTCTATAAATTGGAGAAATAAAGTAAATATAAAACAGTGTTTACCATAAAAAAATGTTCAAACTTAAGTTTTCTTTAAGAAAAAAAAAGTCAGGCTCTCTTGAAAGAAACACGTAGTCCTTGACTTACAGCCATCCGTTCAGTGACCATTCAAAATTATGGTGAGCTGAACTAAGGGGCTTAGCAGATCTTAATCAGAATAGAGCCTCACCAATCTCTTGAACAGTTTGCACAGCTTGCAAAAGCAGTCTTCAAGCTATGGGCCATAAGATGCACCAACATGGCTGAAGGCAAAACCATCCAATATATAAGAGCACTGAATCTGCTTGAAAACCTGACAAAAATGTTTTCCCCTCAAATAATTTAACTTTAGCATTGGAAGCTCGTCCTAGAGTCACCATGAATATGGCAAGGGAAGAAATGCTATTTTGCAGTTTAGTTGTTCATTGGGGTCATCTTAAGGGTGGGGGGGAAATAAAAAAATATAGTTATTTTTGTCGAGTACTGTAATGTAAGATGGGCCATTTTACCTGACACGTGGATTAGGAAGGAATAGTTTGCTAAAAAGAGATGAAGGCTCCTAAATGATTAACCGACTGCTCTTTCCAAAAATATTATTTAAGAAGTCGATCTTTTATTTTTTAAGTTAAAAAGTACTTACTTTTCTATAAAATTTGCCCAATGCAAATTATTCAGAAGGCAATGGAAAAGAGTTATTTATAAAGTCTACAACTGTACTGAAATCTTCCATAGTTTTGTGAAAGGTTGTTTTTTTTTTCCCCTCCTGCAAAAAGAGTTTCTATTTTTTTCTACTTCGTCCGCAAGGTGATTACAATCTTTTTTTGATATTATTACTTTAAAAGAGTTTTTGAGCTTGCTTTATCGTTTGCAAAATGAGGGAGGATCCAACTCTTGGCTAGACATTTTGCCCATCTCTCTGAAGTTATCTTGGCTTCACAATGTCTTGATTCAACATCACACAAGGCATTCCCACATAACGTTTTCCTATGTATTGAAGAAAAAAGGTGGTCCTTGATTTGCAATTTGGATCAGAGTTTCTGTTGTTCAGCAGTTGTTAAATGAGTGGCAGCCAATTTTATGACCTTTCTTGCCACAATTGCTAAGCGAATCATTGTGGTTAAGTGAATCACACAATGGTTCAAGCAACCTGGCTTCCCACACTGACTTGGCTTGACGGAAGCCAGCTGGTAAAAGGTTACAAATGGTGATCACGTGACCCTGGGGTGCTGCAGCCATTGTAAATGCACACCAGTTGCGAAGTGCCGGAATTTTGATCACATGACCTCAGGGATGCTGCGACGGTTGTTAAGTGCAAGGACCAGTCATAAGCAACCTTTCCCCCCCCCTACTTTTGTAACTTCCAGTGGTCACTAAACAAATGGCTGTAAGTCAAGGACTACCTGTACAGTACAGGAATCACTGAGGCTGAGATTTTGAAGAAAAAACTGGAGGAGGAAAGGAAACTCTATAAATTCCGGTATAATAATAACAATAATAATAATAATAATAATAATAGTAGTAGTAGTAGTAGTAGTAGTAGTAGTAGTAGTAGTAGTAGTAGTAAAGTTGGAAGGGACCTTGGAGGTCATCTAGTCCAACCCCCTGCTCAGGCAGGAAACTCTATACCAGTGGTTCTCAACCTTTTTCAGGTTGAGACCCCACTTGCGCCGCCCATGCGCGCCGCGACCCCAACCCGGGTGCGCGCACGCGCGTGCGCAACGGGCCGATCTGCGTATGCGCGGCGCGCAACGAAAAAAAACACAAAATGGTGGACCGCGACAGGCTGATCCGTGCATGCGCGGTGCGTGCGCAACGGCCCAAACCGCGCATGCGCAGCACGCGCGACGAAAAAAACAAAAACCAAAAATAATGGCGAACCGCGACGGGCCGATCCGCGCGTGCGCGGTGCGCGTGACGGCCCGAACCGTGCATGCGCGGCACGCGCGTCAAAAAAAATGGCAGACTGCGGTGTCCGGCGACCCCCGCGAAATGGTCGTTCGACCCCAAATGGGGTCGCGACCCATAGGTTGAGAACCGCTGCCCTATACCATTACAGACAAATGGCTATTCAGTCTCTACAAAAAATTCCAGTGTTGGAGCATTCACAGTTTCTGGAGGCAGGTTGTTCCACTGGTTAACTGTTCTAACTGTTAGAAAGTTTCTCCTTAGTTCTAGGTTGCTTCTCTCCTTGCTTAGTTTCCATCCGTTCCTTCTTTTCCTGCCTTCAGGCGCCTTGGAAAATAGCTTGACTCCCTCTTCTTTGTGGCAGCCCCTGAGATATTGGAAGACTGCTATCATGTCCCCCCTCGGTCCTTCTCTTCATTAAACTAGACATTCCCAATTCCAGCAGCCGTTCCTTAGGATCACAATTTTTTCTTCTTCTTTCTGAAGGAAGATAAAGGTTCTTTTACCCAGCTTGAATGAGAAGGGTTTAAAATGCAGAAGAAACAGCAGGAATACATTTTACCAACCAATTCAAATGAGTTGGATGATTCACAGTGCCATCCATTTTTCTACAAAAGGGCCTCTTATAATTTCATCAACTGTTCTTTCACCCAAAGTATTCACGTTTTTGTAACAAGCATAAACGCCCATCTTTTTCACCAGCCCCTATTGACGTATTTTCTTTGTTTCCCTTTTTCTTGTTTTATTGTTCTATTATTTTTACTTTCTATTTGATTAAACTTCCTTTTTATTTCTTCGTGGTTTATGGTTGTGAGCCACCTAGAGTAGCCCATGTTGAGACAGGCAGCAAATAAATTTAATAACAACAATAACAGCAGCAAAAGGCATGACAAAGTAGCAACATTGGTGCATCGGAAAACCTCCAAGAAATATCATTTGCCTGCAAGCAAGAACTGGTGGGACCAAAAAATAGAAAAAGTCACAGAAAATGAAGAAATTAAATTGCTCTGGGACTTCAGAATTCAAACAGACAGGCACCTGCCACATAACACCCAGGACTTAACAACTGTTGTTAAGAAAGACAAAAAAAGTCTGGATAGTGAATGTGGCAGCAGTGCCTGGAGACAGCAGAATGGAAGAAATAGAAGACTGTGACAAAGGCAAGCAAGGGTAGTACCAATAGTAATAGGCGCCTTGGGTGCAATCCCAAAATAACTGGAGCATAACGTGAACACCATTGGCATTGATATATTCGCCATCAATCAATTGCAAAAGCCGGCTTTACTTGGAACAGCTTTCATCCTGTGACCTTTTGTGTAACACCATCAAACATCCACATCTGCCTATCCCAGGTCCTTGGTAAGGACTAGATGGGTAGACAAAAATGCTAAACCCAGTTTGAACATGTGGCTGACTGTGTGATGAACAATAATAATAATAATAATAATAATAATAATAATAATAATAATAATAATAATAATAATAATAATAATAAATAGTAGTAGTAGTAGTAGTAGTAGTAATAGTAATTGTCAGGCAAGCACTAATAATATACTTTTAAGGGACACTACTTGGCATAAAATTAGGATGTTGTACAAGAAAATCCAGAGGCTAATTGTTCTTAATAAGCAGAGCAAGTGGCTACAAAAAGAACTTCAACATGCAGAACTTTGAAAAATTCCTACACTCACTAGATTTACCAGTATGCAAACCGTCTTTCGAGGTATAGCCACCCGGGTCCACTGGAAAAATTAAACATCACTTCTCAGTTTAACCTTCCTGACAAGATTAAAATCCTCAGCATTCAGGTGACTTTAGATTGCCTTGGCAGCAGAAGACCCCAAGATGTTTACGGTCCAAAATATTAACCAAATAATTCAGTAGCACTAATACATGTTAAGGTTACAATGCAATATAATAAATCTGTCAAAATTTCTTCACAGCACCATACTTTGAACCAGTGGAGGTTCCAAGTCTTTTGTAAAAACCATTTTTCCATACGTCTCCCAAAAGTCACAAAGCAAGGAGTTGTTTTTAGTTCAAGAGGGGACAGCACCAGCCAGGATCCTGTTGGATCTCCCAATATGAGGTCTTCAGTAAATGTCATTTATACATATAAGCAGATTCTACCTGGAACAGGTGATCTCAAAGATAACCAAATCGCAAACTTGTTTTGTAGAAAACAACTGGGACATTAAATTGCACATGGAAGCAAACAACCAATCAATGCAACTGTGGTACTGGGGTTAGATGTCAATAACCTGTCCAAACCTTTAGCGTAAGTGCACCATGACTGGGAAGTAACTGAAGTTTTCAGATGTTCTTTATGGGCGGTCCCCTATCAAAATGAATTACAGTACAGGTACTCCTCAACTTATGACTGCTTGCTTAGCCATGATTGCTCAAAGCTACGACAATTGGATCGCATTCTATTCTGCAAACCGCCCTTACTTCCGATTTTCAGCCAAACCTCACCAAAGTGAACCACGGATGCCACTTGACGACAACATGTTCGCTTAATGACCGCTGGAAAACAAGTTACAAAATCTTTTACAACTGTTATGACGTACAACCGTAATGGGCAGGACTCCATTATGGTCATATGTCAAGGATTAATATTTGCAGATCACCCTTTCCGTAGTATTGACATTAATCCCTGTGGAAATTCTCAGTCATGCAAGTCGTAGTTGACTGATAGGAGATAGGTGGTGTTGTATTCTTCTCCCTCTCTTGAGGGAGGGGTGTTCAATTCAAACAGACTCTTTTATTCCTCTCTTTCCTACCAATGATCCTCTTTATCCAAAATGTTGACTTTGCAGTCTTCAAAATTATTGACATTAAACCGCGTCCAAGCTAAGAGGAACCGCTATTCTTGGACAGAGAGCTACACCTGGGTTTTTCAGGGGCACAAAAGAGGTTGCACTCCAAAAATGAGAACAGGTAAGAAGAAAGAAGTGGTAGCACAGGGTTAGAAGACATGTGGCTGATGTTTAATTAAAATGCAATTAATAGAAATGTTGCTGTTGTTAGTTGCGAAGTCATGTCCGACCCATCGCGACCCCATGGACAACGTCCCTCCAGGCCTTCCTGTCCTCTATCATCATCTGGAGTCTATTTAAGCTCACGCCTCCTGCTTCAGTGACTCCATCCAGCCACCTCCTTCTCTGTCGTCCCCTTCTTCTCTTGCCCTCCATCTTTCCCAGCATTAGGCCCTTCTCCAGTGAGTCCTTCCTTCTCATTAGGTGGCCAAAGTAGAAATAAATAAATATAATAAACAAAGCTTTATCAGGAGGTAGCACATAGCAGATCTCAGAAGCTAAGCAAGATGGGACTTCCTCAGCATTTGTTTGGAGGAGATCGTGCAATGCCAGGGTCGTAGCCCATCACCCACGTCCATTGCACAAAAGTCTTACTGGAATCAAACTTGACTTGAGGATCTCTTACCACGTTGGAAGAAAATTCATAAAGGACAGTAGCTCTTTCCAAATTTTAAATTAAAATTACAGTGCTACCTCGGTACTCGTTGGTTCCGGGAGGCACAATGAATACTAAGAACGATGAATAACAAGCAAATTTTTCCCACAAGGAATAATGTAGTGACTGACAAGGCAGACGATATTAACAAGTTCTAGCTTGTGTGTTGAGTACCAAATAAGCGATGAGTACCAGGACAAATTTTTCCTGACAAAATGTGTTGAATATCAAATTTGATGAGTTTCAAAGCAACTGAGTACCAAGATACCACTGTACAGTTAGTCCTCAACTTACAACAATTCATTTAGTGACCGTTCAGTTACAACAGCGCTGAAAAAAGTGACCTATGACCATTTTTCACACTTATGACCCCTTCAGCATACCCATGATCATGTGATTTACATTTGGATGTTTGACAACTGGTTCATATTTATGACGGTTAAAGTGTCTCGGGGTCATGTGATCCCCTTTTGCAATCTTCTGACAAGCTAAGTCAATGGGGGAACCAGATTCACTTAACATTCGTGTTACTAACTTAACAACTTCAGTGATTCACTTAATAAATGTGGCAAGAAAAGTCATAAAATGGGGCAAAACTCACTTAACAAATTTCTTACTCAGCAACATGAATGTTGGGCTCGTAAGTTGAGGACTACCTGTGCTAGCAAATAAGGGGGTGGGGAGGTAGGACAGTCTCTCATTCACACACCAAGGTTTCCAAGAGATTATGTAGAAAAGGAAAAGTTAAGAATAAGCTTATTTTTGTTAAGCGGCCATATTAATACTCTGTAGATTGAGGAATACCAATCCTTACCACGTACTCCCACAGAAAATTGCAATGCGTGTCATCAGCATTCCCATCCTAGGTGTTTACACAACTGACATAAGCCCTAGCACACACTGAGTTCCTTTCAGTTCAGCACTTTCAGAGGTGCCCGTATTCCACTTTGCACATCATTTAACAACAGATGAAAAGCTGCACTGTATTTCAGCCTTTTCCAACCCAGGGCTTGTTTTCTTTAAACTGTCTTACGTTTTCTCATAAATGATGTTGTCATCTTACATGTTTTATGAACTATTTTGTCAGTTTATAAGCTGTGCCACCCACCTTTCACCTTTTATGCTTTATCCATTCACACATACACACACACTTCAACTCCCAGAATTCCTCAGCCAGCCCTGCAGAATGGTGCAACTAAGATATAATATAACTAGCTCCCCGTAGTAATAATACCTAGCAATTTTTAGGCCTTAAATTCAGCAAAGAAGTAGATTGCAGACGCCAATTGTATGCATGAGAGGAAAAGAACATCAAAAAGGAATGAACAAATTTCAAAATTCACGGCAAACTTTGAGGCAAACTTTTTGAATTTTTTTAAAGTCTCCAGCTTGATGGGTAACCATCAGAAGATGCTAAACCTTATTTTCATTCTTCTTTAGATGCCTCCTCCATGACAATGTTCAATACATAAGATCATTCAAACAGGAATCATACACTGATGTAAAGAGCCAAGCAAAATCATGAACAAATAAGAGGGATGTCAAAATACATGAAAAGATGAAAAAAACAAGAAGGTATCCACACCAGCATTCATAACTTCATAACCTCTACATCAGGGGTCTTCAAACCTGGCCCTTTTATGACTTGTGGACTTCAACTCCCAGAATTCTTCAGGCAGGCACGCTGGCTGAGGAATTCTGGGGGCTGGAAGTCCACAAGTCATAAAAGGGCCAAATTTGAAGACCCCTGCTCTACATGCTGTCTGAGAAACCAAATGAAATGTGAAAACATTTGTTCTAATTTCAGAGTTACCAACATAATCCCAGTTAGGAGTGATAGAAACAGACAGAAATGAATCAATCTGCAAAGAACTGGGGATCAAGCACATCAGGAACTCCCTCCAGATGTTCCTACAAGAGGAAATAACTGGCAGGGGGGCTAGTAAGGTGACAGAAATGGATTATCCTGAAGTGACAAAAATTCTACTGAACTCAGGTACAGTGTTGATTGAGTAGCAGTATGACTATGAGTAAATACACACAGGATGTGACTGAAACTGATAGAAACAGCTCCTGATCCTCTTAACATAAATCAGAATTATCTTAAGGGGTGTTGGCAAACCTCTAACCTCCTGACTTACATGGTAGTTCCACAACTGGCTGCTACACCATACGGTAGTAGTCAGTCAGCAGCATTCAGAATGATCCTGGGGAACTGAGAAGAACAAACAAAGAGAAGCATTTGCTGAAGCGTTAATCAACTTCTTTTTATTTATCTATTTAGTAGCCCAGGGCATAAGGGCTGCACGGAAATCCAAAGCAACCCACTCCTTTCAGACTAAGGCAGGGGTAGGCAACCTTGGCTCTTTTATGACTCGTGGACTTCAATTCCCAGAATTCCTGAGCCAGCCATGTTGGCTCAGGAATTCTGGGAGTTGATCTCCACGAGTCATAAAAGAGCCAAGGTTGCGTACCCCTGGACTAAGGGATCACTTTTTACCATAGTTCGGGGTGGGATATTTTTATTTGACTCAGATGAGCCCAATGGACCTACAAGCTTGAAGATGCATTACAGATAGTCCTCAACTTACATTCATTTAGTGACCGTTGCAAGTTACAACGGTACTGAAAAAAACGACTTACGGCCCTTGCAGCATCCCCATGGTCATGTGATCAAGACTTGAATGTTTGGCAACTGGTTCATATTTATGATGGTTTCAGTGTCCCGGGGTCATGTGATCACCACAACAGGGGAAGACAGATTCATTTTACAACCGCGTTAGTAACTTAACTAATGCACTTAACACTTGTGGCAAAAAAGGTCGTATAATGGGACAAAACCCATTTAACCACTGGTTCGCTTAGCCACAGAAATGTTGGGCTCAATTGCGGTCATAAGTTGAGAACTACCTGTACTATTAGCATATGTAATTTGGTGGAACTGCCATCGGAAGGCCTAATTTGGCCTTCCAAATTGGACTAGATGACCTCCAAGGTCCCTTCCAACTTTATTATTATTAATTACCCTTTAGAAAATCAATATCTATAGATGAACAGAGACGTTATCTCCCACCATTAGCAGATCCCTTAGAACAGGGGCCCCCAACCCCCGGTCCATGGACCTGTACCGGGCCACAGCATACCAGCAACCGGGCCGCACAAAGGAGAAAAGCCCCATCCGAGGGATGCAGGCAGCACACAAAACCACGCCCCCTCCAGTCTATGGAAAAACCTCTTTCCAAGTAACCAGTCCCTGGTGCCCAAAAGGTTGGAGACCTCTGCCTTAGAAAGTCAGTGATGCTCAATTTATTGAAGGACTGTGGTTTCAATTTTCAATTAAAGGAGTGATTGCCTAACATTGCATGCAAGACATTTATGGAATATAATTTTGATATCCTCCGTAACATCTAGTCTAGGGCAATGGGGTCATAATGGGCAAAAAAAAACCCAAGTGAATTTCATTAATGTTATAAAGTCAACACTGCCATTTGTACATACGTCCAAAGTCCACATTTTTATTTGTTGTTATGCAGAACGAGTGTTTGTATGAGCCTTATAAAGAAGTAGGACAGCTGGTTCTGGGGCAAGAATGTGGGATAGGACGACTGGAAACATTTCAAATCTTAGCTTAGGAAAAAGTCATAAGCATCGATTGCTGCTTTTTTACACATATCCCAGACTAGACCCCAAACCCACAAACATATAGCCCAATCACAAAAACAGCTGGCCTTAAGGCCTGTGTTTTTCCTTCAAGCAGTCAATTCCAGGCATTTCCAGAAAGAGAAGATCAACTTCCATGTGATGGAGAAAAACTTTTGAGCAGCCACTTAGCTCACGGTAGTCAATATCAGACTAAAGGCATAAATAGCCTAAAATGGTAAAAAGCAACTTCCTGTGGTCTCTGAATATTGAAGCCAAACTTTAAGGACATGAAACAGTGACAGGCATTTTTCTGCTCCTCCCTATGTTTGTTTTTTATTTCCTGGCCAGCACTTTTGGCTAATAAGAACTTAGGGAGCTGTGAGCCATCTAGGCTATGTTCTCAAACGTCGTCTGGAAGTGACCACATTTATTAATCACACTGCATAAAATACCAACTCTCATTCACACAACCCATCTCCCAGGCCGTCTTTTTGCAGTTGAAGAAATGTCAGGTAAGATGAAAAAATTGGGGTGCTGCTTGTATTCTAATCCGGAGTCTTTTGATGCATTTGCTGGTTTTGTGAACCAGCTGGTTTTGTGGTACCCTCTGTGATCCCCCCCACATCTCTTGAGACCTGGACAGTTTCTGATTCCCCCAGATTAACGTAGTCCAGTTTAAGCAATCAACACACACCTAGTTGCAATCTCAAACTTGCAACCTCCTCAAATGGGAAATGTTGGAATCTTACACCAGCTTACATCTACACTCATTCATGCCAGTTTGTGCAAACTTAACTATACTGGCGAACACCTTTGGGCAGGTGCCTTTTTATGTAACCAAGTTCCTCCATATGACCCTTGAACAATAATATCAACCACAAAAACTTACATTCCACTCTGGCATCAAATTAGGTGAATCCACTTGGGATTCATTCCAGACCCAACAACACTTGTTCTTGGTGACAAAAATGCATTACTTTCTTGTTCTACCTACTTTATCAAAACTGTTTCCAAAAACTTCTTACTTACGAGTAAGTCATTTCCTTATCCTTGAAAACACTTGTATATTGAACACATCTGAGCATTAGTGAATAATGTGAGGGAACCACTAACTGTCTGGGAATTTATGGATTTCTTTTCCACCCTGAATCAGACACCAAAATTAAAATTGAACAATCTTGAGTTTTCAAAAATAATAAACACCATTTCTCATAATATCATTCCCTTGCCTGATAAAAGAGCCTAATAATCTGTTTTTTATTTCTAAATGTTTTTTTTTAATTTTGAAAGGTATTCAAATTCAAAAATCTGGACAAAGCATTATCCTTACACAAGAGGTTCCTTTTTTTTTAACTTCAAGTCTTTTTTAACACGGTAAAAAAGTTACTTTTTTAACTCTTCTGCATTGATTATGTAAGGTCGGTCATAATAAAATGAGTTTTTAAAATATATAGTAGCACTACCTCTGCCTTTTATGTACTTACTGCATGATTTCTTCTAGTGCGTTCATGTTCTTACTTCCAAGATTTTCCTGGTGCTGTACGTTCAATGCTGAGGCCAAAGATATTCACATCATTTGAAAAACTTTAAGGGGAAACCCCGTTTTTTTAAAAAAAAATCTGCATCTTTCATTTCCCACTGTGGGTTTCATTTCAAATCATGATGTTCTTTTAAAAACAAAACGTAAAAGCACCTACTGTATTTTCAAACACTGTTCTCTATCAGGACAAGGACCTGTAATGTTAAAGTTTTGCAGTCAAGGGCAATAAAAAAACTTTAACACAGTAGTTCTTTTAAAACACAAAAAAAGGAGAAGGAGGGAGTTTAAAACTCTGAAGCAAAACTTTGGAAGTTTACATATTCCCAGGTTAAATGCAGACTAGTGTTTTTTTTTCCTTTTTGTAACATGTATTTTATTTTGCAACCATCCAGTTTTTCCATTTCCAAACAACACTGTTCAAGTTGGCTGAATCAACTACAGAGATTTAAGATACCCTACAAACTGAGAAACTGCACTGCTCAACAGCACTATTGTTTAATGGCCCTAATTTAATTCCTGTTTCATAATTAGCTCCATATAGATGAATGGAAACCCAATTAAGGATACTAATTTTTCTTACCACATAAATTAAGGTATATTGAGAAGCTTGTGTAAGCAAGCGATAGCAGTCAGACCCATATTCTATACCCAAATGACATGTATTTTTAAAAAATACATATGGTTGACATCATGCATATAATAGCCATACTTTCTCCCTTCCCCCCCTTGATTTTAATGAAGAATGTATGGTTTCATTTTTTTATTATTTTCCCTCCCACTATGGCACAAAGGGATATGACAAAGCATTGAGGACGCAATCCAAGTTTCAGGATCCATTTTTATTTGCGGTTTTTGCTCTTGAGAAATATGGTCAGCATTCCTTCTTTCCCTTAAATTTATTAAGTGTATTTGTGACCAATTAAACCTCAAAACAACCTGCAGCAGACAGGAGCTTTTTGAGACAAGCAATCTGAAAACAATGTATATTTAAACAATTCCAGCATTGAAGAGAGGAATATCTGCCAACTAAGTTAAAATTTAATGTCACTGTCTTGGGGGGAAAAAATAGCTGCTTAGAGCAAAAAGGAATTAAAATGTGCATTTTTGTAAACAATACCCAGTCCGATGGCATCTGCCTTAATACATATGCAAATGTCCAACCAGATTAACTGATTTTACTCTATCTCCAAGAAAACTTGTTTAGAGCTACAGAATTTTCTTCTTTCCTCCCAATCCTTTTACTATGCATTCCAATAAAACTTATTTTTTTAAACGGAAAACATAAAACTTCTTCCACAGTGTATGATTAAAGTTCTTTCCTTCTTCAAACTTAGCAAAAACTTCACACCTTCAAAATACCCAGTGAAAAACTCATGCTACTGATAAAGCACCCATTGGAGCATCATATTATCTGATATTATCAAAGCTTAATTATTCTACCGCCCAGTGTAACTGAAATATTCACATTTAAAGATCTGTCCAATTAGTATTTATCACCTTAAATGAAAGGCCAGTATCTTGAATTTAAATAAAATTGTAATCCTGACCATACTTACATAGAAGATCACTGAATCCATAAAAATACAAAAAATTAAACTATAAGTTTCAACTCAACATTTTTCTAGGACCAACATCTTGGCTCCTTAAAATCTGTGAATAAAACTAAACAAGCATGTTTTAAAAGCTGAAAAATAGCTTTAAAATGGAGTAGAGAAAACTAACTTGCAATACTGCATTTATATATTGGCTATTTGGAGCTTTGCACCAGGAAGAAAACCAACTTCTGGTTTCTTCAAGTTATTAAAAAAGTTTCTCAAACATCCCAAACTCAAATAGACACACCACAGATCCAGTCTGAAATTTCAGCTACATAAGCTGTTACATCAACAGAAATCTAACTATAAAATGGTTAGGTGTGCAAAAAAGCAAGCATCAAGTAACTGAGCTGTTGAAGGCCTTGTCATGAAAAAAATGCAACACATTTGTACCCCTAAATAAAACAGAACTTAACTTCGGCTTGCTTTGGATTTGTAATATATCAGTTTGTGGTAGAATTAGCACCATCTGTTCAAAAACAAGTCCTTTTTCCTTAAAAACATACTTTTTTTGCTGATAAATTCTTCTCTCAATTCTCAGAGCGGGATGATCTTTAAAGTTAAGCAACAGAGGTATCACAAGCTCACAAGCAACTTACACAAAAGGCTGAAGCAATAGAAATGCTTCAACACTGGGGTCTTCAAACGCTGGGTCAGCACCTCCACCTGCAAGAGGGGTGCTGATCCACTTCGAAAGTGGTCACATTTAAAGAAAAGCGGGGAAAAGCACTACCCCAAGCATGCCAGGCCTTTTGCAATTTAATCAGCCCAATGAAGTTTTCTCCATAGAGGGGGCTGCACATATTGGGAAGGGGGGGAATCTACTACCAAGTTTAAAATCTCTTATATCCTTACCGGACACCAACTCCCTAAAAAGCAAGTTATCCCGTGTACTTCGAGGTATTAAGAACCTATTTGCTTAAGGGTGTGGGTGAATTACCCTGCCTTCCCCCCCCCCCGAATTTTTACTTAAATCCATCTTTAGGATTCTTGCAAATCGGGGGTCCCACCAGCCTGTTTCGAATTGCATTATCAGGGAAAAAGCAACGACGGGAGTTTGGGGGGGGGGAAGGGAGGGAAACAAGGGAGGAAAGAGATGAGAGTTAGCGGTTTTTTTTGTTTTCAGTCGCGGATCCTCCGGGTCGTTTCCCCTTTCCGAGGGAGAAAAAGCGGCGGCGGCGGCGGCGAACTTTCTTGGCTCCGCGCGGTTTCTGCAAACTTCCCCAGGCGGGCGCAAGACTTCACCCTTGCCCGGCGCGCCTTCTCTGCAGCGCCCCGGCGCTTCGCCCGCTTACCTGCTCGCGCGGGATGCAGGGCAGAGAGGTCCTCCGGTGGTTCTTACCGCCGCAACCGGCCATCTCGGCGGAGATCACGGAACTGGACCGCCGCCTCCTCTTCAAGCCCGGCGTGTCTTCCTTGCCCCGCCGGGCGGCAGCGGCAGCGGCAGCAGCAGCGGCGGCGGACTCCGCTCCTTCCGCTCCTGGTCGGCTCTCCTCCTCCTCCTCCTCCTCCTCCCCCCGCTTTCCGGAGGGGCGGCCCGACGAGGCGTGCCGCGCGCAGCTGGCCAGAAGGATGCCCAGCAAGCCCAGGAGATAAGCCAGGTAAGGGCTTCCCGGCGCCCGGACGCCCTCCAAGAAGACGAGCGAGCTCAGGCGCAGCACGCTAGTCAAGGCCAGCACGAGGAGGCCGTGGCGGAGCCCGGGCAGCAGCGGCAGCAGGCGCCATAGCCAGCCGGCCAGGCTGATCAGCCCCAAACCGGCGGCGGTGGCAGCAAATAAGCGGTCCTCCCCCAGCGTCGAGCCGATGAGCGCTTCCCCGCCGCAGCAGCAGCCGGCCAGGAGCAGGAGGGCGGTGCGCAGGCGGACCCCGGCGCGCAGCAGCTCCAGCCCCAGCCAGAAGTAGGCGGCCACGAGGAGGAGGCAGCAGGAGCAGGAGCAGAGCGCGGGGCCGGGGAGCGGGGACCAGCTCTGCCCACCTGGGGGCCCCCCCTCGCCCGCTTCCTCTCGTCCTCGGATGCCCGGCCCCAGGCGGCTCCCCAAGGCCAGGAGCAGCGCCACCGACCCGGCGCCCACAACCCAGGGAAGTTTGCTCCTCTCGCAAGTCCGGGGAGACGCGCTCTCGGCGCCGCCTCCTTCCCGCCGGTGGCGGCTGCTGCTGTTGCTGCCGGCGCTTTGCTTCACTTCCTTCGGCCCGGCTAAGCAACCGTTGCAACCGGCTCCTAAGGCTCCCTCTACCGCCGCTGCTCTGACGGCCACCGTTGCCGAGGCAGGCTCGTCCTCCCGCAGACTCCAACCGGCCTGAGTGGGGATCGCGCCGGCCGAGTCTCCGCTCGCGGCCATCGCGAGGGATCCTTTTTTTTCTCTCTCTCCCTCCCTCCCTCCCTGTCGGGGAGAGGGGGAAGGGGGCAAGATTTAAAGCAAGGTCGACCCCCTTCCTAAGCCTCCTTCCAGTAATAAAGCGGCGGCTTTGCACGGGAGGGAATTGCGGAGAAAAAGTCCAGCTGTTTGCAACGCTGCTCGCAAGAGTTGGGGTTTTCGAAGTTGGAGCGAGCGAGGGATGTTCTAGCAGGCGCGGGAATCGGAGTTGCTGCGGCTCTGACCCAAGGGTTTAGAAATCCGGGGGCCGTATTTCCAGATTCTCCCCAAAAAAGAGGATAGTAAAGAGTCCCAACGCCTTAAGTCTCGTAAAAGCAGGACTCGCAAATCTCTGCCTACTCCAAAAAAAGGGCTGGGGAAACTGAGGCCACGGAAAGGCGTCCGGGCTGCTGGGCGATGTGCGGACCGGCCGCGCGCTCTGGCCTCTGCCCTCGATCCGCTGCCCTGGCTCTGCGCGCTTCTCTCATGCCGCCTTTCTGCTGCGGCTATCCTTCCCGGCGAGGCCTCGGCGCCCAGCCGCCGGGCGCCGGCGCCTCCCCCCCTCCTCCTCCCCGCCTGGGGAGCGGGAGACGGCAACCCCTCGTGGTCGAGTCTCACTGGGAGAAAAAGGGGAAGCAAGCGGAGGCTCCGAACAAGTTGCGAAGTTTTCGATCCTGCAAGAACGCGGCCGCGAAACACTCGAGAAAGTGGATCCGAAAGGGGCGGGGCGGGTGGGGGTCCCAGGAAAGTAGATCCTTGCGGGGGGAGAGGGGAAAGGCAAGTGTGTGGGGTGGGTCACCAGTCCGGGATCTACTGCGGCGGCGAGCTTCTACCCTCCGCTGTTCTCGGCGCGCCGGTGAGGAGGAACTGAGCCGGCCGGCCGAGCGAAAGAAGCCGGAGAGCCCAGGGCTTTCCGCCTGGCTAACACCTCCGCCGAAGGCGCCGGGCCAGCCGCCGCGTCCTGGCTGGGAGGCTCCGCTGGGGGCTCCTTGTGCGTGCACGCGGCCAGGTGTGCTTCGGCTCCCTTAAGGGGAAGGGAGCCTCTCGGTTTGACCTCCTCCTGCAAGAGTCTCCAGGCTGTCTGCAGTAGGCAGGCTAACGAACCGGTGTGAAACAATACACAATGAAATGAGGTGGAGTTGCGGACAAAGGAGAGCAGTTGCTATCTTGTTGACTCCGCCGGACACCCGTTTGCAGCGGCTGCGGAGTCTTTGGGGCAGAATGAACCTCTTTTAAGGCTGCCGTGTGCTACCTGAGGGGCCGATTCCCAGGGAACCCCGGAGGCTTTCTTCTGAGTAGAAGGAAAGGGTGGGATCATGTGGTCAGCTCGTTGGCTGCGGTGGGATTTTGCGCCATTCAGCTTCCAGTCGGTCACTCCTGTTAAGTGGCTGGGTTTTTTGTGAAGTGTACAAAAAAAAGCACCCTTGTCTCATTTAGCCTAATGATGTGTTGGGTGAGCCTAGCCAGGAAATCATTTTGACTCTTCTGAGAGGCTGTAAAAAAAACCCCAAAACTGAAGCCAGCTGTCTGCACAACAAGTTGAATCTTAGTTTGTTAAATAATTTAGAATTGCCGGAAGTTCCCAAAGTGCACTAAAAACTATGGATCCTCGTTTCCAAGGCATCGTGGCTCTGTTCACATAACATTTTTAAACCAAAATCAAGCTATAAGGACACCATTCAGTGATTTTCGTGGGAGCTGGGGTGCACTTTATACTTCGATTTTAAATCTTGTAGAACAAGAGTTCTAGCACTGATTTTGTGTGGCTTAAACATAGCTGCCCAAAAATGCAGTTACTTAAGAAGTACCTAATACAAACTTAGGAGGACTCTGAGCTTTGCAGCACAATAAACCATAAACTATAGATGACTGTCTAGTTTTGCAAAACATAGAAAAATACCAAATTAGTTTTGGTACAATTACACTTAACATCTGCACCTAACGTGGGAACCCAACCCACTTTGCACACTAAGCCAAGTATATTGCCAGTGATTTAAAACAATGTGCTATCTGAAAGTTAAGCTGCGATTAATCCAAACTAGAAACATCAATTTCTAATCTATGAGGTGTTTTTACCACTTCCATTCAATTATGTCCAATTCTTGGACAAGTCCCTGCATTTTTCTTGGCAGGGTTTTTCAGAAGTCATTTGCCATTGCCTCCTTCCTAGGGCTGAGAGAAAATGACTGGCCCAAAGGAAAACCTATCCCTATCAGATGAGAAATATGCATCATTAATATCTTTTTTTTTTTTTTGCTTTTTTTGGTGATAAAATTTCCAATGAAGTAAAGGGCAGGAGACATTCTTCATGTCTTAAGTGTCTGGGACATGTATGTATGGCTGAACATTTCCAGCAAGTCACCAAACACACATCCCTTTGTCATCTGAGCACGAAAACCTCACAATCAAAGTCTACATCAGTGCTGTGCAGTTATATATTTAGCACACAGCGAGAGAGAAAAAGTGTTTGCCAGCATGGGAACACTAAAAGCTAATACCTTTCCACCCCACAAAATAGGCCAGTGGTTTGAGGAATGTCGAATTCTTAGTATTTATTTGTGTCTGACTTGATTTTTATGTTGTGTTCACTGTCTGACCTTTTGGGTTTAAAAGGACTAGAGAGAGGCATGTAACTATTACGAAAGTAGGAGTTTCAAGTAGAGCTTACTTAATTGGTAGATACAGTGATGATGAAACAAGGTGGCTTGCCAGAAGTACTGAATACACTTAAAACGTTCTCAACTTCCACATGTGAACAAAACACTGCCTTATTAATCTGGTAGGATCCACTTGGTGCAGAGATGGCCCTTAATTCCTCTTCTAGATACAAGCACAATTTTACCAAATGGGGCTTGCACCAGTTTAATATCATGCATGCACTATTGGCCAATTCAGTGGGAAATAATTATACAATCTGAACTTTGGGAATTCCTCCACCACTCTCCAATATGTGATTATTTCCTCTCCCTACCGCCAGCTGAGCATCAATACAAGATAGTGGAATAAATTTGGCAAAGCACTTCTGTGGGCATAGGTGTTCATCTTTTTTTAGTTGCCAGCATAAATTAATAATGCATGAAAGAAAATGGCCTTATACTTTTCCTTATAGAAACAAACAGGCATGAATTAAGTGGAAAATTAGGCTAGACTTGGGGGGGGGACAGGAATTGCTGAAAGAATTTAAATCTGCTGATATAGGTGGTAGACAATTCTGCTGGATGTAGTACTCAATGGCAGCAAGCCATAAATCAGTTTTGAGCGTAATTCATCTCTTTTAGGTAATCCAGTAATCAAGCTTGGCCAAATGCATGCATTAATATTCAATAAAATCCAAACATTATACATAGGATAGGTCCATGCTGATCAATAAGCCACAATTTGTCAACAATCAGCAGAATTGCTACATCATACACATGCAAAATCTCAATACTGATATGATGTTTTTCTTATATGTACATGACAGTTCTCTTCCTAGAGCCGAAAGAGAGTGACCACAGGTAGTCCTTGACTTACGACCACAATTTGGGGCCAGAACGTTCATTCCTGAGCAAGATAGTTGTTAAGTGAACTGCATCCATCTGCATGAACTGTTTTGCCGTGGTTGCTAAGCGAATCACTGCAGTTAAATGAATCACATAGTCATTAATATGCAAATCTCTCTTTCTCAATTGACTTTTTTTCAATGCCATTGTAACTGTGGTTGCTAAAAGAATGCTTCCGAGTCAAGGGCTACCTGCAACCCAAGGAAGGTCACCCATTTGACTTTATGTCTAAAATGGGACTAGAACTCGTGATCTTCTGGTTTCTAGCCTGCAGATTTAACACTACACCAAACTGGCTCTCAAGTTTTCTTAGAAGCACCAGAAAGGATGGCTTCATTTGTACTGGCTTTAAGAACCAGCCAGAAATAAATAAATAAATATTGGATCATTATACTGATTCACATTACTTTTGACATTTTGGTAGAACTGAAGACTCTTTAGCCATCCTGAGATTTTGTTAAGGTATTTAAATTTAGTAGCTAGAGCAGTAGAGTTGGTGCAGTGAGCCAGAACGGTTATATTTAATTGTTTGAAGAGTGTTGTCTCCTGCGTTGAGGCAATCTGTGCTGTGATTGGTTGCTGTGGGTGTAGAGGGGGAGTTTCCCTTTTTCCCGCCTTTTTTTTTCTGTGTGCCCTGTATGCTCTGATTTACCTCATGATGCTCCTGTTATGAAACGTACGCAAGAAAACAAATATATATAGTTGTTTTCTTGCATACGTTTCATTATCCAAACTAGGTAACATCATCAGTGCTAGTCCTGATAACTGTTACCTAGTTTGAGTAATGAGACTTCTGCAAGAAAACAACCAAGCTCAGAGAACACCAAGGATTCCTCAGATTTGATAGAATTGTTGTTACTTCAGTTGTCTCATTAGTTTAACTTTGTGCGTTTTTTTTAATAATAGGGCAGTGAAAGAAGCCTTGTTAATCCCCATCTCACTTGTCTTCTAGACTTTTCCAATGTTAGGCAATTATTATTTTAGCTGCTAAAATTAAACTCACAGTGATGGATAATATTTCCTTATAATGCTGCAAATGAAGATTAAAAAATTCAAGTCCTTTAATGCGAGCCATCTCAGAGCTGAGTCTCAAACTGTTCCGTTTTCCCATGGCTTGTGCATGAACGCTGGGCAGTGATTGCAGATTCCCATGTGATGGTGTATAGTGCGGAATGCATTGCCAGTTCCTTCTTATCATGTGTTGTGATGATTGCACTTGAAATAAATGTTATCAGGCAGACACTATTGTTTTTAAATATTTGCATATGTGCATTAGGTTTTATAACTTGTTTGCTCTGCATGGCTATTTTTAAGTGCTATCAGCCACTTGCCAGAACACCTTAGAAATGGATGCCTGTTTTCTTTGTATGTGATTACTATAGGAATATGATTATAGACTGAAAACTTTAGGGATTATTATTATTATTATTATTATTATTATTATTATTATTATTATTATTATTATTATTACTTAGACTTATATGCCGCCCTTCTCCTAGGACCCAGGGTGGCTTACAAAACAATACAATAAAATTATACAATAAAATTAATCACATTCATACAGCAAACAAGCACAGTCAGCTCACAGTCGCTGATGGAGGGACATTCCTAGGCCCAGGGGCAGAGCACAGCTCATTGTGCCAATGTTTCTCTGACTTGTGCAAGGCATTTACTGATGTCCCAAAGAACTGAACCGTTCTGTTCTGTTCATTATTTCTGATAATACAGAGCTACAATCCCAAGACATGCAGGATTATTTTAAAGTCACACAACTTTACCATATTTTCCACTTCTTTTTTTTAGTATTTATTTATATCCCACTCTGATTATTCTTATAAATAAAATAACTCAAGGTGGCAAACATAACGAATGCTGCTTTCTCCTGTTTTTCCTCAGAACAACCCTGTGAGGTGGGTTAGGCTGAGAGAGAGTGACTGGCCCAAAGTCACCCAGCCAACTTTTATGCCTGAAGTGGGACTGGAACACATAATCTCCTGGTTTCTATCCTGGTGCCTTAACCACTACTAGGGATAGGCAACCTTGGCTCTTTTATGACTCATGGACTTCAACTCCCAGAATTCCTGAGCCAGCCATGCTGAGGGGAAAGGGAGAAGTTTCCATGCTTAGCCATGCTGGCTCAAGAATTCTGGGAGTTGAAGTCCACGAGTCATAAAAGAGCCAAGGTTGCCTACCCCTGCACTAGACTAAACTGGCTATCATTTTCTGTTATTCCATAGTTATGTACCCATAAAGTATCACATCTAGCTCAACTTGGCCTGCTTTCCAGGTTTGTGTTTTCCTTACCCAAACTGCCTTCATTTTTCTCACAGATTGCTTCCTGTTTATTGATGCTCTATTGATGGCACTTTTCCCTTCAATTGTTTAATTATTTGTTGATGTTCCTTGATATCATGAGGGCTGAATTGGATGATTAGAATACAGCAAGACACAAATCTATTTATATAAGGCATTTCATCCCAATTACACGTTTCAGCCCTCCAATGAATTGTCCTTTGAAAGATGAATTACAGTTTTATCTCACATTTGATTTCCAGGTTTCACGTTTTTGTATTTTCAGAACTTAAGAAAGTTCATCTGGAATCCTTACTTTTTCAATGCCATCCGTCTGTATGGACATTTAGTTGTTACTCTTCATTTCAAACTACTTATTTTCTTAAAAATATAAATGAGACTGTGAAAAAAAGATGACCCTGCCCAAATACATTACTCATTTCCTCTTCAAAATGTGCCAGAAAAATGGAACAATAAGTCCAAATTCGGAATGCTGGATGACCCAGTAAAAGAACTCAAAATAAATCCATCAAATGTTTTGCAACTTATTAAAAACTTATCAAAAACTGGTAAAGGATGGTGCAACAAGGAGGGACTCTCCCATCCTAACATGGCAAATTGAGAAATTTGATAATGGAGAAAGATTCCTTCCTTGCCCACTGAGGGGCAAGCAAGTACTCAAAATCCCTGATCTAAGAGCTGTGGCTACTTGGCCTTAATATCCTGATTTAATAGCCTACAGAAGTCTTTTTTTTTTTCAAAGCAAGATACAATCTGCAGCCTCCTACAATCAAGCCTTCAAAAGCCTGATTTTTTAATATTACACAAAGAAAGGATTAAATACATATCTGGCAGTTCTAGTAATGGTATATAATTTTAATTAAATGTAAATATAATGGGATCAGATTAATTTTACCTTGGCTCTATCCACTACTTTTTGGAGTGTGACCCTGGGCCTCATCTCTGAGGATTTATACATACACCCTTTTTTCAACAAGGTAAGGAGAACATAACTTTTGGAATTCTTTCCAAGTCACTTTATCAGCAGTAACCATAAGAACTGTCTATAGTTTCTTCTAATAAAGTAACCTATTCTGTTGGGCTGCATGTATCTATGAACATATATTTTTGATTTTTGCTGGAGAGGCATCTCTGTGTATATAGGTGCTGCACTGGGAAACACTGAGTAGGTTGCCTATGCTCTGCTGTGGCTGTGCTCTACATGTGACACTTTTGCTGTCTGATTACTATATATTGTTTTTATCATATTTATAAAGTTCTTTCCAAAATCCATTATTTGTAATTGTTGAACCATAAATTGCCAAGAAACATTATCAAGCGCTTTTTGGGCGTCCAAAAACACTAATGCTAATTGTTTCCCTGGGTGTAATTCATAGTATTCTAATACATCCATTATCACCCTTAAATTGTTTTTGATCTGTCTCTTCGGTAAACAGCCGTTTTGATCTGGATGTATAAACTCAACTAAGTATCTTTTCAGTCTCTCTGCCATTATTGAAGTAAAAATTTTATAATCCACATTGAGTAATGAAATTGGTCTATAGTTCTTGATATATATCAAATCTGTGTCTTCTTTTGGTATCAGAGTAACATTTGCTTCTATCCATGTATTTGGAAGTTTGGCCTCTAACAGTAATCCATTGCAAACCTTTTTCAGTGGTTCGCTTAATATATCTTGTAAATTTTTATAGAGTTCCGCCGGTAGCCCATCTGGACCTGGTGTTTTCCCATTCTTTTGTCGCTTTATAGCCTCTAATATCTCCATCATTGTTATTCTTTCTTCTAACATAACTTTAAATGTCTCTGGTATCTTTGGTAGTTTACATTCTTCTAAATATTGAGCAATTTTCTCTTTCACAACCTCCTCTTTACCATACAATTCCATATAATAGTTCTTAATTATCTTTTTTATTTCTTCCTTTTTAAATTGTAAACAACCTTTCCCATCTATTAAGTTATGACTAGGAGAGATGCTTAGCGTGGAGGCGTCAGAATGACCCCAAGCCATTGAGATTTTTCTCTCAACAGCCCTTGATCAAATCTAGCCCATTTTCAAACTTTTATCTTTCTTTCATGCAGTTAGTTAGTCCTTGACTTACAACAGTTCATTTAGTGACCATTCAAAGCTACAACGGCACTGAAAAAAGCGACTTATGACCGCTTTTCACACTTATGACCTTTGCAGCATTCCCTTGGTCACGTGATCAAAATTCAGAAACCTGGCAACTGACTGAGAGTTGGGTCATGTGACCATCTTTTGTGATCCTCTGACAATCAAAGTCAATGGGGAAACCAGATTCATTTATGAACCATGTTACTAACGTAACAACTGCAGAGATTTACTTAACTGGGACAAGAGGGGTCGTAAAATGGGGCAAAACGTACCTAACAACTGTCTCACTTAGCAACATAAATTTTGGGCTCAGTTGTAGTTGTAAGTTGAGGATTACCTGTACTTTGGTTCCACCCTGTTCCATTCTCAGGGAGTCATCCTGCTAAGGGAGAGAACGGTTGTATAATTTATTTCCTACTATTCTTTGAATTAGAACAGAGGTCTCCAAACTTGGCTGCTTTAAGATTTGTGGACTTATGGCTGGCTGAGGAATTCTGGGAATTGAAGTCCACAAGTCTTAAAGCGGCCAAGTTTGGAGACCTCTGAGTTAGAAATGTCTTTCTGGTTCTGGAATCCTAGGTGAGTAGGTGGTTGGTTTCTTTTACCTGCAGCACTCAGTATAGATGCATTCATTGAACAGTTGAGCTTCTGGGCTTTTTCAGATGACAAGGCTCAGTAAGGTCCACCAACCACCGCCATTTCAATTGCACTTTAAAACGTAGTCAGTCATGGTCTAAGTTCTTCCAACCAATTTGGATGTTTGCAGAAGTCGAGGCATTATGACAGTAGAGAAGATCACATTCTAAGAAAGCTACAAGATGTGCAGAGTTTTGAGCTTTCAGATTAGAATCAAAGGGCTGGGGGTCTTCTAGACCTGGACCCTGCCCCAATCAGGAGTCCTGATACCATCCCAGACAAATGGCTATCCAATCTTTTCTTGAAAGCCACCAGTGATGGAACACCCACAATTCTGGTAGGCAAACTGTCTCATTGTTTAATTGTTCTCACTGCCAGGAAATTTATCCTTTTCCAGGTTGGATCTTCCTCTGATGAGCTTCCTCCCAATTAGCACCTAAACCCATTTTATGACCATCATGACTTACAATCATGATGAGTAGCCTCCATTGCAATTACAAGTCAAGGCTACTTGTAGAACAGGGGTATCAAACTGCCGGCCCATGGACCGGATGCATCATGCCAAAACCGTGCCCATCCCATTGCCGGCAATGGGGAAAAAGTCGCAATACATGTGACATCATGAGTTTGATACCCGTGAAGATGCTTTCATACACTGCCATGTCCCTCGACAAAGAGACCGAGGCTCACAAAGGATTTTATATACTGGGATGTTGAGTCACTCTTAAAATCTCAATTCAAAGGCAAAATTTCAGAAAATGTCCTAGCTTATTGAATTTCTCGTTAAGCTTTAAGCCTAAGGCAGCACCCCAAAGCAGAAATCGGCAGCCACTTAAGAGACTAAATAGCTTAAAGTTGTGAACTGTTTAGGAGTGATGATAGCCTGAGACTTCTTTAAAAGAGATAATAATACTCTTCAATCAATATTGTACAAGTTCCCCCGCTTCAGAACAACATAATAAGATTCATAACAACATCATACAAATCATAATTTTTAAAAAAAAATGTAAAAGAAATAATACGTAGCATTTGAAGGTTAGCACTGACCATGTGACCCTCTGCCACTTTGGGTACAAAACAAACCAAAAAAATCCAAGAAAGCCCCACCCAGTTCCTTTTCCTTAATGGGGGAACAAAAACACTCTTCATCCAGAAAAAATATCACACCCTAAACTGGATGAGATCTGTATTTTGGTTTTGTGACCGAATCTGGCATTATTTTCAATAGCAGTTCTGTAAAAACCCTTAAGACTTGCAAGTGGTTGGAGTGACTAAAACTCTTAAATATTTGGATCAGTTTCTCCAAATATATCCTGTGGAATCTAGACAGAAGCCCAGTTGATAATGTTTCAGAATTGCCTATCTTCCTTGATTTAAACAGATTCCTTCTGAACATCGCCATTTCCCAAAATACTTGCTCATTTTCCATTATTTTCCATATTTGTCCATGTTCCTGAACCAGCCAGTGGTAATAGCCGCAGAACAATTTCAGGGCTATTCTTGAGTTTTCCAGTAAAAGAGGCCAAGTACAACCAGCTGATGATGGGACTGCTCACCATGTACCAGCTCAAACATTTTAATTTCCGCTGTTGCTATGGTTGCAGTTGTCATTATTTTAAAGGAGGAGACCAGTCAATCAAAGGTGATTATTATTCCTCCTTTATAATTCCATTGGTTCAGGAATCTATTAGAGCAATGGTTCTCAACTTTTTCTTCACCATGGATCTCCTTTAAATACCTTTGTGGCCATGGACCACAGCCATGAACCTCCAAGACTTAACCCAAGATTTAAATCATAACATTTCTTCAAGTCTTTGCAGACCCTCTGTAACAACATTGCAGACCTCCAGGAGTCCACGGACCATAGGTTAAGAAACACAGTCTTAGAGGCCTAAAACGTTGACCAGCCCTGTGTGATATGGACAACACTGAACTGAATTCGTACTGGCCATGATTGATGTGCAGACACCCTCTATAAGTGGGGCAAAATACCATCACCTAATTGTGACTGTGGCACTGAAAAACAAATTATCCAACATAATGTCTAAAGATTAAATATATTCTTAACTATGATTAAAAAGAATAAGAAATTTGAGAAAATAAATACTATTAATCTAGGAGGGATATATATTCTAAGTAGTATGTTATTTCTTATGTTCCGTTACTCCTGCTTTCTTCTCTTCTTTTTTCTTTTTTATTTCTTTTTCGTTCGTCTTCTTTTCCCCTTTTTTTTACTCTTTTATCCATTACTTAAGAAACATAAAAATGTGAGATGGCTTATATGGAAAAAATAGAATTAAGTCTATCAATGTAAATGTAACTAATCGCTGAGAAAACCTTTACCACTAAGAATATTTAGAATTTGGCGGGAGAAATAAAATAAGGATTGTAACAGGATCGATGATAAGGCAATCCAAATGACTGAAAAGAAAAGAAATGTACTAATATGATAATTATTTTTTAGGAATATTGGAAAAAATATATACTAAATTGTCATTTATTAAAACAATAAGAATTGTATTAACTCAATGTTTGCAAAAAAGGCTGTTTTGGAGAAAGAGGAAATCAACTAAAATTAATATATAGAATACAGACTATAGAAATCAATTGTTAAGGAGTGTCTTTACAAATGTAACCCAGACAACACACTGTTTACCAATTATTGAGTGACTTATGCTTGTAAAAAATTAATAAAAAATATAATACAAAAAAACCCAACAAATTATTCAACATAGAGAGTGCCAACATAGAGACTATAATGGAGACTTTGTTGATTGCCTGGTGGTGACAAATGAAGCAAAAAGTTATATTTGTAATCTAGATATATGTTTATAATACTTTAGACCAGGGGTCCCCAACCCCGGTCCATGGACCGATACCGCGCCGTGGCATGTCAGCAAGTGGGTTACACAAACAAGCAGAGCCCCATCCACAGGATGCAGGCAGCACACAAAACCATGCTCCCTCCGGTCCGCGGAAAAATCTCTCTCCACATAACCAGTCTCTGGTGCCTTAACGTTTGGGGACCACTGCTTTAGACTTTATATTTCATATTTTGTACTTTTATCTCTTCTGTCTTTACTGAAATGTGATGTGAATGTACCCTACAATAAATAATAAGATTTGGAAGGGAGCTTGGAAACCATCTAGTCCAGGGTGAAGGATCACCTAACCCAGGGGTAGGCAACCTTGGCTCTTTTATGACTCGTGGACTTCAACTCCCATAATTCCTGAGCCAGCATGGCTCAGCATGGCAACCTCTCCCTTTCCCCTCAGCATGGCTGGCTCACGAATTCTGGGAGTTGAGGTCCACGAGTCATAAAAGAGCCAAGGTTGCCTACCCCTGACCTAAACAATGCAGAATCTATTTATTGTATGTATACTTCACCAGCACCTTACAGCAAAGGCAAAGAATTAGGCTAATGAGACTGTTTGCATTGCAATCTATTTATTGCAGTCTCGTTAGCCTAATTGCATATATTAATCATTGCCTATCAGAGACTGCATTATGGCAGATTTCCATTGGGCTCAAAAGTTTGGTGGATTTGCATAACTTACTAATCTTAGATAAAATGGGGTTGGCGACTTCATGACTCAGCGCCCAGTGGGAAACCTAGCACTGACTTAGCACCTTGCATGAAGCGAGTCAACTGATGCTAGAGATGTCCACAGGATGTTGTAAAAACTTAAAAGAGTATGTGTCACATACACATAAAAACTAGGTAGTGCTTCAGTCTCAATATGGCAGCTGCCATCTTGACTTTTTTGACCATTCTCAGTGGATATCCATCTTGGGCATCACAGGTATGTTATCACTGCAACTATATTTTTTTTAACCAAATTCCAGGTTATATTTTTTGTGTGTGTGAACCAAGCTCCTCTGTTCTGCACAGGTAGTCCTTGACTTACAACCCCAATTAAGCCCAAAATTTCTGCTGCTAAGCGAGACAATTGTTAAGTGAATTTTGTCCTATTTTATGACTTTCTTGCCAGGGTTGTTAAGTGAATCACTGCAGTTGTTAAGTTAGTAACACGGTCGTTAAGTGAATATGGTTTCCCATTGACTTGGCTTGTCAGAAGGTCCCAAATGATCACATGACCATGGGGATAATGCAAGGGTCTTAATATGGAAAAAGTCGTAAGTTACTTTTTTCAGTGCCATTGTAACTTTGAACGGTCACTAAGCAAACTGTTGTAATTTGAGGACTACCTGTAATTGACAATACACGAGCATTTCTTCTAATAAGGTGATGTGTCTTCTTTTAGCTTTTGTTTTGAATTAACTTTGACGTCCAAGTAACAAAATGAACAAGTCCTCGCAGGTTTCTTGGCAAGATTTCAGAAGTGGTTTTCCCCTGTCACCTTCTTTCTAAGGCTGAGATAGGAGGACTAGTCCAAGGTCGCCCAGGGGACTTTGTGTCTAAGGCAGGGGTCGGCAGTCTTGGCTCTTTTATGACTCATGGACTTCAACTCCCAGAATTCCTGAGCCAGCATGGCTCAGCTTGGAAACCTCTCCTTTTCCCCTCAGCATGGCTGGCTCAGGAATTCTGGGAGTCATGGCATGGGACCAGGATACTTACGAGACCGCCTTCTGCCACATACTTCCCTACGACCGGTGAGTATGCCACATACCCACATACTTCCCTACGACTGGTGAGAGCACACAGGGTCGGCCTCCTCCGGGTCCCGTCAGCAAAACTGTCGTCTGGCGGGCCCTAGGGGGAGGGCTTTCTCTGTTGTGGCGCCCACCCTCTGGAACCAACTGCCTCCTGAAGTCCGCGTTTCTCCCACGCTCCTGGCCTTCCGTAAAAATCTTAAAACTTACCTTTGCCGGCAGGCCTGGGGATGATTGTGGATTGAATGATGAATATGAGTGGGTGTTAGTTTGTTTTTTTAGATATTTTTGTTTGGACTTGTATTGAAATTTGATGTTTATATACATGTTGTTAGCCGCTCCGAGTCTCCGGAGAGGAGCGGCATACAAGCCCGAATAAAATAAATAAATAAATAAATAAATAAAAGAGCCAAGGTTGCCTACCCCTGGCCTAAGGTAAAACTAGAACTCACAGTCTTCTGGCTTTTAATTTGCTGCCTTTAACCACTATATTAGGCTACTCTCATAATAGCGTAATATTTAGGCAAGTCAAAACCATCTGATTACTTTCAACATTTCTTAGCTCTTCTTCCAGTTCCATACAGAAGTTGGGGATAGAGTGTGAGATAGCAAAGGTAAAGGGTTTCCCCGTCCAGTCATGTCTGACTCTAGGGCACAGTGCTCATTTCCATTTTGTAGCCAAAGGAGCCAGCACTATCCAAAGACAATTTCCATGGTCATGTGCCCAACATGGCTATATGCCAAAGGTGCATGGATCACTGTTATCTTCCCACCAAAGTGGTACCTATAAATCTACTCACACTTGTATGCTTTTGAACTGGTAGACAAGACAGGAGCTGGGACAAGCAATGGGAGCTCACCTTGTTGCACAGCGCTTGGATCTCGAAGCCACGCTATCAGCTTTCAAGCTAACAAGCTCAGCATCTTTAATATTTTGGTTATTTCTTAACCTGTGACATTTTGGTTATTTTTTTTTAAAAAGGACAAATTTTAAAAAGTTACGGTGAGGAACCATGGAGAATAACCTTGCATATACTGTAGATTAATGGTTGCACATATAGGAATCCAGATCAGCACTATATGTTCCAGTCCTCATTTTTCTAAAGAATGCACCATAGAATTTTTTTTTTTTTAAACAGCTTATAAAACCAACAATTCCCTGGCAGGCACGGGTTTTACTTCAGAAATCTTTACTGAGATAGTGCAGACAGTTTGATCTTGGTGAGATAATTTGTTCTGTTTATTTTACTCTTTTCTAAGCCCATGGATTAGGAGAGTACGGATTGCACAAAGATTTTGCTGTAGTACTTTTCCCACAGTAGTCTTCCATCTCTGTCCTCAATAGGATTTCGGCATTTAACGACTGTGTGAGCGTCAACGCACACAAATAAAATCCATTGGATTTTTGTTGGTGACCTCACTGGAAATTGAGCTAGACTTTCTATCAGAGAAAAGTGTCATTAACTTGCTGATCTGCTGGCCTTCACTGGAAGCTGTAAATCTTTTCAAAATGCCACATCGTTACCCCAGCATATGGAACATCTGGAGAACATCACTAATTCTGACTAACTTGCTAATGATGGGAATAATCCAGAAGTTAAATGTAGGAAATTGGAAATCTGGAGCTCACATCTTACCTCAGTGACAAATTAACTCCATAGTTTGAGGCAAAAGAGTCTTCAGCAATTTTCTCCCCCATATTTTAAGAAGGAGGAAATTAAATTGATCTCTTGTTATTAGGCACAGTAGAGAGGAAAAACTCTTGATTGTTCCTTTCCAATCCTCTTTAAAGAAATTGCCTTACAGTATACAGGTAGTCCTTGAGTTACAGCAGCTCATTTAGTGAGTGTTCAAAGTTACAACAGTATTGAAAAAAGTAACTTATGAGCATGTTGGTCATGGTCGTCAGCAAACAACCCGTTAATTTACCACCAATAAATTCAGAAGGAATACTACTAGAAAAAGTTGAAAGCATCACACACCTTGGTTCCAATTTTCATGAAAGCTGGGACATGATCATTGAAGTAAAGACAAGGATAGAAAAAGCCTAAACAGCATTCTTCAAAATGAAAAAGATCTTCTGCAGTCACAACATAAGCCTAAGACTGAAAATCAGGCTTGTCAGATGCTATATTTTTTTCTATCCTGCTCTATGGAGTAGAGAGTTAGTCTCGGACAGAAGGCCACCTGAAGAAACTAGAAGCATTTGAAATGTGGATTTACAGGCGGCTGTTACTTAGAAGCTGGGTTAACAAGATCAGAAATGAGGAGGGGATAAGCCGCCTGGGAAAGCCAAGGGAAATCATGAAAACAATTAAAAAACAAAAATTAGAATATTTCGGACATGTGATGTGACACCCAGAAAAATACAGCATACTCCATTTAATCCTCCAGGGAAAGATTGAAGGCAAATGAGGTCCAGGCAGAAGAAGAACATCATGGCTTCAAAATCTAAGGGATTGGTTTGGACAAAACTCAGCAGCACTTTTTCGTGCGGCTGCTGATAAAAACAGGATCGCCAACATGATCGCCAACATCCGATAACGGATATGACACAAGAAGAAGAAGAAGAATGACTGTTGAAACATCCCCATGGTCACATGGCTAAAATTCCGATTCTTGGCAACTGACTCATGACGGTTGCAGTGGCCCGGGATCACGTGATCACCTTTTGTGACCTTCTGACAAGCAAAGTCAATGGGGAAGGCCGATTCACCTAACAAAAACTTCTGATCATTTTTCACACTTATGAAAACTGCAGCATCTCCATTGTCATATGATCAAAATTTGGATGCTTGGAAACTGGCATGTATTTAAGACAGTTGTAGTGTTCCAGGATCATGTGATCACTTTTTGCAACCTTCTGACAAGCAAAGTCAACCCTGTGGCAAGGCAGGCTATAAGATGGAGCAAAACTCATATAACAACTGTCTTACTTAGCAACAGAAAATTTGAGCTCACTTGTGGTCATAAGTTGAGGACTATCTTTGTATTTTGTTGTTGTGTGGAGAAAGATAAAAGTCAGAGGGTGGTGGTCAGGTGGGATAAACTGATTCTGCTGATCTCCGTTTTTCTCTTGATTTTTTCAGCAATCCTATTTTGATTGCATTTCTGTTTATGCATAGGAAACTAAATTCAATCAGCATTAATGAGAGTTAAAATGATACTGAAAATTATAATGTGGGATGAGGGAGTTTCATCAGCAAATTGTTGTAGGGTAAATAGGAGGAGGAAGGAATATTATTCAGTATGCTTGCTGCCTTGAGTTACTTATAAAAACAATAAAGATTAAAAAAATGATTTAGAAAATCTGTCCAATGGTTTGGCTATTATATTCTGCTATTATCTGTTTTTTAGTGCAATACTGCCCATCTGTGTCTCACTTTTACCTGTTTCTCGTACTTTTTCAAGCCATCTGTTTTCCAGTTATTTTGCTTCTAAGCATTTGTAAATGGAAGCTCCCTTTCTCCCCATCCCTTCCCCCCAAATTGCATCTTCAAACAAAAATCTGTGCAGGATATTTAGGAGGGGGAAATGAGTTGCGAATTGTGCTTGCAATTTTATGTTTCTCTGATGTGAAGATGACCTTCTTTGGAGTGGAGCATAGCCATGACATCAGTGGGAGAATGTCATGCAGTATTATTCACGCCCTATTTCCTTGAATGAATTAGAATGAAACACGGGTAAAAGGACCACTAGGTTTCTGCTCATAAAACAGAAAGTGATCTGGAACATTATCAGAAAATAGAAAAAAAAATATTTACATGGTTTATTTTAGTTTTGGGAGTTGGAGTAGAAAATGACAGATAGATAGATAGATAGATAGATAGATAGATAGATAGATAGATAGATAGATAGATAGATAGATAGATAGATAGATGGATGGATGGATGGATGGATGGATGGATGGATGGATGGATGGATGGATGGATGGATGGACGGATGGATGGACGGACATAGATAGATAGATAGATAGATAGATAGATAGATAGATAGATAGATAGATAGATAGATAGATAGATAATAGATAGATGGATGGATGGATGGACGGACGGACGGACGGACGGACAGACAGACAGACAGACAGACAGACAGACAGACAGACAGACAGATAGATAGATAGATAGATAGATAGATAGATAGATGATAGAGTTAGGCAGATATAGGGGAACTCATCAAATTTGCAGACAACACTAAGCTGGCAGGAATAGCCAATACACCATATAATAGGCTCAGGATCCAGAAGGATCTCGACAGACCCTGAACACTGGGCCCTATCTATTAAAATGAAATTCAATGTAGAGAAAAGTAAAGTTTTACACTTAGGCAAGAAAAACCGATTGCACAGGTACGAATGAGGTGAAACTCAAATCTATGAATCGTTTTTTTTCCAATTCTTTTTTCTTTCAGCAAAAAGTCCATATAAGGGTTCCAATTTTTTAGAAAAGTTTTTGTGGCTTTTTTGTGTGACCAAGTAGGTCAGTTTTGTCATTCCAGCTCCTTCTGGTGTTTTTACAATTCATTCCTCCACTGTGGGAATTTCGCTATTCTTCCATCATTACGCATGCAATAATCTTGTGAAAAATGACAGTCTCTTATCATTTCAGAAGTGCAGTAACTGAAACATTTGCAGACATCAATCCTCAAGAATTCCCATTTGTGATGTAAAATGGAATTGTGTATTAAAAACTGCAAATACTGAGTCAGAGCCTGAAGCTTGGCCCTCCGCAGGCAAGCCTTCAATTCTGATCTGGGGCACCCCATAGCACCCCAATCAATGGCGGGTCCTTCACGATCGCCGAATTAAGAGACACATGCTGATCACATTTCTCTGGGTGAAGCAACTGGTGACAAAAGGCTGCCTCCCCTATTTATTGAATGTTACAGTGGGTGGTTACACAATGCATCACATGGTTACAAACAGCCAATGACAATGTTATACTCTGTAGCCAATGACAAGGCTACACTGCAGGGCCATCCTGTGGCCAATGGATTCAAACCTTGGTACAACTGTCCATCCACCTGTTGGCCCCTCCCTCATTTCCTGTCCCAGGCCATATGGCAAGTCCTTTGTCCTGAAGCACATGGCTTGTCCCTCTGATATGGCCAATGGACTCCACCTCTTGGCTCCTCCTCCATTTCCTGTTGTTCCAAGACAGCATGGTAAAGTCACATGGTACAGTCTCTTTGTTGCAAGCCCATCCAAGCCTCATGTATCACAACATATTACAACAAGAGCCCAATGCCATTAGCAACCTTTCATTTGCATAATGATTTTTTTCTTTCTCTGCCTACCCCTTGCACTCTCCCTCCTTGCTTCAAATTCAGCTGCAGAAGGGCACTTAACACCAGGAACCTGCATCTTGACTTTTTAAAAACCTCGCTAATGCTCCTGCACAACCCTCTGAAATCTTTTGCAAAAGACTGAGAACTGGTCCATTGCTCCTCTCGTGGAAAAAAAAACTGTTACGTTACAGTACAGGCACTTCTCAATTTATATAACCGATCGCTTGCTGACTGTCCCTTCCAACATTATTATTATTATTATTATTATTATTATTATTATTATTATTATTATTATTATTATTATTATTATTATTATTATTTTCGTCGTTGTTGTTGTTCTAGTGACACCCCCCCCAAAAAGATACTTATGACTTGGTTTCAAAGTTCAGATGTCTCTCCCCTAATGGTTATATGATCTCATTTTGGTCACCCATCAACTAGCCTACACTTACAACCCTGTTGTCATAGGACCACGAGTTACAATAGTTTTGCCAGAAACCACCCATTTGCAATTTGCCATTTGCTTCCAGTTTCTGGCAGAAATGGCCCCACAGCGAACAAAAGCTTCACTTAATGACTTCCATATTCAGAATAACAGAATAATAGAATAAGAGTTGGAGTTGGAATAAGAGACATTGGAGGTCATCTAGTCCAACCCCCTGCTCAGGCAGGAAACCCTATACCATTTCAGACAAATGGTTGTCCAATCTTTTTTAAAAAAACTTCCAGTGTTGGAGCATTTACAATTTCTGGAGGCAAGTTGTTCTACTAGTTAAGTATTCTTATTGTTGGGAAATTTCTCCTTAGTTCTAGGTTGCGTCTCTTCTTGATTAGTTTTCATCCATTGCTTCTTGTCCTGCCTTCAGGTGCTTTGGAGAATAGCTTGACTCCCTCTTCTTTGGGGCAGCCCTTAGATATTGCAACATTATCTATCATGTCACCCCTAATCCATCTCTTCATTAAACTAGACATACCCAATTCCAGCAACTGTTCTTTCCTTGTTTTAGCCTCCAGTCCCTAATCATCTTTGTTGCTCTTCTCTCCACTCTTTCTAGAGTCTCAACCTCTTTTTTATATTGTGGAAACCAAAATTGGATGCCCTATTTCAAGTGAGGTCTTACTAAGGCATTATTTGTTTAATGACCACTACAAGAAAGGTCGCAAAATTAGTCTAGTCTTTATCACTGTCACAACTTACAACTGGAATTGACAGGCTCACCTAAGGTTATAACTACCTGAAGTTAAAAGAATGCCCCAGATATAATTCTTTAAATTTTCCTTTTTAAAAATAGCAGTGTCCATTATTTTAATGTCATCTTTACAAGCATTTTATGTCATCTCAAATTTTAACTAGCATAGTTTTGCCCCCATGAGGGTTGATCAATTTGAAGAAATATCTTAGCAATGAGCTAGAGATAAATGAATGAATTTTTTAAAGAGTAGTTCTTAAAATGATAATTTGGAAGAATGCAACATGATCCATTTGTATCTGTCATTCAATTAAGCCAGAAAGAACGATGAGATACAAGTTCTAAATCTGTCGTTTTGTTCACAATGTATGTGTATTCATCCTATTTATCACACAATTGATTGATTTTAATTTCTGCAGCTTTCCTGAGTGTAACAGCTGGTATTTTTCATCGTGATATATTCTCAGCAATTTTTTTCTGAAGACGTAAATACTTTTTAAAATTATTCAGCTGTAAAACGATGAATAACTTTCAAGCTAGAATTTTCTTCACAAATAATAAATAAGAAAATGAATTCTCTTGGGAAATTACCAGCTTATTCTTTTGTGTGTGTGTATTCAGCATTTCCTCTGTTTTTCTTTAAAAAAGAGAAAGACAAGTATTACTTTTCAAAAAACCTGATACCTCACTTTACAAAATTGAAAGGAAATAAAGGGAATCGGGGACTGGGTGCTAACACATAGGAAGAACAGTTGCAGGAACTGGGTGTCTCTATAATAAAGAGAAGGACTAAGTCAGGGGTCCCCAACCGTGGACCAGTACCGGTCCTTGGCATGCCAGCAACTGGGCCACCCAAACAAGCAAAACCCCATCCATGAGATGCAGGCAGCACACAAAACTACGCACCCTCCAGTCCATGGAAAAACCTCTCTCCATGGAACCGGTCCCCAGTGCTCAAAAAATTGGGGATCTCTGGATTAAGTGACAGCAGTCTTCCAATATTGGAGAATCTGTCACAAAAAAGAGTGAATCAACCTATTTTCCAAAGCAGTTGAGGGCAGGACAAGAAGCAAACAAATGGAACTTATCAAGGACAGAACCAATCTAGAACTAAGGAGGAATTTTCTGGCAGTGAGAACAATTAATTAGTGGAACAACTTGCCTCCAGAAGTTGTGGGTGCTCCATCGCTGAGGGTTTTAAGAAGAAATTGGACAGCTATTTGTCTGAAATGGTATAACAGGAGTTGGACTAGAACAGCGGTTCTCAACCTGTGGGTTGCGACCCCATTTGGGGTCAAACGACCATTTCACGGGGGTCGCCAAGCACCACAGTCCGCCATATTTTTTTTGGGTCGGCCATTTTTTTTGGTCGGCCATTTTTTTTCCTATCGCGATGCAGGCCATCGCGCCATGCATGCACGATGCGCCCCGCCATGTATGCACGATGTGCCCCGTCGCGCCGCGCATGCGCGGTGCAGGCCCGCCATTTTTTTTTGGTCGGCCATTATTTTTTTTTTGGTCGGCCCGCGATGCGGACTGTCATGCCGCGCATGCGCGATGCAGGCCATTGTGCCGTGCATGCGCGATGCGGGCCGTCGCGCCACGCATGCGCGATGCGGGCCAACGCCCCACGCATGCGTGATGCGGGCCGTCGCCCCACGCATGCGCGATGCGGGCCATCGCCCCGCGCATGTGTGTTGCGGGCCGTCGCGTCACGCATGCGCGATGCGGGCCGTCACGCCGCACATGTGCGGTGCGCGCCCACCATTTTTTTGCGCGATGCGGCCGGCGTCAAGCCCCGGAAAAGGTTGAGAACCGCTGGACTAGAAGATCTCTAAGGTCCCTTCCATTTCTTACTCTGTTCTGTTCTCAATTGAACTGACTTCATCTAAATAGAAAAGAAATTGAATTGTGGAGATGGAAAGTAAGCAAGGATCAGATTGGAATCAATAATTAAGGTGGACAAAAAAGGAATTTCTGAGGTTGATCTTTATGGATTCCAAAGTAGAGTTGATTGCATCCAGGTAATAAATGACCCAAATACCATTTGTGGCAACTTAGAAGATCTTTCATTAGGACTATTATATCTGCTAAAATCCAGATAACCAGTAGCTAATTTTCTTAGTCATCAGGTTTTTTGTAGATCAATTCTGTTAGCTCTAATTACCATCCCACAATTATCTATCAGATGTCTAGGTGATACTATTAATAATACTAATGTAGTATTACATTTGGCATAGAAATGGTAATTGATTGCAGAATGTTGGTACTGTATCTTTGAAAAGGCAAGACAAGAAGCAACGGATGGAAACTAACCAAAGAGAGAAGTTACCTAGCACTAAGGAGAAAATTTCTGACAGTGAGAACAATTAATCAGTGCAACAACCTGCCTGCAGAAGCTGTGAATGCTCCAACACTGCAAGTTTTTAAGAAGAGACTGGACAGCCATTTGTCTGAAATGGTATAGGGTTTCCCGCCTGAGCATGGGGTTGGACTAGATGGCCTCCAAGGTCCCTTCCAACTTTATTATTATTATTATTAATATTACTATTATTATTACTATTATTATTACTATTATTATTATTACAGCTTGTGTGAATCTACTATTAACATATACCAGTTTTTGAGGAGTTACACATAACAAATAACAATGCTTAGAAACCAGCTATGCAAAACTTTGAAGAAATGCTCTAATTCAGCAGGAGGGAACCTTAAAAGGTTTAATCAAGATTAATGCTTACAGATGATATTTGTGTTGGGTTTTAAAAAATTACAAGTGCTCATAAATGGTCAGTAAGTTTTTTTATTAGATATATATTTTGTGTCTTCTACTATGTCATTTTAATGAACATTGAACCACATGTTATTCTCCAATGGTTTGAATTAGGATTTGAACTCAAAGCACTGAACAGTAAACTAGGCTGGGGAACAGAAACAGGAAAAAATAACTTCTATAAATATAGCTAGTTATTAAATTGCTGGCTTAACATAGTCTTATTGCAGTGTTTCTCAACCTTGGCAATTTTAAGGCATGTGGACTTCAACTCCCAGAATTCCACAGCCAGCATTTTAAGTCCACATGCCTTAAAATTGTCAAGGTTGAGAAACACTGTCTTATTGCAATAGAAGAGAACATGTGTAGCTCAGGGTTGAACCATGGAGTCGTTGATGCTCTTTGAGCTTGGTTGTTTTCTTGCAGACATTTCATGACCCATCCAGGAAACATCCTCGGTGAGGTTTCCTCCAGTGGTGGGATTCAAATATGTGAACAACCAGTTCTCTGCATGGACGCTGCTTCCAGAAGTCCGTTCTGGGCCTAGGCCTCCGAGGCCTAGAATGGACTTCCGGAATTGGCGTCCATGCACTTCCATCAGGCCATTCTGGGCCTGGGCCTCCAAGGCCTAGAATGGACTTTTGGAAGTGGCGTCCATGCACTTCCAGCAGGCTGTTCTGGGCCTGGGAGTCTTCCTCTGCACTTCCGAGGCTCAGAATGGACTTCTGGAAGCGACTTCCACACACTTCCAGACGGCCGTACTGGGCCTGGGCAGCCTCCACTGGGCCTCCGAGGCCCAGAATGGACTTCTAGAAGTGATGTCCACGCACTTCTGGCGGGCCGTTCTGGGCCTTGCAAAAAAAAAAAGACTAGGGCTTCAGCTGGTTTGCCGAACTCAACAAAAATTAGCTACCAGTTCTACTGAACCAGTGCGAACTGGCTGAATCCCACCACTGATTTGCTCCCTGCTTAATATACAATAGTTTGGCCTTCCTATGTTGATGTGGATATGGTTTTATATTCAAATAATATCCTAATCAAGGGAAAAAACCAAACTTTATAAACATATCTCGCTATATATGATTTATGATAGGAACACTGTATTAAAACTTAAAATTAGTGTCCCTTTAGAAAAACCACATATGAAGCAATTAATCTTATTAGTGCTACCAGAAAACTAGATTGCATAGTTTAGTCCCTACGTGGTACAATTGAGAACCAGGACATCTGCAGAAGATAGCTAAGGACTTTCTACTTCAAGAAGCTCCCTTGACAAAGAAAGACTGTATCATCACTTCTGGGGAAGTGATGGGGCCTTTTCAAGAGAGGTACTAACTGCCACCATTAACATGGAACCCTACCCAGAAGAAAGGGCTGAAGACTTTCTCCTTTCTCTGAGGTAAATTTTGGGAGGGAAACTGTCCATCAATTTTTTGGCGGAGTATGTACAATAAGTACAGTAAGGCTGTACTTCTCCATCTATTAATAAGCCACTTATTATTTACTAAATCAAGTAATTCCTCCATACAACATGTAATGAACAGATATCCCAGAGATAAATGCTGGTCATATGAACGATAGCTCAGGATGTAGTATGTAGGAACTAGTATCCCTTAGGCCAGTCTTTTAACAGAATGTATTGATAAGTGACTACTATTTGTTTAACTATGGCTTTATTCTGGCCTTTCATTCAAGAAATGTTTAACTTCATTTAGCGAGCAGCACTGCAGAAAAAACGAGCAGCTTTTCCACCCAATAATAGGAAAAACCAACTAAACTGTGACACCGCACATACACACTACACAAATATTTTCATGCAGTTGAAATTATCAGTTGCTTTCCATCCTTTCATTTCTGAACAGCGGAAAAAATTTCAAACGGTACCTTTACTAGGCAAACAAGTAAAAACTATGGCCCAGCTTTTAACTTTCCATGACCTCTTCATCAGGAAAGATGCTTAAAAGGTCAGGAATATATTGTGATAGGTGGTTGTTGTTTAACTTTTAGTTACACAGGTTAAAGCAGAAGGAAAGCAAGCATTTTATTTATTCTAGTTCTTTTGTTTTACCTCACAGTAATATACGTATGTTTTGTCCTTGAGTTTCCTCCACAACAACAATTTATTGAGAGATGGGTGGGGCTAGGAGATCTGATCCAGATTCACCCAGTGAGCTTCTATAGTTGAGGAAATACTAGAATTTGAGTCTGCCCAATGTCAGTTGCTTTCCAACATGTACATTGTGGAAAGAAAAATCTTCATCAGGGTCCAGTCCAAGCTGGGAATAAACAAAATGGTGACTGCTTTAGAAAGAAGGTTGAAGTTTATTGAAGAGCAGAACCATAAGACATGAGGCTCTGGAGCAGCTGACCACATGTAGTTGGGAGTGGTGGGTTTTTATACCTTCTTGGGCTTTTGAGGTTGTTTCCTATTCCTGTGGCATGAACTTTGACCTGAGGTTCATTGTGTCCCTTTTTGGTATTGGTGGGTTAATCCTATTGTGTCCTAATGGTCATGTTTTTAGAGTTTGGTGTGTGTGTAGATTTTAGGGGTCTTTGTCTTTCGAATCTCATCAGCTCCAAGCTTCCTGGCTGAAGTCTTTCTGAATGAATCACCAAATCTGCATCTCTATAGAGCTGGCCTCAGCCTGGTTTCTGCTTGTGGGAGGGAGACTTGGGGCTATTAAGAAAAATTGGGCATGCTTTTCTGCCTTTTAAGATCCTTTGAGGAAATATAATATTCTGCCTTTTTAATATTTCCTTTCTCTGGGGGAGCTGACTTCCCACAACATCTTTAAACAATCTACTTCTATCTATATGTCTCCTTCAATCTATAGCAGAGGTCTTCAAACTTGGCCCTTTTATGACTTATGGACTTCAGCTTCCAGAATTCCTGAGCCAGCAAGGGCCACGTCTGAAGACCCCTGATCTATAGGGTCTCCTGCTTGAGCAGGGGATTGAATTAGAAGACTTCCAAAGTCCCTTCCAACCTATTATTGTATGTTCTGCCACATTTTTCATTCCCCTTTGTCCTTCAGCTCTCTATATAGGTCATCCTTGATTTACAAATGCCACAATTGAGCCCAAAATTTATGTTGCTAAGCGAAACATTTGCTAAGTGAGTTTTGCCCCATTTTATGAGCTTTATTGCCACATTTGTTAAGCGAATCACTGCAGTTAAGTTAATAGTGTGGTTGTTAAGTGAATCTGGCTTCCCCTTTGACTTTGCTTGTCAGGTTCCAAAAGATGGTCACATGATTTTGGGACACTGCAGCGTCATAAATATGAACCAATTGTCAAGCATCCGAATGTAAATTACATGACTACGGAGGTACTGCAAGGTCACATGTGTGAAAAATGGTCATAAGTCACTTTTTTCAGTGTCATTGTATTTTTGAACAGCCACTAAATCAGCGGTTCTCAACCTTTTCCGGGGCTTGACGCCGGCCCGTGCTGCGGAAGCATGGTGCGACCCTGGCCCGCATCGCGCATGTGCAGCGCGACGGGGCGCATCGCGCTAGGGAAAAAAAATGGCCGACCAAAAAAAAAATGGCGGACTGCGGTGCTTGGCGACCCCCGTGAAATGGTCGTTCGACCCCAAATGGGGTCGCGACCCACAGGTTGAGAACCGCTGCACTAAATGAACTGTTGTAAATTGAGGACTTCCTGTATTTTTGTTTCATATTTTGTTTTGCAAGAATAACATATCCTAACAGGGGCTTTTTTTATAGTTTCGTTTTTCATTTTTCAAAAGTACATCTTTTGAAATCTTTCTCAGATTTTTCAGGTTGAAATGCCTAGAAATGCCAGGCTCACAAAGTTGCACAATTTTAGTAATGTGTCTCTGCATGATGCATATGAGAAGAAGGATTCTCATTCACACTGCAAGTGTTGGCTGATGCTGATTTATCATTTACCATTCAAATATGTACAGATTAATGTTGTTCTGGGATTAGACAAGGATTCTGCACAAAAACAGTCAGGAACAGAAAACATACTCATGTATTCAGCCAAGGTTTGCAAAAGCTAAATGCATTGATAGACATGGCCTACATCTTGTTCTGAAATATTCAACAATTATTTGATGGTAAGGCCTAGAATAGATCAATATTTCTCAACCTTGGCAGCTTCAAAATGGGCGGGACTCCCAGAAACGAAGTCATTGAAACTGGCAGGGGAACCCTGGGAGTTGAAGTCCACCCACCCTAAAGCTGTTGAGAAATACTGACCTAGATGTTGCTACACACAATTGTATCTCTTATTATAAGACAAGTGGTCCCCAATCTTTTGGGCACTTGGGACCGGTTCCATGGAGAAAGGTTTTTCCACGGACAGGAAGGGGTGTGATTTCGGATGCTGCCTGCATCCCATGGATGGGATTTCGCTTGTTAGCGCGGACCAGTTACTGGCATGCTGCGGGTTGGGGACCTCTATTTTAAGATACTAAATTTAGGAAATGTTTCATTTTACCTATTTTTTAGAATCGTCTGAATACCATGCAGTGAACCAAGGTGATGCTCAAAGCAATATTTTGAATGCACCTTTAAAAATGTAATGTCCTCAAAAATTTGATACCTGTAGATCAGTGGTTCTCAACCTTTTTCAGGTTGAGACCCCACTTGCCCTGCCCATGTGCGTCGGGCCGATCCGCGCATGCACGGTGCGCGCGCAACGAAAAAAAACAACAAAAAAACAAAATGGCGGACAGTGACGGGCCAATCCGCGCATGTGTGGTGCACGCGCGACGGCCCAAACCGCGCATGTGCGGCGCGCACGATGAAAAACAAAACAAAACAAAAAAACCCAAAATGGCGGACTGCGACGGGCCAATCTGCGCATGCGCGGCGCGCGCGACGAAAAAAACAAAAAAAAACCCACAAAAAAACCACAAAATGGCAGACCACAGTGTCCGGTGACCCCCGCGAAACGGTCGTTCGACCCCAAATGGGGTCACGACCCATAGGTTGAGAACCACTGCTATAGATGTACATCCTCTAAAGCAGGGGTCTTCAGACTTGGCCCTTTTATGACTTGTGGACTTCAACTCCCAGAATTCCTCAGCCAGGCAGGCTGGCTCAGGAATTCTGGGAGTTGAGGTCCACAAGTCATAAAGGGACCATCATTCCCCACATCTGCTCTAAAGAGTTCTAGAAGTTGGTTCTTTCCATTGCTGGTTAAACTTGAGGAAATTGAGGATGGGGCAGAGGAGAATTATAAAGGGATTAGAAAGTATGCATTACTACATACCCATAAAGAAGGCATTTGTAGATATGTGAGACAATCCAGAGTTCATAATGAGTCTCTTTCAAGCAGAGCTTGACTTTGGTTGTTTTCTTGGTAATATTTTAGAATTGGTGCCATTTTCCAGGATGTTTTCAACTTCCCAGTCTAGCCTGCAGCCTTGGCATTTGTTCATGTTTCCCATACAACTACTAACTAGGCCCAACTGTGTTTACATTTTCTAAATCAATCAAGGTTAGCTATATCCTCCCATTAGCTGAGCAGAGCTTGGAATACATTTCTGTTAGAAATGTGTTAATTCAAAACACCAATTAGTTCTTTTTAGATGAATCTACTCTATATAAAGCAGAAAGAAGTTCTGTTATTACTGTATATAAGTGTGTGTGGGCTTCATGAATATGTTTTAATGCAACTCATCCTGTGTAAAATTCCTTGATTTTGCAACAAAACCATTAATTTAGATCAGACTGAAGACAGGTCCTGTTGCCATCACTCTGGTTTGGCTTCCTGACAATATTGCAAAGCCGAGGAAGTTTAGCTATGTGCAGACGTCTGAAGTAGAAGCTTAAGACAAACATTTCATAGTTAAGCAACTCCCTCTCTCCTCAGATAAACTAGGCCTGGGGTTTGGGGCGTATTAAGGGCCAAAATGGATGTTTTCAAGCTCTGCAAAGTTTAAAACAGCCATTAACTTCTTAAAGTCCACATCTCCCAAATCTGTAAAAAAGAAGGTCAAAAGTTTTGGTTCTGCACACTCTCATGATGATGTCACCTATAGCCATTGGCCATGAAATGATGTCATCCCTGACAGAGAGGGATGATCCACAACTGCTCTATAGTGAAAAGAGAGCAGCTACCAAAAGTGTTATATCAACACTTCTCTCTTATTTCTGGAGGAGGGAGCAGCCTTATATATCCACCACAGAGATATTCTGTGATGTCCTTGGTGCTCTCTGAGCCTGGTTTCTTTCTTGCAGATGTTTCATTCATTACCCAACTAGATATCCCATAGTTCAACCCTTCTCTTTTAAAGGAGACATTCTGTTTGTACATAGGGTTGTTGAGCTGGAGAAATGTTGAGATATAACTCTGAGAATAGCAATAGCACTTAGACTTATATACCGCTTCACAGTGCATTACCATCCCCTCCAAGCAGTTTAACGGAGTCAGCATATGGCCCCCAACAATCTGTGTTTTCATTTTACTGACCTTGGAAGGATGGAAGGCTGAGTCAACCTTGAGCTCGTCAATACTGAACCCCTGGCAGTAAGCAGTGAGTTAGCCTAACTGCCACCACCATGGCTCCTTTAGAGTGCTAGAATTAGTTCTCCTAGTTCTCCTTTAGAGATCTTGTTGCTTCCAAGAACCAAGCAGTTGCTGGAAGATCCCTATAAGACAGGCATGTCAAACTTGCAACGTCACGTGATGTCGCGCAACGTATCAGAGCTTTTTCACCATTGCCGGCAATGGAGTGGGCGTGGCTCCGGTATGATGAAACCGACCCGTGGCCAGCAGTTTGACACCTCTGCTGTAAGACCCTCTTTGAAGGTCCAGCATGTCCATTATATGTTGCATGCAGTGGTGGGATTCAGCCAGTTCGCACCACTTCAGCAGAACCGGTAGCTAATTTTTTGTTGCCCAGGCCCAGAATGGACTTCTGGAAGCAGCATCCATACAGAGAACCGGTTGTTCACATATTTGAATCCCACCACTGGTTGCATGTGGTTCTAAGCCATGTTGAGGAATGAAAGACAAGCAGGAGCTTCTAACTGGGTCACCACTGCTCTTTGGCAGCGTTTGATGGGAGAGATGTGGTGCCTACAGAAATGAAGCTGTCTCATGAGCATTCCTTGGCTGAAGTGGGGTGAGATTTTTAACCAGATCCATGTGTTTTGGTGACTGCTCTTTTTGCTGTTTCTAGAGTTGGGTCTCAGCCACTGTTTATCCATGCTTCTCAGCACAAAATGTTAAGCTAGGACATTTGTTTTGTCAAAGCCCCCTCTCTTGTTCTTTCTCTCGCTCCTTTTTTGCATATTTACTCACATCCTAACACACGCACGTCAAAGGTTTATTTGCAAGGCAAATCTGCAGGATTATGTTTTTAAAAATGGCTTACTTGAGATCAGAAGAATGGAAGGAAGAAGAAAAGGGGTACAGGAGACTATCTGATCACTGAATTTCACTCACCCAAGACCAAGGAGGCTTTATTCAAACCAGAAGCAATCTGGGTGACATCCCTTTGCTTTTTGGTGAATCTTTTCCTAATCTTTAATTGGCCGCATACTTGGCAGGTATTAAAATGAAAACAAAACAAAACACCAAACCAGCTTCCCTGGGCATTCATGTTGTCACCTTGAAAAAGCTCATACCTGTTGAATTTCCGTTCACCATCCACTGCTAATAATGGCACACAAGGTTTACCAAAAAGTGTAAGAGTCTACGAAGAGTCTTGTGGCAGATTCAGACCAAAACTCTTCCTAAAATCTTGTTGTTGTTGTTGTTGCTGCTGCTGCTGCTGCTGTTGTGCACAATCCAGAATCCTCTGTGTTACGTTCTTGGTTTGATTGCAATGATGAAGACACATGGCGAATTCAACAGTTCTTTATTCTCTTCCTCTATCTTACAACCAACAACAGCAGAAGTAAAACAGACTTCATTTAAAAACGACTGAACCCGGACAATGGCAAACAATGTTACTAAGAGTTTCTTGCCTTGCGCATGCGCGCAAGGCTAGTGCCGCTCAGTCTGGTCCCGGGCAGCCAGCGTTGTGCACATGCGCACAAGGCTGGCACTGACCAGTCTGGTCCCGGGCAGCCTTAGAATGCTCTCGACCAATGGTCACCGCACCTCAAGAAGGATATAATGGAACTGGAAAAGGTGCAAAAAAGGGCAACAAGAATGATCAAGGAAATGGAGCGCCTCCCTTATGAAACCAGATTGCAACGCCTTGGTCTCTTCAGCCTTGAAAGACGGCGTTTAAGGGGTGACTTGATCGAAGTGTATAAAATCATGCATGGGATAGAAAATGTGGATAGAGAAAAATTCTTTTCTCTATCACACAATACCAGGACAAGGGGGCACTCCCTAAAGCTCATAGCTAAGAAAGTGAGGACAAAAAAAGGGAAATATTTCTTCACCCAGAGGGTCGTTGATTTATGGAATTCACTTCCTGAAGGGGTCGTGACAGCTGTCAGCCTTGACAGCTTCAAGGCAGGGCTAGATAGATTCATGGATGCAAAGTGTATCGGTGGTTATTAAAACGGATGTCCATGTGCCGCCTCTATGTTGGTTGAGGCAGGCAGGATTCCCTTGAGTACCATTTGTTTGGGGGTCAAGGGAAAGGGAGGGTTTTGCCTTCTCTTTCTGCTCAAGATCCCCATGTACATTTGGTGGGCCACTGTGTGACACAGAATGCTGGACTCGATGGGCTTTGGCCTGATTCAGCATGGCTCTTCTTATGTTCTTATGTTCTTAATGCAACGTCCCAAGCCTGCTTTTGCAGGATCAGGACACAACACTCTGGCAGGATATCAACACTGTGAAGCAAAATAAAATTTCGGTAGTAATCTAGTGCCTTCTGGTGCTCATGAAACTCTTACTGTATTACACCTGTATTTTGTGCGCCAGTTGCGCCCATTCCTCACAGTCATTCATGCCCTGGTCATTCCTTCGTGGACTACTGTCATGTGGTCTACAAGGAGCTGCCTTTGAACAGCATCTGGAAACTTCAGCTGATGCAAAATGCAGTGGCACAAGCAGTTATATGTGCTGCTAAGAGGACACATGTTACATCTCTGCTTTGTGAGTGGCATGGGTTGCCAGGTTGCTTCCAGATTCAATTCATGGGGGTGGTTTTGACCTTTAAAGCCTACATGACATCAGAACCTGGTTATCTGAGAGATAACCTCTAGAACATCACCCCTCCCTAACTCTTAAGAAAGCTGTCCCCCCCCCAGCAATTTGGGCATATTTATATATTATGTACGTTTTAGTGTTTAGCATTTTCAGTTTTCCATTCTGAGTCTGGCAGCCTTATATATATACAGTAAATTAATAAATAACCTAAAACTATATATAGATTTGCCTGCTTTTTTGTGTACTCCCCAAAATCACCCTTGGTGAGACAGACAGCTACACAGGTAATCTTCAAGTTGCGACAGTTCACTTAGGGACAATTGAAAATTACAAAAACAAAAAAAAGCCCTCAAATACTTACAATAAAGCAGGCCCAATCAGTAAACCATAGTTATTTCATGTACTTGTCCTGGAGATTTGGTTTAATACCAGCATAGTTTTCATATCTGAGAAAAAATAGGAAAGTGGAATAGGATGTGTAGGCGTACAGTTTATTTGGCAATCATTTGCCAAAGATCTCTTTTAAATGAAAAGTTTACACAAAATAATGGAAAGTACAATTCATAACGTATGTTGATTTTATAAATATGTGTGGCGGCGTGTGATCTCCAAGGAAGTGTAAACCAAGTAGGGATGACTAGATAATACTTTAATTGTGCGTAACATAATTCATTTAATTTGTATGTGTAATAATAACAAGAGGGAAAGTCGAGAAGGTTCTGATGTGGAATGAAGGCTATTCTTCTAATAAAAGTATATAATCATTTGCACTTTGTCTAATTACACCTGTAAACAGAACACTATGCTATTTTAAGTTCATTTTTATGATACTGTTAACAAGCATCTCCATTTTCTTTATTAAGAATGGAGCCATTTAATAAATCAAAAGAAAATGGTATCAGCTAGACTAACTATACTGTATTTGAACTTTCTAAAAGGAGTTTGTTTTCATGGTGCATCAAGGAAATATTTAGTTATTACATGTACCTCTTTTTCTTTTCCTTCCTCCTTCATGGGAGTTGCCACATCTTATTCTCTCACTCTCTCTCTCTTATCCGTCTATCTATTCTCTCTCTCTCTCTCTCTCTCTCTCTCTCTCTCACATCTCTCTCCTATCCATCTTTCTATTGTTTCTATGTCTGTCTGTCTGTCTGTCTGTCTGTCTGTCTGTCTGTCTGTCTCTCTCTCTCTCTCTCTCTCTCTCTCTCTCTCTCTCTCTCTATCTCTCTCTCTCTCTATCTATCTATCTATCTATCTATCTATCTCTCCTATCCATCTTTCTATTGTTTCTATGTCTGTCTGTCTGTCTGTCTATCATCTCTCTCCTATCCATCTTTCTATTGTTTCTATATCTATCTGTCTATCTATCTATCTATCTATCTATCTATCTATCTATCTATCTATCTATCATAATAATAATGATAAAGTTGGAAGGGGCCTTGGAGGTCATCTAGTCCAACCCCCTGCTCAGGCAGGAAACCCTATACCATTTCGGACAAATGGCTGTCCAGTTTCTTCTTAAAAACTTCCAGTGTTGGAGCATTCACCGCTTCTGGAGGCAGGTTGTTCCACTGGTTAATTGTTCTAACTGTCAGGAAGTTTCTCCTTAGTTCTAGGTTGCTACTCTCTTTGGTTAGTTTATCTATCTATCTATCTATCTATCTATCTATCTATCTATCTATCTATCTATCTATCTATCTATCTATCTATCTATCATCTCTCTCCTATCCATCTTATTGTCTGTCTGTCTGTCTGTCTGTCTGTCTGTCTGTCTGTCTGTCTGTCTGTCTGTCTGTCTGTCTCTCTCTCTCTCTCTCTCTCTCTCTCTCTCTCTCTCTCTCTCTCTCTCTCTATCTATCTATCTATCTCTATCTATCATTTTCCATTTTTCTTTTCATAGGGAGAAACAGTTTTTTAAAAATAGTATGAAGTATATTTCAGTGCTCATTTTTACATTACTGTTGTCATATGCAGCTCATTAGGGTCATGGAGAAAATCCATGTGATGGGATGGCACATAATTAATGACATTTGGAGTACTGACATCAATTTCAGAGACATGGTTAAAAAGAGCTCTAGGCAGAAAACATAAAATGGGTTTTCCAGGATTGTAGGAAGTCCTAGAATCAGTAGTTGCTCACCTCTGTCCTACATAAATACTATTTGTGAGAAACCCTGTGAGGCAGGACTGAACCAGGGATCTATAGTCTGCAAAGTAGTTCTTTCTTAATGATTGGTCAATTAGCAACCGTCCAGAATTATAACAGTTTCCCAAAAGGTACTTACAATCTGATTTTGAAGTTCTGATGGCTGCAGTCCCTGCAGTCTCATAATTGTATTTTAGGTTCTTGACAATTGCCTCACCTTTATGGCAGGTCATGTGACTGAAAATTTCCATTTTTTTTGTCGTTTTCTGAAATTTTGCCAATTTCTGACAAAAAAAATCCATTGGGGGGGAGGAAAAAAAAAGATTTGCTTAACAACTTCCACATTTGCTTAATGACCCTGGCAATTCCTTTTTCATAAATCCTGACAGTCATAAAGTGGAATAATCCTGATTTTACGACCTCTTTTTAATGATGGCTATTAAGTGAATGCAGCTGTTTTAAAGTGAACATGGAAGTCATTAAGCAAATGCAGCAGTCATTAAATGAGCAGATTAAGGTTATTAAGGGAGCCCACTGTTTACTATATGTAGTTTTTGCCCGAAAACCAGATGTAAATGACAGGTTCCAGAAAAACACTCTGAAAATCACAGTCACGTGACTGCAGGTCACTGCTTTAAGTGTGGCTTTAAGTATGGACCAGTTGTCAAGCACCCAAAGTGTGGTCAGACAAATAGTAACCATCAGTACTTCAGAGCTAAGTTCTGGTAACTTTTGGGGGTGGGCGGGTAGCAGTCTACAAATATCTAAAATGTTTACCCTGGGCACTAGGAGGTGGAGTTGTGCTCTGTTGAAAATGAGAGTAAAACAAAGATGAACAGAAAGAATAAGAAGGTTGATTTTTAGGAGGAATTTCTTGATGGTGAACAATGTTAAGCTATGGACCATCTGCCTAGAATAGCAGTGGATCCTCTCACTGAAGGTTTTCAGGCTGACTGGATGGTCACCTTCAGTAGTGTCCATCTGCTAAACACCTAATTCTCACAGCACTATTTATGCCTAAAGATATTTACCCATGTAGTAGGGCTCTATTTCTATTATCCTTCTCGTCCTCTCATCTTTCCCATCTTCTCATCTTTCCTACTCCTTCTCCTATTAATATCTTGTGATTTATCCCTTGTGGTCTTATGATTTATGATTGCATCTTATGATTTATGATCTATGACTTACCATTTTGTTGTTTGTACGTACACTGAGAGCTTATGCAAGGGAGACAAATTCCTTCTATGCCCAATCACACTTGCCCAATAAAGAATATTCCTAATATTCCTAACAATAACCTAAATATGCCCCCTTCCTACTAATTTATTCCGTAATGCTAAGAGTTACCTCAGCATAGCCAGTTAATTGAGAAGTACTGTAGATGGGTAATTATACAAAGTCTTTAAGAAGTAGCCAGTTTAATCTAAAAACCAATATCACTCTAATATCGGATCAATCCCCAGATCTAGAAGTATTTGTATTGAAAAGAGCTCAGCCCATTTAGCTGGAAGGAAAAGCTGCAGAGGCTGAAGATCAGGAAGACAATGGAAATTCACACCAAACAGAACAAAGATCAATTGTTGCATAATTCTCTTGAAGTCACATTGTAAAAGTTTCTATTCTGCAAAGGGAATAACTAAAAAGGGTTAATAACTTGCATGAGGTACATTTATGGAGTTTCTTTTCTGACTAGTGATATAACATTTCCAGCAACATGTTTTATTTGTCACCAGACACGTGGAAAGAGAATTCTACACCATCGTAGAATGCAAGGAAATGTGTCTTCAAAAATTACATGCTAACATCTTTCTTTCTCTCTGCCTCTTTAATTTTGCAACAGTATCTGCTGGCTAATATGTCTTTCCCAAGCATAGCTTCTACCAGATGAGCGGACTTCAACTCCCAGAATTATTTCAACCATCTCAGTGATTGGAGGAGGAATTTACAAGCCCCACCCCTTTTATAAGTGGGTCAGCATTTCAGCACATAAAAAGGGGACAGAGATTGCATTGCAGTGCTGCAGCTTCATCTGGCAGATTTTGATCTTCCCCCATCCATACTCAAAGGATACCAGAGGGCAGCTAGATTGAGAAACGATGACTTTTTGTGACTGGAGATTTCTGAGAGTTGAAGTCCACAAATCTTAAAGTTGTCAAGTTTGGACACCTCTGCTCTACATCATTTTTTTTTAACTTTCCCATAATATGTTCTTGAAATTTCATATATATCCTCCGATCCAAAGAGGTTGGATATCTTCAAATTAGGATGTGACATCTCAGGACAGTAATTGTTTATCAGATCAAGATCATGCCTAGCTGATTGTCTCCATGGCCTTTCTTGCTCTCTCTGTTAACCTGCTTCTTCACATTCTCTAGATCATCTCCTGAATTCTCTAGTTGTAATGATTTCTAGGTCCTTATACTCAGTGCTTTTTTTGTAAAAAAAAAAAAAAAGGTGCCAGAACTCACACATGTCATACAACCCGCCTTGCCTACCCTACAAGGTTCTATCCAAAAAAGGTGCCCTATTCTGGGTATTCTATGACAAAAAAAGCCCTGCTTATACTTAAAAGTTGTCCCAGTGGCTGAAGGTTGGTTTGGCATCTTGAATTGCATTGACTTGCCTTCCAGGATGCCTCTATGTCTATGCCCTAAATCAGAGGTCTTCAAACTTGGCCCTTTTATGACTTGTGGACTCGAACTCCCAGAATTCCTCAGCCAGGCACGCTGGCTAATGAATTCTGGGAGTTGAAGTCCACAAGTCATAAAAGGGCCACGTTTGAAGACCCCTGCCCTAAATGTTTGCTAGTACAATAGCAAATAGAGTGATGCCAGGGTGTTTTCTTAACAAAAACTTTAAAAAAACACACACTTTACTTGACCAACTCCAGTCATCTGATTGCAGAATAAAAAGCAGATTGGATAGTTTTGAGTCACCTGCATACGTTACAATTAAACAATCTGGCCTGGTTTTGGAAAGCCAGACTCCATGATTGTGTGAATACTTAAAATGTGAGTGCATGCGTGTGTGTATCTGCATCTATATGTCTTTGTGTATCAAAATTTACCTTGGTCACTCCACCGTGTAAGATCTCTTGCAACTTTTTGTATGAAGACCGAAAGCCTGTAAATTTTGGTGAGTTTGTGAAATTTTGACCATTCCAATGTGTAATTAAGAAACACATGATTTTGTTTTGGTGGTTTTTCATGGACATCATCTGAGGAGGTCTCGGAAGCTTTGGAACCTACAAACATCTAACAATAGTTTCTAAATTAAGTAGAAAGGAAGGCAAGGACATATGCCAGATTTATATCCTATGGCAATCCTTCATCATGTAAGCATACAGTAACTATAGTTACATATTTTAAATTGGGGTAGAAGTTGCCTATCCTAGTCTTTTCCATAAAGCATTTTAAAAGCATACTTCTGAATATTAATCTATTCTAGGGTGAATATTCCAATAACTACTATATGTAATTATCATTCTATTAACTGTGGAAAGTACTCAGAGAAGTTACAAACCAGGAGTTGGCCACCTGTAGTCTTCAGACCAGAAGCAACGCAGTGGCAGAGCAGTTAAGACGCTGGGCTTGTTGACCGGAAAGTTGGCATTTCAAGATCCAAATATTGTAGGACATAGTGGGCTTCTGTTACTCACTCCATTTCCTGCCGACCTAGCATTTCAAAAGCATGCAAATGTGAGTAGATAAATAGGTACCACTTCGGTGGGAAGGTAACAGCGTCCCATACACCCTGGCATGTAGTCATGCCAGCCACATGGCCATGAAAGTGTGTTTGGACAATGCTGGCTTCCTCAGCTTAGAAACAGAGATGAGCATATCCCCTAGAGTGGGACACCCCTGGATATGGGAAACCTTTACCTTCACTTTTTTTTCCTTTCTGTTGTGAATCAGTGCATTTGAGCAGCATAACAGAGCTGATTTGATCAGCAATGCCAAGCAGAGGCCATGAATCTATTTCCCTCAGTGGCCCCGAACAGTGTTCCATTGATTAATTCATTGTGACAGATTTAAATGGAAGCTGTCACAACTATTGGAGATGAAATAGAAATTTGGGAGAGGGAGGGAGGGAGGGAGGAAGGGAGGGAGGGAGGGAGAGTGCTCCCAGAAAGAACCCAAAGTTTACAGAAATGGAGGGAGGATACCCAGGTCTGGATTTATGTTTGAACAAGAACAGGATCTTTGGTCAGAGACTATAAAAGATTGCACTATTACTGAGACGAAGTTAATTCAGAAGCACGAATGAATAATATGTGATAGACTAGATATAGTAGATAGTCCATATATAAGATTTACCTCAGGTCATTAAACTTTTACCTCAGGAATTTTGGTTAGGGCTATGTGATTGATGCATACTAAGATTTTATGTTCAATGCTGATTGTTTTAATAAAAGAATTTAAAAAAAAAGAAAAAAGAAAGCTCTATCAGGTACACATTGTAAGACTGTTTCTGCCTCAGCTGTCGATGTTAAACTCCCATGAGATCCTTTAAATTTGCTACTTACTGAAGTTCAGAGAATTAGTAAACTCTTCAATGCTTTCAGTGTTTCTCAACCTTGACAATTTTAAGGCATGTGGACTTCAACTCCCAGAATTCCACAGCCAGCATTGCTGGCTGTGGAATTCTGGGAGTTGAAGTCCACATGCCTTAAAATTGTCAAGGTTGAGAAACACTGTGCTAAAGGGAACTCCTAAATTGATTGGTTTTAATCATTCTGTGTTGCAGGTGATCATTGTTTTCTGTCTTCTTACCATATATTTTTCACTGCAGTCTTCAAGTGGTTTGGAAGCTGTTTGGGCCAGATACAACGGAACCGGAATATTTCCCTATGAAAGAATGGACTTTAGGGGGGGGGAAGAAGCCGAAACGCAAAGAGCGGCCGCTACCTTATGCTCAGCCAAGCTAGAATGTTGGCCGTTGCAAATGAGTGGGATTAGTAACACACAATGTATCTGTATTTGTTCAGTTAAATTAGAAAACTGGGTAGAAAGTTAAAACGATTTGCATCGTCTCCAAATTCTTCACACCCAGTGGTGCAGAAAATGTATCATATGTCATTCAATAAATACAGCCATGCTTATTGTGTGGAGGACATTTACATTCTTCCAGACAATAATGCAGCCAAATTAACAATGGCACTGTAATAGGAGGGGAGGGGATAGGCACATGAAAAGTGGACTTCTGTGGTTGTTAACAATCCTTTTCCTAATATGTTTTCTTCATGCCATTCCAAAACAATTTTCTAACAGGCTCCTAAACAGAGTATTAGACATGTGTTTCCAGTCCTGGGTCACTTATTTTGTTTTATCGAACCTGTCCAGCTGATCGATGCACAAATAAAGAGAAGCAGAAAAACAAGGACATGGGCCGTCAGTGCTTTCCAGACACAGAATGTGGAAACGTTGTCTGCTTCTGCCCTTGAGAGAAAGAAAGAATATCCCTTTGGATTTTCTTTTTCTGTTTTTATTATTATTATTATTATTATTATTATTATTATTATTATTATTATTATTATTATTATTATTATTATTTATTAGATTTTTATACCGCCCCTCTCCCGCAGGACTCGGGGCGGTTCACAACCCAATAAAAACATATAATAACAATAAATATTTAAAAATAAATTAAATTAAATTATCCCCAAATAAGAGACTATAGGGCAGGGGTAGGCAACCTTGGCTCTTTTATGACTCGTGGACTTCAACTCCCAGAATTCCTGAGCCAGCATGGCTCAGCTTGGAAACCTCTCCCTTTCCCCTCAGCATGGCTGGCTCAGGAATTCTGGGAGTTGAAGTCCACCAGTCATAAAAGAGCCAAGGTTGCCTACTCCTGCTATAGGGAGTCTTCAACGTACAACTACCACTGAGGCCAAAATTTCCACTGCTAAGCAAGATAGTCACTAAGTGAGTTTGGCCCTAATTCACCACCTTTCCTGCCACAGTTGTTAAGTAAATCACAGTAGTTATTCAGTTAGTAACACAGCTGTTAAGTGAAGCTGGCTCCCCCATTGACTTTGCTTGTCGGAAAATCGCAAAAGGTGAACATGTGACCCTGGGACATGGCGACCGTCATGAATATGAGTCAGTCGCCAAGTGTCCGTATTTTACTCATGTGTCCATGGGTTTGCTGTAATGGTCTTAGGTGTGAAAACTGGCCATCGGTCATATTTTTTCAGTGCTATTGTAACTTTGAAGAGTCATTAAACAAATGATTGTAAGACGAAGGCCACTTGTAATGATATCAGCCAATTCTGGACTGCATTTGGTTCTACCATTTTTAATTCAGTGGGATGGAAGAGAACTTGCATTTGAAATTTTAGGGAAGGCCTTGAGGATGGAGGGTAGCATTGGGGATGGCCAAGAGATATGTATGAATACACAGCTATCTGAAACAAACCTCAGAAAAGAAAAAGTGTTGTGTGCCACAACACCATCCTTTATCCTTGAGGGTTTCACACATCTGTGTCTGGATCAGACTTCTCTGTCATAATGGCACATCAAAGAACATATACATCTGTCATTCAGGGATGGTTGCATATATGTGTGCAAATGTTCATTCTGGCTAGGGAGGCGCACAAAACAGGAAGTCAGATCAACCAATCAGCACACGGGCCACACACCTCTAGCCAATGGGGAGTTGGGATTTGGGAGTTGTGCACGTCAGCCCGTCTGCAACCATCTCCAACCTATGCTTACCCATGAACCCCTTCCCAGCATAGATATGTGGTGACGCCTAAAAGAAGTTGCAGACAAGTCTCAGTCAAGCTTGAGATACATGTATATAAATCATGTTGTTTCCATCAGGACACAAATTTGATTGTTTTTTCACAGCGTCCTCTTCTTGTGGACACCTTTGGGTATCATTGATAAGCTTCCAAACACGATTCAGGGACTTGGCAGTCACCTGTAAAGTCCTCTATGACTGAGCTATTAGCAGGTCCATCTATCTCCAGGTGCCCTACAAGATGCTATGAAGATTCTCAGCCATCCAATTCATGGTTGTCCCAAAGGTGTTTTTTTTCAAGAGGCAACTGGACTTTCTTTGCTTTTCCTTGAAGAGGTGTCACTTCTCATCCAAGAAGCTTCTTCACAACTGAAGAAGCTCAGTGTCTCAGGATGGACAGAAATGACCAAAGACAGAGGTTCCCTCAAATAACCAGGCCCTATACTATAAAGCAGTGGTTCTCAACCTTTTTAATGCCACGACCCCCAACCGGTTGTAAGTCGAGGACCCCAACCGGTTGTAAGTTGAGGACTTTCCCTGCCCTGGAGCGCCGTGCATGCGTGGTGCCGCCCCCTGTGCCCAGCTGGCCCAGCCCAAGGGAGGTAATGCACCCGCCGGGCCCCATGCGCGCCAGCAACCCTCCCTGCGCCCGCCGGCCTCCCACCTCCCACCCCCGGCCCTCTTCTACTTCCATTTTTAGTAGTTGCTCAGCAGGGAGGGGTGGAAAGTTCTAGACAGCTCTCCTTCGCTGCAGACAACTTGCAGCACCATTTGCAGACTGGGACTTTTGCCGGGCTCAGCAGGGCAGAGACAGCCTGGACAATTCCTATTGGTTTTTGAAAGCCAATAGAATTAGACTTTATTCAAGAGAGTTTTTTCTATTGGCTTTCAAAAGCCAATAGAATAAGAGGGAGTAGCACAGCTAAGGAAAAGGGGGGGGGGGAAATGGCGGACTGCATTGTTTGGTGACCCCCGTGAAATGGTCGTTCGACCCCAAATGGGGTCGCGACCCACAGGTTGAGAACCGCTGCTATAAAGGATGTCAGGAAAATCTTCTTCCCCATGGGCCTTTTCCAGAAGAGGGAAAGCCTAGAATAGGGGTCCCCAACCCCCGGTCCATGGACCAGTCCCAGGCAGTGGCATGTGAGCAACCAGCCCTCACAAACAAACAAAGCCCCATCTGCGAGATGCAGGCAGCACACAAAACCACGCCCCCCCGGTCCATGGAAAAACCTCTCTCCATGGAACCGGTCCCTGGTGCCCAAAAGGTTGGGGACCTTTGGCCTAGAATAATAGGAAGATAAGTAATCTTTTTTATTAATTTTTTTCATCAACATATGTTAATTTTTCCAATCAACAAGTTGTCTGGAGTTTGCTAAGCTAATACATGTTCAATTCCTAATCCTTCATTCTTTTCTCTAACCAAGAATAAAATAAATTCCAAATTTGATAGTAGTCTGTATCTTCTTTGTCTTTCAGCCTCATAGTTAATCTGTCCATCTCTGCACATTCCAATATCTTCCTGATTATTTCTTCCTCTGATGGCAATCCTTCATTCTTCCGGTATTGTGCAAAATTTATTCTCGCTGCTGTGGTAATATGTAGAATTAAATATAATTTCTGCTTATAAAAAAAAAAGGAAAATAAGTAAGAGGAAAACTGCAACAATATCAGTGACATTCTTTGTCACTTTGAATAGCAGAACTCCAAAACATTACCTAGAAAGATTAATGACTGTGATAGCAGCGTATTAAAACGGAAGCTTCTTTTCACAAGGAAAGAAACCTTGTAAAAAAAAAAATTGATAGGATAGTTCCTGGCACAGGTTTATGTTTCAATGGTTATAATGAAACCTTGCACCCAGTGAGGTGAGGTAAACATTGCTCAATGACTTCTAAGAAAAGCTACTGTGGATTTGATAACTGAGGACCGGAAGTGGGGAGTGACTGTTTAATAGCTCGAAGGAAAAGTGACACATAAAACTTTGACTCTTCAGAGGTCACAAATGATGAATGACTCATCAGCTTTGTAAATGGCTGGAGAGGTGATCAAAACCAGAGTGATGTTTGCACATTGTGGATCATTTCTCAACCTCTGAACGACCCCTTTTTTACGATTGTCTCACACTTTGCTTCTTGAGTTAATGTGTAAGAAGGAATAATGCAAATCAATGAACCAGTAAAGGAACTGCCCTCTTCTGAACAATGATCTTCTACCAAGTGATAAGACAAAGAACAAGCCCAAATTTAGAGGTCTCTCAACAGAATCCCTTCCCCAATATTTCCTTCTCAAGAGTTAAATAAACAATGAGATGGACCAAAAGAACTGGTAGACAAGTTACAGTGGGCAGATAAAGTGGGCAGGGATGCATTGTAGAAAGATGGCACTGGCGTTGAATTGAATTTCAGTCAACGTTTGGTTGCTCCAGAAGAGAAAGTTCTCATTCAGAGAAAGCGTATCAAAGCTTGTTCCACGTAAAATTGGTGCTGATAACTGTCCTCCAGTATGTGAAGACCTGTCACAGTGAAGAAGGGATTGATTTATTCTCCAAAGCACCAGAGGGCAGGGCAAGAGGTAATCTGTGGAACCTTATTAAAGAGAAATCCAACCTAGAAGTAGGGAGAAATTTATCAATAGAACAGCTTGCCTCCGAGAGAGGTGGGTGCTCCATCAGTGGAGATTGTTAAAAATAAACCGGACAACCAATTGTCTGGGATGGTGTAAGGTCCCCTACCTTGAGTACAGGGTTGGACTAGAAGACCTCAGAGATCCCTTCCAGTCCTAACATTCTATGTTCTATGAAAGATTTATTTCCCTAAGATCTTTTGAATTGCAATTCTTTTGAAGTCATCCTCATTTTGTTATTGATAGAGATAGTGGAGAATCCGTTTTTTTCTTAAGGTTGAAATGGAAGAAGAGATTTTTCCAGGCATCATGTTTATGAATGTTTCAGTCACCTGAGCAGATGTCACAGACATAATTGGAAGTTCAGAAGAAAGAATTACCAGCCACGTTTTGTCCTACTCTCCTCTTTAGGAAGTAGTAGTAGTAGTAGTAATAATAATAATAATAATAATAATAATAATAATAATAATAATAATAATAATAATAATAATAATAATAATAATAAAGTTGGAAGGGACCTTGGAAGTCATCTAGTCCAACCCCCTTCTCCTCCTCCTTCTCTTCTTTCGGGGGTTAATATAAGCTTTGATTTTGATGTTGAGTAGTAGAGGTGCAAAGGAAGAGATCTGTTTTTTGATCCAAACCAAGGTACTGTTTGGTTCTAGCCACCTGATTTTTCAATTCAGGATCATCTTTTTCCATAAACATCTGGATCAACTCCAAGTTGTCCTTTCATTCCCATCTGAAATGGGAAATGACAAAATTAAAGGCAAAATTAGGGGAGATTTTGCTTTATGACTTTGGGAAGAATGGCTAAGCTAGGGAGAGGTCACTGTCTTTATCTAAAATGGATGGAGTGAGATCCATGCATGTTCCTTTGAGCATCTTCAAGGTTGAATTCATATATTTTTAGAACTGGAAGGGAGCATTGGGACCATCAGATTCATTCCCCTGTTTAGTGCGCAAATCCATATTAAAACATAATAATAATGATGATGATGATGATGATGATAAAGTTGGAAGGGATCTTGGAGGTCATCTAGTCCAACCCCCTGCTCAGGCAGGAAACCCTATACCATTTCGGACAAATGGCTGTCCAGTTTCTTCTTAAAAACTTCCAGTGTCGGCGCATTCACTGCTTCTGGAGGCAGGTTGTTCCACTGGTTAATTGTTCTAACTGTCAGGAAGTTTCTCCTTAGTTCTAGGTTGCTTCTCTCTTTGGTTAGTTTCCACCCGTTGCTTCTTGTCCTGCCTTCAGCGCTTTGGAGAATAGCTTGACTCCCTCTTCTCTGTGGCAGCCCCTGAGATATTGGAAGACTGCTATCATGTCCACCCTCGTCCTTCTCTTTGTTAAACTAGACATACCCAATTCCAGCAATCGTTCCTTATATGTTTTAGCCTCCAGTCCCCTAATCATCTTTGTTGCTCTTCTCTGTACTCTTTCTAGAGTCTCAACATCTTTTTTACATCGTGGTGACTAAAACTGGATGCAGTATTCCAAGTGTGGCCTTACCAAGGCATTGTAAAGTGGTATTAATACTTCACGTGATCTTGCAAGTATTGGCAATCTTTGAGTCAATGCTGTGAGCTTTCGCATTGATTATGCCTAAGTACAAAGCCTTTCTAAGGTGACAGGATGTAACAGAGAACCTCTTTCCCCAAAACAAATGTCAGAGACCATTTAGATTTGGCCCAAAAATTGATTAGATAATCTGCAACTTAGAACTTAACTTAATGGTAGACCATCTGCTTTGCATGCTGAGGTCCCAGTTTCACTTCATGGCATGTCCAGTTTAGAAAAGTCATCTGAAAGACAACTTGGGATGATTTCACCTGTGAGAGTAGACAATTACCTGGCTATAAAGATCAACAAAAAACAGCATCAAGGGACAACCTTTATTAATTAAACATGGTCTATCAAATTCTCAGTTCTTAGCTCAGGGCTCTTCAAACATGGCTCTTTTATGACTTGTGGACTTCAACTCCCAGAATTCCTTAGCCAGCGTGCCTGGCTGAGGAATTCTGGAAGTTGAAGTCCACAAGTCATAAAAAAAAAACCAAGTTTGAAGACCCCTGTCTTAGCTTCAACAGGAACCTTTCAATTTGCTAAAAATGACAAAGCATAATCTTATTTATCTACAGAATGGCACACATTTCACTAAGGTTTTAACTCTTCTCTATATACTGCCTCCATCTTACAGAATGTAAAAAAAAATATATCTCCCAAACAAAAGTCCAGAATCATTACAATTATTTCCTCTCTCCTTATAATGCTAAGCAGGTGTTGATATTTAGCATTTAAGGCACAGTGTGCCATTTTAGAGAGATTGAGATGGGGAAAACATAAAATTATTTATACTGTATTCCTGAACTCTCTGCTGTGCTATTGCTGGAGCAGTTCTTACATGTAAGTTCCTTGGAAAGAAGCTTGTTTAGATATGAGGTGGACTTGCCTTACCATATATGTCAGTGAAACAGAAGACTGGACTTAGATTTGTAAGATACTACTAATGTGTTGCATAAGTATCACTTGAAGCATCCTTGGACATAATAACTTTTCTTCCACAGCTCAGCTCAGTCCCGGAGACTGAACTAAATGGAACTAATTGCAACTTGTTGCAGCCTCTGAAAATTCAAGGGTGTTTTTGCATGCTCTGTGGCTAAAAATGGCTCTCCTCCACCCACCCACCCCCAATGATGGGAGGCACAAGGGACAACTGGAGCCCCTATTTTTCAATGCAGGTCCCAGAGCCATCCCAAATCTTGCCATCAAGTTTATTTATTTGTTTGTATCCTGCCTGATTATCTTTATCAATAATTCAGGGTGGTGAACATATCCTTTCCTACACCCTTTCCTCATATTTTCCCCATAACAACAACCTGTAAGGTGGGTTGGGCTGAGAGAGAGGGACTGGTCCAAGGTCACCCAACTGGTCTTCATGGCTAAGCGGGTCTAAAACATTCTAGCCTAGGGCCTTAATCAGGATATGCATTTTATGACATCTACTACTACCCTAGAAGGAGTGGCTTGGGGTGAATTTTTCTAAAAGTGCAAGTAGGTGAAGATCACAGTTCTGAGAATTCCCAGTCTTTGTTAATCTAGATCAAGCTTTTGTTAATCTGGATCAAGCCTTTAGTAAGGCCACACCTGGAATACTGCATCCAGTTTTGGTCATCACATTACAAAAAAAGCTGTTGAGACTTTGGAAAAAGTGCAAAGGAGAGCAACTAAGAGGATTAAAGGCCTGAAGACTAAAAAAAAATATGAGGTACAGTTGCAGGATTTGGGTTTGGCTAATCTGGAGAAAAGAAGGATTAGCGGGGACATGATAGCAGTATTCCAGTATTTGTGAGTTTGCCACAAAGAGGAGGGGATTAACTTATTTTCCAAAGCATTTGAAGGCAGAACAAGAAACAATGGATGGAAACTAATCAAGGAGAGAAGCAACCTGCAGTTAAGGAGAAGCTTCACAATGGATGGAAACTAATCAAGGAAAGAAGCAACCCTGGAATTAAGGAGAAGCTTCCTAACAGTGAGGACAATTAACCAGTGGAAGAGCTTGCCTCCAGAAGTTCTGGGTGCTTCACCACTGGAGGTTTTTAAGAAGAGACTGGACAGTCACTTGACTGAAATGGTATAGGGTCTCCTGCTTGAGCAGGGGGCTGGACTAGAAGACCTCCAAGGTCCCTTCCAGATCTATTCTGATTGATTGAAGGAGAATGCTTGAAACCAAGCTGCCAATCTTAATTATGTTGACCATCTTAATCCATATTTTATTTAGTTCTTGCTTTTTTGTTTGTTGGCTTTTGAACTCTTTTATTTTAAGACTTAAGACACAGCATGGGTGTTTTATAGGTTTTTTTTGTGTTATATTTAGTGAGCTCAGAGGTGGGATTCAGCCGGTTCGCACCACTTCGGCAGAACCGCTAGCTAATTTTTTGTGGCCCAGGCCCAGAATGGACTTCTCTGGAAGCCGCATCCACACAGAGAACCAGTTGTTCACATATTTGAATCCCACCACTGAGTGAGCTGCTGAGAGTCACTGGCTCAGGATGAGATACAAATGCAATCAAATAAGCAAATAATTTTAATTCATGTTGTATTTATTTAATTCGTGTCTACATTAAATTCTGGGGTTATTTACTCCTCAATGAGAACCTCACACTTGGTCCTAAGACGCATATAAGTCAGCGGTGATAGTTATGTTTGATGCAATGGCAAATGCAGTTGAAGGCCGCATAAGCAGAACTAAGTCGTAAGAAGTAAGGCTTAAAATATATTTTGCATTGATCAGATCTTACATCAAGCCCAGTCTAGACATCATACATTACAAAAAATTCAGAGTATCTGTAACAAATTAAGAACAGAACGGAAAAGATTGCAGGCAATTGGCAAAGTCCTATTTATTTATTTATTTATTTATTTATTTATTTACTTACTTACTTACTTACTTACTTACTTACTTACTTACTTACTTACTTAAACTTATATGCCGCCCTTCTCCTAGGACCCAGGGCAGCTTACAAAAACAATACAATAAAATTATACAATAAAATTAATCACATTCATACAGCATACAAGCACAGTCAACTCACAGTCGCTGATGGAGGGACATTCCTAGGCCCAGGGGCAGAGCACAGCTCATGCGCCCCAAGCCTGTCGGCATAAATGCGTCTTCAACAGTTTCCGGAAAGCTAGGAGGGAGGAAGCAGTACGAACCTCTGAGGGAAGCTGGCTCCAGAGGGCTGGGGCAGCAATGGAGAAGGCCCTAGCCCTAGGCCCCGCCAGATGACATTGCCTAACAGACGGGACCCGTAGGAGGCCAACCCTATGTGCCCTAACCGGTCGCTGGGATTCATGAGGCAGAAGACGGTCCCGCAAGTATCCTGGTCCATTGCCATAAAGGGCTTTATAGGTCATAACCAACACTTTGAATTGTGTTCGGAGACCAATTGGTAGCCAGTGCAGCTCATGGAGAGCTGGAGTAATATGAGCATGTCTTGGGAGACCCAAGACGGCTCGCGCGGCCGCATTCTGGACTACTTGCAATCTCCGGACATTCTTCAAAGGTTGCCCCATGTAGAGAGCATTACAGTAGTCGAATCTCGAGGTGACAAGGGCATGGGTGACTGTGAGGAGTGACTCCCGGTCCAAATAGGACCGCAACTGGTGCACCAGGCAAACCTGGGCAAATGCCCCCCTCGCCACAGCCAAAAAATGATGTTCTAGACTTAGCTGTGGATCAAGGAGGACACCCAAGTTGCGAACCCTCTCCAAGGGGGACAAAACTTCTCCCCCCAGGGTAATGGACGGACAGTTGGAATTGTCCTTGGGAGGCAGAGCCCATGAAGAAAGACTGAAGGAGTTAGGAATCTTTAGCACAGAGAAGAGGCAAGTGAAAGGGAATATGATAGAAGTCTTCAAACCCTGAATGGTTGTCATACAGAAGATGATCAAGGTTGTAAAGGTAAAGGAAAAGGAGTCCCTGTGGATTTTACTCCGCTAGTGATTGCCAACAATAGGGGAGAGTCCTTGTCTCCACTTCAAGGCCATTGAGCCAGTGCTGTCTGAAGACATTTCCTCAATCATGTCATGGAGCATTGTTACCTTCCCACTGAAGTGGTACCTATTTGTCTTCTCACATCTGCATGCTTTCGAACTGCTAGGTGGGTAGGCACTGGGGCGAGGACGGGAGCTCAGTCCATCACATGACGCTTGGGTTTTGAACCTGGGCAGTAAGGGGAAGGTCAGTGATTAAGATGCTGGGCTAGCCCAGGTTTGATCAAGGTTGTGGCCAAGTGAATATCAATAAAATAATTCTTAATAGCTAAGAGCAGTTTGATAGTAGAACCAGTTACCCTGAAAGGTAGTGAACTCCCCCTTACTATCTGTGTTGAAGCAGAGTTTGGACAGCCATTTTTCATAGACTCATCAAATTTGCAGATGACACCAAGTTGGCAGGAATAGAAGAAGACAGCCTTAGGATACAGGAGGATCTGGACAGACGTGAACATTGGGCGCTACGGTATCTAACAAAATGAAATTCAATGGTGAAAAAAGTAAGGTTCTACATTTAGGCAAGAAAAACCAAATGTACAGGTATAGTATAGGGGGTACCTTGCTCAATAGTAGTAACTGTGAGAGGGATCTCGGAGTCCTAGTAGACAATCACCTAAATATGAGCCAGCCATGTGCTGCAGCTGCCAAAAAAGCCAACACAGTGCTAGGCTGCATTAACAGAGGGATAGAATCAAGATCATGTGAAGCGTTAATACCACTTTACAATGCCTTGGTAAGGCCACACTTGGAATACTGCATCCAGTTTTGGTCACCACGATGTAAAAAAGATGTTGAGACTCTAGAAAGAGTACAGAGAAGAGCAACAAAGATGATTAGGGGACTGGAGGCTAAAACATATAAGGAACGATTGCTGGAATTGGGTATGTCTAGTTTAATGAAGAGAAGGATGAGGGGGGACATGATAGCAAATGTTCCAATATCTCAGGGCTGCCCCAAAGAAGAGGGAGTCAAGCTATTCTCCAAAGTGCTGAAGGCAGGACAAGAAGCAATGGGTGGAAACTAACCAAAGAGAGAAGCAACCTAGACCTAAGGAGAAGCTTCCTGACAGTTAGAACAATTAACCAGTGGAACAACCTGCCTCCAGAAGCAGTGAATGCGCCGACACTGGAAGTTTTTAAGAAGAAACTGGACAGCCATTTGTCCGAAATGGTATAGGGTTTCCTGCCTGAGCAGGGGGTTGGACTAGATGACCTCCAAGATCCCTTCCAACTTTATTATTATTATTATTATTATTATTATTATTATTATTATTATTATTATTGTTTTAATATGGATTTGCGCACTAAACAGGGGAATGAATCTGATGGTCCCAATGCTCCCTTCCAGTTCTAAAAATATATGAATTCAACCTTGAAGATGCTCAAAGGAACATGCATGGATCTCACTCCATCCATTTTAGATAAAGACAGTGACCTCTCCCTAGCTTAGCCATTCTTCCCAAAGTCACAAAGCAAAATCTCCCCTAATTTTGCCTTTAATTTTGTCATTTCCCTTTCAGATGGATGAATGAAAGGACAACTTGGAGTTGATCAGATGTTTATGGAAAAAAATGATTCTGAATGAAAAATCAGGTGGATAGAACCAAACAGTACCTTGGTTTGGATAAAAAAAAACAGATCTCTTCTTTTGTTCCTCTACTACTCAACATCAAAATCAAAGCTTATATTAACCCCCTGAAAGAAGAGAAGGAGGAGAAGGAAGAGGAGGAGGAGGAGGAGAGGAAAAAGAAGAAGAAGAAGAAGAAGAAGAAGAAGAAGAAGAAGAAGAAGAAGAAGAAGAAGAAGAAGAAGAAGAAGAAGAAGAAGAGAAGGGGAGGAGGAAGAGGAGAAGAGGAGGAGGTAGAGGAGAAGAGGAGGAGGAAAAGAAGAAGAAGAAGAAGAAGGGGAGGAGGAGGAGAAGAGGAGGAGGAGGAAAAGAAGAAGAAGAAGAAGAAGAAGAAGAGGAGGAGGAGGAGGGAGGAGGAGGAAAAAGAAGAAGAAGAAGAAGAACAAGAAGAAGAAGAAGAGGAGGAGGAGGAGTAGGAGGAGGAAGAAGAAGAAGAAGGGAGGAGGAGGAGGAGGAGAAGAGGAGGAGGAGGAAAAGAGAGAAGAAGAAGAAGAAGAGGAGGAGGAGGAGGAGGAGGAGGAAGAAGAAGAAGAAGAAGGGGGAGGAGGAGGAGAAGAGGAGGAGGAGGAAAGAAGAAGAAGAAGAAGAGGAGGAGGAGGAGGAGGAGGAGGAGGAAAAAGAAGAAGAAGAAGAAGAAGACTAGGAGGAGGAGGAGAAGAAGAAGAAGAAGAAGAAGGGGAGGAGGAGGAGAAGAGGAGGAGGAGGAAAGAAGAAGAAGAAGAAGAGGAGGAGGAGGAAAAAGAAGAAGAAGAAGAAGAAGAGGAGGAGGAGAAGAGGAGGAGGTAGAGGAGAAGAGGAGGAGGAAAAGAAGAAGAAGAAGAAGAAGAAGAAGGGAGGAGGAGGAGAAGAGGAGGAGGAGGAAAGAAGAAGAAGAAGAAGGGGAGGAGGAGGAAAAGAAGAAGAAGAAGAAGAAGAAGAAGAAAGAAGAAGAAGAAGAAGAAGAAGAAGAAGAAGAGGAGGAGGAGGAGGAGGAGGAGGAGGAAAAAGAAGAAGAAGAAGAAGAAGAAGAAGAGGAGGAGGAGGAGGAGGAGGAGAGAAGAGAAGAAGAAGGGGAGGAGGAGGAGGAGGAGAAGAAGAGGAGGAGGAAAAGAAGAAGAAGAAGAAGAAGAAGAAGAAGAAGAGGAGGAGGAGGAGGAGGAGGAGGAGGAGAAGAAGAAGAAGAAGAAGAAGAAGAGGAGGAGGAGGAGGAGGAGGAGGAGGAAGAAGAAGAAGAAGAAGGGGAGGAGGAGGAGAAGAGGAGGAGGAGGAAAAGAAGAAGAAGAAGAAGAAGAGAAGAAGAAGAGAGAAGAAGAAGAAGAAGAAGAAGAAGAGAAGAAGAAGAAGAAGAAGAAGAAGAAGGGGAGGAGGAGGAGAAGAGGAGGAGGAGGAAAAGAAGAAGAAGAAGAAGGGAGGAGGAGGAAAGAGAGAAGAAGAAGAAGAAGAAGAAGAAGAAGAAGAAGAAGAAGAAGAAGAAGAAGAAGAAGAGGAGGAGGAGGAGGAGGAGGTGGAAAAGAAGAAGAGAAGAAGAGAAGAGGAGGAGGAGGAGGAGGAGAAGAAGAAGAAGAAGAAGGGGAGGAGGAGGAGGAGGAGAAGAAGAGGAGGAGGAAAGAAGAGAAGAAGAAGAAGAGAAGAAGAGAAGAGGAGGAGAGGAGGAGGAGGAGGAAGAAGAAGAAGAAGGGGAGGAGGAGGAGAAGAGGAGGAGGAGGAAAAGAAGACGAGAAGAAGAAGAAGAAGAAGAAGAAGAAGTAGAAGAAGAAGAAGAAGAAGAAGAAGAAGAAGGGAGGAGGAGGAGGAGAGAGAGGAGGAGGAAAAGAAGAAGAAGAAGAAGAAGAAGAAGAAGAGGAGGGAGGAGGAGGAGGAAGAAGAAGAAGTAGAAGGGGAGGAGGAGGAGAAGAGGAGGAGGAGGAAAAAGAAGAAGAAGAAGAAGAAGAAGAAGAAGAAGAAGACGAAGAAGAGGAGGAGGAGGAGGAGGAGGAGGAGGAAGAAGAAGAGAAGAAGGGGAGGAGGAGGAAGAAGAAGAGAAGAAGAAGAAGAAGAAGAAGGGGAGGAGGAGGAGAAGAGGAGGAGGAAAGAAGAAGAAGAGGAGGCGGAGGAGGAAAAAGAAGAGGAGGAGGAGGAGGAGGAGGAGGAGAAGGACAGATCCATTCACAGATCTGTTTTGTAGCATGCTTGGACTGATCTTTTTGCTAGTCAATAATCCACGTTTCATGAGATTTCCTTAGAATTTCCCAAAGTTTTAACTAGAGAGAAATGTCTCTGGTGAAGAATGTGTTTTTCCTGTCTCTGTGAGCAACAAAGGTATCCAGGCACTCATTGTCTATGCTACTGGAGCCAATTCTCTCTCTACAAACCAACTCATGGTTTGACTTGTGTGATCCAAGGCTTCTTTAACTACTTAAATGTCAACACTAAACACTCACGTAGTCAGATGTCTAAAGCTGTCCTGTAGCACTGAGAAGTTTAGTTCATAAACTGGGGAAATTAAATCACTGCCCTATCTGGGGCAAATGGAAAAGCTCAAATAGTACAATTTATAGCTGTGAGATTACATCCATGGTCAATAGCACATTGTGTTTGTGTGTGTTCAAAATCTCTAATGCATGCTCTAATGGTACTAGATGGGATGACTACCAAACTTTCATGTTTGGGTTACCCATCTTCCTTGACTGATAACTATTATTTATGCCTATAGCTTATTTCCAGTCCTGTCTCTCAGTTGCCCTTCTGAGTGGCAGCTTATGTACAAGTAAAGGATAGATAAAGTAATAAAAAAAAATAACATTTAATTTCTAAGCCTTCATAATTCTAAGCCTTCATTTAAATAAAATTTAAATAGCCTTTTACCCTAAACAGCTCTTACGATTGTGCAAAAAGCTGTCGAGCAAATGATAAGGAAGATTAAAATGAAATTAGATGAGATGACTTGATGGGAGCTTAAAGCAATATAGCGAGTTAAGCAAATGGAATTAGAAGACTTTAAATAAGATTCTCTGCTTAGGCAGAGGATTTAAAATGTAATAGGAGAATATAGAAAATAAGCATTGTAATAACTTTAGCCAATAAAGATGTCGGTCTGGAAAATGTTCTAAAGAGTTTTTCAGGCTGTTAGTAAATATTATATTACCAGAATGGGGCAAGCGCCAACTTAAAATCCCACTCAGTCAAGAAATCTATCTGATGACCTTCACTGGGCCTTTTTCCAGTCTAGTCTGAAGATTATGTATGTTATTTTTAAATGCATATTCTGGTTTCCTTAATAAAGCAATGTAAAGTTCACAGAATACAGAAAATAAGGGTAAAAAAACTGTCTGTATACCTAACAAGATGAAAATTGAACCCATCTGAAAAGACTTATTGAAATAAACCAAATCTTTGTTTCTTGCCTGAATTTTTTTTTAATTTTAATTTTTTACTAAGGCAGCTAACATTTACCACACTAAGCCTAAGCACACAGAAAGAAAAAATTATAACCAGGAGGACGTATCCCTGCCCTATCAGGTGCAAGGGGAAATGGTCAGATGACACAATGTATAGTTGTGACATTGCTGATGGATGATGTGCCGTGGTGAGCAGCACATTATGTGTATCTCCAAAACCTTATGCCATCCTCTGATGATACTATGTGGGATGACCATCCCGACTCTTATGGGTTTGTTAACCATGTTAAACCATATTAAACAATGGTTGGAAACTGATCAAAGAGAGAAGCAACCTGGAATTAAGGAGTAACTTCCTGACAGTGAGGACAATCACCAGTAGAACAGCTTTGCCTTCAGAAATCATAGGAACTCCATCACTGGAGATTTTAAAGAAGAGATGAGACACTTACTTGTTAGAGTATAGGTTCTCCTGCTTGAGCAAGGGGCTGGACTAGAAGACCTCCAAGGTCCCTTCTAGCTCTATTCTATTCTATTCTATTCTATTCTATTCTATTCTATTCTATTCTATTCTATTCTATTCTATTCTACTCTACTCTACGCTACGCTACGCTACGCTACGCTACGCTATGCTACGCTAGCTATGCTACTCTACTCTATTCCTTGATTTTTCACTTGGCCACTTGGCCTAATGAATGGTTAAGTATCGCTGATGGAGATAAGAGAAAAGTACAGGAAGTCCTCAACTTACAACCCCAACAGGGCTCAGAATTTCCATCGCTAAGCAAGGCAGTTGTTAAGTGAGCCACACCCAAATGTACAACCCATTTTGCCAGAGCTGCTAAGTGAATCACCGCAATTAAGTACGTTATTCAGATGTTACGTGAATCCAATTTCCCCCAGCTGGGAAGGTTGCAAATGGTGATCACATGACCCCGGGATGCTGCAAGTGTCCTAAATACATGTCAATTTCCAAGCACCCACATTTTGGTCATGTGACCATGAAGTTGCTGCAACAGTCCTCAGCATGAGAACCAGTCAGTCATAAGTCACTTTTTCAGTGCCATTGTGATTTTGAGTTGCCAGTAAATAAACTGTCACTAAATAAATACTTATAAGTCGAGGACTACCCGTATTCTACCTTAAATTAGTTAAGAGGAAAAGATAGACCATGGGGCATTGTTATTATGTATCATTATTTATTATATTTATATGCCTCCCATCTCACTCTGAAAAGCAACTGTTGGGTGGCTTACAATTAAGATCATAAATATAGAAAATATATGATCTCTCTCTCTCTCTCTCTCTCTCTCTCTCTCTCTCTCTCTCTCTCTCTCTCTTCTCTCTCTTCTCTCTCTCTCTCTCTTCCTCTCTCTCTCTCTCTCTCTCTCTCTCTCTCTCTCTCTCTCTTTTCTGGCTATGTGTGTGTATGTATGTGCGTGTGGTTGTGTACATGGGCAAAATTTGAAGATTTGATACCCCAAAGTACAGGTTCTTGACTTATGACCCCAACTGAGCCCAACATTTCTGTTGCTAAGTGAGACATTTGTTAAGTGAGTTTTGCTCATTGGAAGACTTTATTTTTTTCCAATCTTTTTTATTAGTCCCCCCCATATATGCAAATTTTTCAATCAACAAGTTGTCTGAAATTTGCTAAACTAATACATATTCAATTCCTAATCCTTGCTTCTTTTCTCTAACCAAGTATAAAATAAGTTCCAAATTTGATAATGGTCTGTATCTTCTTTGTCTTTTAGCCTCATGGTAATCTGTCCATTTCCGCACATTCCAAGATCTTCCTGATTATTTCTTCCTCTTGTGGCAAAGCTTCATTTTCCAATGTTGTGCAAAAATTATTCTTGCTGCTGTAGTGATATGTAAAATTAGATATAATTTCTGCTTATTAGTCTTTTCAGGCGTAATGCCTAATAAAAAGAGTTCAGGTTTAAAATCAACCTGTTCATCCAATATTTTTTCTAACCACATGTGTATATTTTTCCAATAAACCTTTGCCTCTCATTGGAAGACTTTTCTTGCCACAGTTGTTAAGTGAATCACTGCAGTTGTTAAGTTAGCAACGTGGCTTCCCCACTGACTTCACTGGTCAGAAGGTTCGCAAAAAGGTGGTCACGTGACCCCAGGACACTGCAACCATCATAAAATACGGTCAGTTGCCAAGCATCTGAATTTTGATCATGTGACTATTGGGGGGGCTGCAACGGTCATAAGTGTGAAAGACGGTCAAAAGTCACATTTTTCAGTGCCGTTGTAACTTCGAATGATCACTAAATGAACTGTCGTAAGTTGAGGACTACCTATAGTGCATTTTTAAGCCCTACTTGATATCCGTGGGAGAGTTTAGCCCTTGGTCGGAATAAAAGGAGTGAGTTTGATACAAAGAACCAGGACAATACTTTTATTCAACGCAGGGTTTCCGTGAATGGAATGCAAACAGAAGCCATTTCTTTCTTTCTTTCTTTCTTTTTTAAACCCTCTTACTGCTTACATTCACGATAGCCTCTGGTTCAAAGACTTTCCCTGAGAAAAGATGCAGAGCATTGGATCCAATCTGCTTCAACCTGGAGCTAAGCAACCTGGCTTCCTTTCACGGGCTTTGAAAAAGTTTGCCTAAACTTTTTCCAAGTTTATTTTTTAAACTTTTTCAAAGTTTACAGAGTAAACGTCTCGCATGCCTAAATAAAGCCACAGAATCAACCTGATTTTCCATGCGTGTTCATACACACAAATGTCTCGTTGGCTGCATATGAAATGAGATTGTATCTGCATTGCAGACTGGCGAGAGCTGGCTTAAAAACCTTAACTGCGAGAGGGACCTTGGAGTCCTAGTGGACGATCACTTGACTATGAGCCAGCCGTGTGCAGCAGCAGCAGCCAAAAAAACCTAATACAATCCTGGGTTGTATAAACAGAGGCATAGAATCAAGATCACGCGAAGTATTAGTACCGCTTTACAAAGCCCTAGTAAGACCACACCTCGAATACTGCAGCCAGTTTTGGTCACCATATCACAAAAAGGATGTTGAGAGTCTGGAAAAAGTTCAGAGAAGAGCAACTAAGATGATCCAAGGCCTGGAGACTAAAACATACGAAGAACGGCTGCAGGACTTGGGTTTGGCTAGTCTAAAGAAAAGAAGAAATAGGGGCGACATGATAGCAGTATTACAGTACTTGAGGGGCTGCCACAAAGAAGAGGGGGTCAAACTATTCTCCAAAGCACCAGAGGGCAGGAGACAAAATAATGGTTGGAAACTGATCAAAGAGAGAAGCAACCTGGAATTAAGGAGAAACCTCCTGACAATGAGGACAATTAACCAGTGGAACAGCTTGCCCCCAGAAATTGTGGGCGATCCATCAGTGGAGGTTTTCAAGAAGAGGCTAGATAGTCACTTGTCTGAAATAGTGTAGGTTCTCCTGCTTGAGCAGGGGGCTGGACTAGAAGACCTCCAAGGTCTCTTCTAATTCTATTCTATTCTGTTCTGTTCTGTTCCGTTCCGTTCCGTTCCGTTCCGTTCCATTCCATTCCATTCTATTCTATTCTATTCTATTCTATTCTATTCTATTCTATTCTATTCTATTCTATTCTATTTCTCTATTCTATTCTATTCTATTCTATCACATTATTCTATTCTATTCTATTCTATTCTATTCTATTCTATTCTATTCTATTCTATTCTATTCTATTCTATTCTATTCTATTCTATTCTATTCTATTCTATTCTATTCTATTCCATTCCATTCCATTCTATTCTATTCCCACTGATGGAACTCTAGAAACCATCATTTGGTGGAACAGCAATTTATGGATAGGGGATTCCTAGTGCCCTATCACTATAATTATAATCAGCACCCTATAAACTATAATTTCCAAGATTTTTATATAAACCCATTTTAATTAAATTCATTTAAAATTTACAGAGGTGTATGTAGCAGCTTCTACATGGAGAAGTTGTTATTTTACAATTCTTTCACTTTTTTTACATGCTACTTATGAAGAATACTGAAACTTATTGGATTTCTTTCTCCTCTAATTCATCAATATTATTCTCATTTGGATTTTTATACACACAGAGAAAGAGAGAGAGAGAGAGAGAGAGAGAGAGAGAGAGAGAGAGAGAGAGAGAGAGAGAGAGAGAGAGAGAGAGAGAGAGAGAGAGAGAGAGAGAGAGAGACGGGGAGGGAGGGAGGGAGGGAGGGAGAGAACGCTACAAATATCCATCTTATTTGAAATTCTTGGATGGCATTGCTTCAATTTTTGAATCACAATTCTGCCAACACATGAAGAAAATGAAATATTAATTTTTCAATTAGGAAAAACTTTTGGTGTGACTTTCAATGCAGTAGAAGTTATGTCTAAATAAACAACTGTAACATCAAACTATTCACTGGTGAAATTGACTGCTTGTTTCTTTCAATTTCTCACCTTAGTGAATCTGTCAGTTTCAAATTTTCTCCTTCCCATATTAGTTTGATTGTTTAAAAAAAGTTTACATTTCCTGCATATTCCTTCCTTTCTCTCTCTCTTTCTAATATACATATACATATATATTTTTGTATATTGTTTTATTAAAACATGCTTTTCTCTGTAAATTTCCCCTTTTAAATTCAAAAATTATTTTAAAATTCAGAGAAATGCAAGTTTTAAAAATTATCTGACCTTCAGTTGTGTTTACTGCTTCAGAAATGTGAAGTTAGACTATTTCATTTTAATGCCAAATAATTGCATTTTTCTCCATCTTTGAGAAAAAAATCCACAACTTTATGTACCAAATAAGTTATTTATCAATTACACCACAACTCTTCTTTCCCTTCAGATCACCAATACTATTCTTTTTTTAATGCTTACGCCCACAAATGCACACTTTTAGGGTACACTATACAAATAACTTTGAGTTATTTCAGGTTCTCAGCTGTTTTTCTGCTTTAATATTTGAACCACAACTCTGTCATTGGTGTTGCTTTCTGAAGGATGTGTCAAACATTATATTTTTTTTAATTAAGAGGAGATAATAACTTCTAGTATGATTTTAAAGCAGTGCACAGATGCTTCAGACCTGTTTCATGATTTTTAATTAATATACATTAATATCTATTTGTACAGATATAATGTGGAGTGAATACAGATATAATATGGAGTGAATACATCTGCTTTAAAGCTATTTGGGTTTTTAAAAAAAACAAACCAAAAAATTTATGAACCATGAGAAAAATATTCAGTTTGGGGTTATAAAAGTGGAGATCATCTCAGAATTCTATAGAAATCCCTTCCCATGGAAATTACTTTTATTTTTGTTGATGGATAAAATAGGAAGCTGTATTTCTGAGCACGGATTTTCTCATAAAATGCTCTTTAGAAAAAAAAATATTCCCAATCAACAGAAAATAGAAAAAAATGAAAAACATCTAAAGGCTGGCAAGACAAAAAGAAAATGTTTGAATTGTACAAAGACTTTAACCCAAAAAGACCTCATCCTCCTTCCTGAGCAACTGCATTATCTTCACTAGTGGAAATCAGAAGAGAACATCTGAAGATGTTCACCACGGTCAGGCAAGTTCATGAATTAGGAAATAGACTTCCTAATACAGGGGTGTCAAACTCAATTTCATTGAGGGCCACATCCGCATTGCAGTTGCCTTTGGGGGGCCGGGTGGGTGTGGCCAGGGTGGGTGCAGCCTACTGGGTGGGCATGGAGGGAGTGGGTGTGGCCTACTGGGTGGGCGTGGTCAGCTCTACATCATTCGCATCAAGGGTGCCTGTGGGGGCCTGGGCAGGAGTGGGACAGATCTGAGGGTCTCTGGCAGAAGGGGGTGGGACCGGGGCAAGTACCAAGGCATGGTCCACTGGAGGAGCCTCACTGTTCCTCTCAGGCCATGGGGGGGGCTGGACGGTGGTGCGGGCTGCGCGGAGCCCTGGGCAGCAGAGGTCAAATGCCCAGCCTGGCCCTCGAGCACCTGTGGCACCAAGCCCAGCCCCACTTCCCCAAGGGGGCGTCCAGCTGCACTTACCTCCTCCTCAAGGCTGCTGCTGCTGTGCTTGCTCTCCTTAGTCAGGTTGTTCATGATGGGTACCAAGGCAAAGTCAGAGGGAGACTAAATGAGTTTCAGCATAGATGGCCACCACAAAATTGTACATTGGCTCCCGGCCGGCTGGCCTAGGCCAGGGCCAAGGCAGCGGGGGCCGTTCCCTCACTGTTTCCAGGATGGCTTCGCGGGCCACGTGAAACCACTTCACGGGCTGCATCCAGCCCCTGGGCCTTGTGTTTGACATGTCTGTCCTAATATATACTGCAGCTCCCATGCTAATTACGGACTGTATAAAGCAGTCAACTATTCATAAGGCCAAGGAGCACGGTGGCTTGCATGGTTAGGATGCTGGGTTGCAGTTTAACAAGCCCACATTCGAGACCCAAGTGCTGATATGGGGTTAAGCTCCTGTCCTTCAATTCCTGCCGGTGACATGAAAGGAGCCCCCAATTGGGTATCCTGTAGGCAACAATGATATCATTGGCTAACCTTTTCAACCCAGAAGCACCTCGATGCTTCTGACAGAAGTGCAGTGCAATTCATAAGGCCAATGTAATTTTGAGCTTGATTTGTTTAATGGGAATAAAATACCTCTTTTCAGTTGGTGATTGAAGTTGTCCCTAATGCTACCTAACTACTGGATTTAGAGGCACCAAGTATTGCTAAGTTATAGATTCAACATAGTGCCATGGTTAGAGTGTTTTTGGCAGTTGCAGCACACTGCTGGCTCATATTTAAGTGATTGTCCATTAGGACACCGAGATCCCTTTCACAGTTACTACTATTGAGCAAGGAACCACCTATATATACCTGTGCATTTGGTTTGTCTTGCCTAAATGTAGAACCTTACTTTTTTCACCATTGAATTTCATTTTGTTAGATAGCACCCAGTGTTCAAGTCTATCAAGATCCTTCTGTATCTTAAGCCTGTCTTCTGGAATGTTGGTTATTCCTGCCAGCTTGGTGTCGTCTGTAAATTTTATGAGTTCCCCATCTATCCCCTCATCCAGATCATTGATGAAGATGTTGAAGAGCACTGGGCCCAGAACAGAGTCCACTACACACTTCCCTCCATGTAGATGCAGTTCGATTGAGGACCACACGCTGAGTACGGCTGGTCAGCCAGCAATGAATCCATCTGATTTTGAGTTTGATTCAGATTTGGAGAGAACTTTTATCTCTAATACCTGGTTTGGGCTCCCACTAAATCTTAGCTTCTATTTTACCAGGAGGTTCCTATGCACAGCTCAGCCCTTGGAGACTGAATGCTGACTAGATGGAGTCAAAAATCAGATGAATTAAAGCTAATATCTAAAAAAAAAAGCATTGTCTTTATTCACTTGAGGGCCATAAACCAAAGTTTTGAAGGCTTCTAGAACAATGTCTATGTCGGTTTCCCTTTTTAACTGAAGGATGAAGCACACTTGATCCCAATCTAATTAAGACCATGATAGAAAAGAGTATTCATTGCTAAGTGTTATTATAATAGCATTTCTTCTGCTCCCCCAGAGGGAGCAAAATTTATGGGCAAAGAAGGAATGGTTAATCCATCAATATTAGGCACAAAGGTTTAATGTGATAAAATGTACTTGGAGCCTTTTATTGTGTATTATTATAGCAAGAAAGACCCATTTTCCAGTTTTACAAGGTGGAAAATTGAATGGCGGTGAAAACATATCAGGTTTTATTGGCGGTGAATGATCCTTGGTATGTTAGCCATGTTACTTTCTCATTTTGATATCCAGAAAAGGAAATTCTTCAGATGGTGACAAGAAAGTGTTGTGACTAAGCAGAACATGAGTAAAATTTAAGAAGAAGGATTAAATACAACTACCATCTTTTTTTCTCCACTTACTTCATGGCCTTTGGAGGAATTTGTCCTCAGTTCAATGACCTGCTACTATGAGTTTCCCATCAGTCCTAAAAATGGAAGGACGCTACTCCAGGCTCCTCATCTACAGAACATGAATTCCCTTCACTTATTAGCAACGCATTGATGGAAACGTTCAGCAGAGAAGGATGCTATCCAAGACTGAGTCTAATGAATTGGAAAATAAAACATTTAGGAAGATTTACTTCATGAAACCTTGTAGTTATTAACTGCAAAGCGTATCCGGTCTGCTATGGCTTAAGGCAGGGGTTCTCAACCTTGGCAACTTTAAGACTTGTGGACTTCAACTCCCAGAATTCCTCAGCCAGCAAAGCTGGCTGAGGAATTCTGGGAGTTGAAGTCCACAAGTCTTAAAGTTGCCAAGGTTGAGAACCCCTGCCTTAAGGGGTGTTTTAACATAACCCAACTGGGTTTTGCTCTGTTTATATATACAAGTGGCTTGCCCTGTCAGTTTTGATGGGAATGATCTTAGTGGTTCCTTAATTAGGCTGTTGTTTACTGTTAGCTTGTTTGTCTGAATTGATAGTTGAAAAATTCATCTTCCTTTGCAATACAAAGGACTAGCTCAATTTGTGATTGTTCAGTGCGGCTTTATTACAAGCAGCATTAATACTAGACTGGGTTGGGAATTGGGCCACGGAAATTAAGGGTGAGCATGCGAAGCTTCATTTGCGCAGGCAGGTGATCTAGGTTGCACACATGAAACCATCCTCTATCCCTTCACCACTGCCACCACTACCAGTCCATGGACCCAGAAAGATTGGGGACTGCTGTACTAGGCCAATATAAATGCTGCTTGTGATACAGCTGAACTGATCAATCACAGAATGCAAAAGCAAAACTATTAGTTGGGAAAACTGTGGTCCTCTAGCTGCTGTTGTATCCTTTCCCAGAATATCTATCTAGCTTAGCCAATCTTGAGAAATTGTGTAGGAATTTATCCATGGAAGATTATTTCAATAAGCCATGGAACAGAACAGAACAGAATAGAATAGAAATATAGAATAAAAATACAGAATAGAAATATAGAATAGAATAGAATAGAATAGAATAGAATAGAATAGAATAGAATAGAATAGAATAGAATAGAATAGAGTAGAGTAGGGTAGGGTAGGGTAGGGTAGGGTAGGGTAGGGTAGAGTAGAGTAGAGTAGAGTAGAGTAGAGTAGAGTAGAGTAGAGTAGAGTAGAGTAGAGTAGAGTAGAGTAGAGTAGAATAGAACAGAACAGAACAGAACAGAACAGAACAGAATAGAATAGAGCTGGAAGGGATCTTGGAGGTCTTCTAGTCCAGCCCCTGCTCAAGCAGGAGAACCTATACCATTTCAGACAAATGGTTGTCCAGTCTCTTCTTAAAAACCTCCAGTGATGGAGCAGTTTCAATATATGATTCTAATATACTTTCAGTATATGATTTCTGTAGTGAGATTATTATACACAGAGAGTTAAAAAGATTCAACACTACCACTGATGGAGGAATGGTTGCTAAAATTGACAGATCTCGTGGAGATGGATAAATTAATGGGTTTGATTAAAGAAATTATCTACATTTATTGGTGACTGGAAACTTCTTATGGACTTGGTATCTAAAAATGAAAAAAAAAAACCTAACCCGTGCTTTATGGATTTGATAATTCAATTATAGAAAGAAGAGTATTATAATATAATATTAGAGAAGGGGTGAAGATACAGCTGTGTGTATAATTGCTATGAGGACTATTAGAAGTCACTTCTTTGTATCTTTTATCTTTTTCTTTAGCTATTTTTCCTACACTAATATGTATATAATTGGCTGTGTGATACTTTCAAGCTGGTTGTGTCAAACAGTCCAACGACAGTCTCAGAAATGATCCTTTTTATTGCAAAAATCTCCCAGATGGTGCAATAAAGGTTGTTTCTTCAACTAATATAAGCCAACTAATATAAGCACAGGAACGAACACCCATAGCTCGCGTGAGTGGGGCCATTAATGCTCGCACGAGTGGGACTGAGAGTGCCTGTAACTCTCGCAGTGATGTGAGTGCTTGTGTGTGGGGCCGCAAATGCCTGTGACGATGCTCGTGTGAGTGAGGCCATAAATGCCCGTGATGCTCGTGGTGCAAGTGGGACTGTGTGCGCGCGCTTACATACACGTTGGGGACCCCTGTCTTAGATCTATCAAGGAGGAACAGAAAACTCACATAATGTTCTTATTTGTCGTAATAAATGAATCGGATGGAACTAATACATAATATTTCGAAGTTCTCAACGACAAAATACTTCAATACAATGAGTATAATGTACGGAGCAGTGGAGAGGGGACCAAGAGGGAAAAAATAGGAGACATTGATGGGGTATGGTTCAATTGCCTGGAAATTTCTGAATTACATCTCTTCCTACTTGATCCTCGATTTTTCCCTGCAAGGTCTCAGAAAGATCCATCACATTTCAAACTGATGAGTACTTTCAACCATCACTATCAGTAAGAAAGGGATGGCTGCTGATCTACCCAGCTAATTAAATGCAACAAGAGTAATTGTTTATTAATTGGTTAATTAATTGATTTTATCATTAGAGTACCACAGAGTATGCTGCCTGCATTGCCTACCACTAATACGATGGCAAATGTGGTAGGATGCAATTGAAATAGACATGAAGATTGCCCAGTTGGACCCAGTTGCTGTATTTGATGGTATGAAATGGCATTTGTTGATCTGAAAAGCAGACCTTGCACAGGAGGAAGAGGAGGAGAAGGAGAAGGAGCCCTACCTTGAACTAACTTTGGTAAGTCTCTATGAATTTCAACTGGCATAGGACCCAGTTATTTACAAGACCGCCTTCTGCCAGTAAATACCTCCCATCGACCAGTTCGCTCCCACAGAGAGGGCCTCCTCAGGGTGCCATCGGCTAAGCAGTGTCGGCTGGTGGCGCCCAGGGGGAGAGCCTTTTCTGTGGGGGCACCGATGATGTGGAACGAGCTCCCCCCAGAACTCCGGACGTGTCATGATCTCCGCACCTTCAGAAGAGTATTGAAGACTCATCTCTTCAATCAAGCCGGCCTGGCCTAGATCTCCTCGGGGTTTTTTTTTAAAAAAAAATTTTTTTTAAACAAGGCTATTCGGGTTTTAATTGGGCTTTTAACAGGTTTTAGTACAGCCTTGTATTAATATTAATTTAATTTAATTTATTTTTAAATATTTATTGTTATTATATGTTTTTATTGGGTTGTAAACCGCCCCGAGTCCTATGGGAGAGGGGCAGTATAGAAATTTAATAAAACTAAACTAAACTAAACTGGTACAAATTTGATAGAAGGGTTCTATGGTCACATAATTGGAAAAAATTGTGCTACTTCCCAATTGTTTTCGAGAAACAACTGAAAGTACTTATTTTTAACTGTTAAATGGCACCTATTTTGGGCTTTACTTTCAGGACTGACTGTCTTAATATGAATTTGATTACTGTATACATTAAAATCTGGAAGAGAGGATCATCTGAATGCATTTGTGGATAACCGGAGAAGGGGACTCAACTTTTACTGCTGAGAGTAGACCTCACTCTCTCTACTTTTAGAAAGAACATCAACATATAGGATCCAACAGTTGGCCGAAACACCTCATTCTAATCTAATGCAAGTATCCCAAGAACTCAGAGGCCATTGTCTTTGTTTCTGCAAGTGAAATGACTTGATGGAGAAGCCTCTGAGATATTTTCAGACAGCTGACTTAGAGATGAATATTTTTATATAATCATTTATACAAGCTAAGCCTTGGAGTTCAGCAAACATAAGTAAATATACAAGACAGGTTGGAATAACCTGAACCTGGAAGTGTTTACTGAAAAGGCCACTCTAGAATTTGGCTCAGGAGAGCCACTCAAAATATTTATGTTATCAGAATGAAAATAGCCCAGAACAGATGAAATGCCAGTCATGATATTATGCAAAGAGCGACTTTGTTTTCAGAATCTGTTATTTTATGAAGTTTTGTTAAATTACTAATAGTTTCCTTAGAAATGGTTTCAAAGCACGGCAATACATTTTGTATAAAAGTGATATATACCATTTTTCTATCCTTCCTCTTCTTGTGCCTGCCCATTCACAATCTGTTAAGATGTTTTTTCACTGGTAGGGTACAATTCCCCAAAACCTCAGATAGATTCCCCAGCCTTCTCCTCAGCCTAGCTAAAAGTTGTCACCATATTTTAAGGCAGTGGTTCTCAACCTTTTTAATGCCGCGACCCCCAACCGGTTGTAAGTCGAGGACTTCCCAACCGGTCGTAAGTCAAGGACTTTCCAACCGGTCGTAAGTTGAGGACTTCCCAACCGGTCGTAAGTTGAGGATTTCCCTGCCCGGGAGTGCCGCGCATGCATGGTGCCACCCCCTGTGCCGGCCCAGCCCAAGGGAGGTAAGGTACCCGCTGGGCCCCATGTGCGCCAGCAACCCTCCCTGCGCCCGCCGGCATCCCACCTCCTACCCCTGGCCTTCTTTTACTTACATGTTTAGTAGTTGCTCAGCAGGGAGGGGTGGAAACGTCTAGACAGCTCGCCTTCGCTGCAGACAACTTGCAGCACCGTTTGCAGATTGGGACTTTTGGCGGGCTCGGCAGGGCAGAGACAGCCTGGACAATTCCTATTGGCTTTTGAAAGCCAATAGAATTAGACTCTATTCAAGAGAGTCTATTCCAGCGGTTCTCAACCTGTGGGTCGCGACCCCATTTGGGGTCGAACGACCATTTCACGGGGGTCGGCAAACAATGCAGTCCGCCATTTTCCCCCTTTTCCTTAGCTGTGCTATGCCATTTTTCCCCCTTTTCCTTAGCTGTGTTACTCCCTCTTATTCTATTGGCTTTTGAAAGCCAATAGAATAGACTCTCTTGAATAGAGTCTAATTCTATTGGCTTTCAAAAGCCAATAGAAATTGTCCAGGCTATCTCTGCCCTGCTGAGCCCACCAAAAGTCCCTGTCTGCAAACGGTGCTGCAAGTTGTCTGCAGCGAAGGCGAGCAGTTCGGAACTTTCCACCCCTCCCTGCTGAGCAACTACTAAAAATGTAAGTAAAAGAGGGCTAGGGGTGGGAGGTGGGAGGCTGGCGGGCGCAGGGAGGGCTGCTGGCGTGCGTGGGGCCCAGCAGGTGCCTTACCTCCCTTGGGCTGGGCCAGCTGGTGGCCCAGCCCGTGGTCGCCCTGCGCCATTGCTGCCACGGCCGCCCAGGAGCGCCTGGGCCTGCCTGCCACCACCCCAAATGGGCAGCGGCCTATGCTTCGGCCGGCACAGGGGGCAGCACCACGCATGCGCGGCGCAGGAGGCAGCACCGCACATGCGTGGCGCAGGAGGTAGCACCGCGCATGCGCGGTGCTTGACAGATCAGGGGTCGCGACCTAAAAAAGGTTGAGAACCGCTGGTCTATTCTATTGGCTTTCAAAAGCCAATACAATAAGAGGGAGTAGCACAGCTAAGGAAAAGGGGAAAAAATGGCGGACTGTGTTGTTTGGCGACCCCTGTGAAATGGTCATTCGACCCCAAATGGGGTCGCGACCCACAAGTTGAGAACCGCTGTTTTAAGGTGTCAAAAATGGAAGGTAAACGAGCACTCAACTCCATGGGAATAATTCAGTTTGAATTAATGTAATTTAACTTAGATCAAATTCCTGCCCTGATGCAGCCTACGTTTTCCTGGGCGATCCCTGTAAGCCATTCAAATATGAAATGATGTTTTGGTGAGGCAGATTGGCAGGAATCTTGAGTCTTCTTTTGAAGTACCAAGGCTGGCACGCCTCCCAAAAGCTTGGTACATCTGCCTCAAGAGATTAACATGTAGTGCTTCTTCTGGGAGTAATCATATGCCATCAAGTCAGTGTCAATTCTTAGCAAGCACATAGATATTATCCATGAGAATCTGTTTCCAACTTGTTTTGTTTTTTTAAATTTTTGAAAAAGTATGGGATGAAGGAATGTCAAGCACCAGGGAAATCAGGAGATCCAGGCAGTTCAAATGGCTATAAAGATTTGTTGTAAATGTAAGCTTTGTACAAGAATCTGAACAACTAATGGTCAAAGCAATTTGGTGATGATAATGATAATGATAATGATAATGATAATGATAATGATAATGATGATGATAATAATAATAATAATAATAATAATACTAATAATAAAAGTTGGAAGGGACCTTGGAGGTCATCGAGTCCAACCCTCTGCTCAGGCAGGAAACCCTACACCATTTCAGACAAATGGCTGTCCAGTCTCTTCTTAAAAACTTCCAGTGTTGGAGCATTCACCGCTTCTGGAGGCAGGTTGTTCCACTGGTTAGTTGTTCTAACTGTCAGGAAGTTTCTCCTTAGTTCTAGGTTGCTTCTCTCCTTGATTAGTTTCCATTCCGTTGCTTCTTGTCCTGCCTTCAGGTGCCTTGGAAACTAGCTTGACTCCCTCTTCTTTGTGGCAGCCCCTGAGATACTGGAACACTATTATCATTATTGATATATTGATAAAGAATTCAAGGTGGGCTGGACTTAGATCTCTTGTAGGTGCCAAGGGACTCATGACTGATAACGTGTTTGACCCCTCCTTTGGGCTCAGCATGATCATCTCCTACACTGAGTCTTAAATAGGTATAATTCTTTGTTCTTCCTCTGTGTATGTTTGTGTGCATGAGAGAGAGAGAAGAGGGAAGCCTGCCTGTTCCTGCCACAAGGAACCCAAACCCTAAAGAGAAAGCAGTTGGAAAACCCACCACAAAACGAACAAAGCAACTACAGTGTCATTTCAGTTTTTATCCCCCCCCCCCCCAATTCATTTTTCAGGTGATAACTCTTGGTTAGGAAAAATCTGAGAATAAATTGAAAACATTGTTAGTTTTCTAGGATAAAAAATGACCATCCGAGGCACAATGCTATTAGGTGCAAATAACTAAGAGCATTTGTTGTGTTCAAAGCACAGAAGAACTTATTATTGCTGCCTATACACAAGAATCTGGTTGATTAACAGTTAAAGCTAATTGGCACTAGATAAGGGTCAATGGAATTCATAGATGGCTAGACTTAGGTCTCTTGTGGTTGCGGGATGACTCCAACCTGATGACACATTTAACTCCACCTTTCACCTCTGCCTACTCATCTCCAGCTCTACATCATTAGGTGCAAAGAATCAAGAACATGCATCAAGTTGCGATTCAGAACATGTATTGCTAAAGCCTAGATACAAGAATCTAATCAACTAAAATTCAGTACTAAATAGGTGTCAGATAAGGGTCAATGAAATTGAAGAGGGATTGGACTCACGCCATTTGTGGCAATGTATTGACTTTAGGCCACAGGTCGGCAACCTGCGGCTCCGGAGCCGCATGAGCCTTCCCCTGTGGCTCCCAGCCTCCTCTGCCATTTGCAGACAGACAGAGACACAAAGAGGCAATTGCGCTTCCCTGCTTCTCTCTCTCTCTCTCTCTCTCTCTCTCTCTCTCTCTCTGTGTGTGTGTGTGTGTGTGTGTAAAAGAGAGTGCACTCACAGTGTTCTCCGAGGAGCTGAAAAGCTTATTGGGCGGAACTCCTCCCTTTGCTGCGTCTCTGCAGGAAGCAGGAAGGGCAGGAGAGAGCCAGCTAGCCCTGCTATGCTGACTCAGGAATTCTGGGAGTTGAAGTCCATGAGTCATAAAAGTTCTGAGGTTGCCTACCCCTAAGCTTGTTGGAGAACAGTTTGAAGCCAGCTTGCCAGGTGAGCAGCAGATAGGAGAGGGGGGGGAGAAAGAGAGAGAGGGGGGAAAGAGGACTGGCAGACCAAGGGCAGATAGTGAGAGAGAAAGAGGGAGAGAGACCCTTTTGACATCTAAAATGAAGATAACACTGCATATATCCTTTTTTACCTACATACATACACACACACACACACACACAGACACACACACACACACACACCTATAATAAAGGTAAAAAAGGATATATGCAGTGTTATCTTCATTTTAGATATCAAAAGGGTTTTGCGGCTCCCGGTGTTTTGTTTTCGGTGGGAAATGGGTCCAAGTGGCTCTTTGAGTGTTTGGGGTTGCCTACCACTGCTCTAGGCTGATAATGTGCTTAATTCCATCCCAAGCTGTTTGCTCTTCTCCTACACACCAGGAGTAAAAAATATATAGCAGTGCCTTGCTTTGTCCTTTGGAGAGTGGTATGATATCCACCAAAACTTTGGTCCCACTAACTAGCAGTACATGTTCCCCCCAATCTAAGGCCCAATACATGTGTTCTTATGAACCCTCTATGGAAAACAACTCACAGTAGCTACCAATGAGAAAGTACTGGATGATAAAAATAGATTTGCCCATATTGCACAATGTAAATCTGAGTTAACCTCGTAATTCAAGATCAGGCTGGTATGGAGGTTTCAGGTGAAGTTTTCCTACATGTCCTGGAACCATCTAAAGACTTCCTGATGGTGATCATAGCTGGGTCCTCTCTATGACAATGTCTGGGCTCTGGTATTCTGTCCTCCTTGAAAATTAGGAACTATCCACATTAATAATCCCTAGATAGCTGCTGAAAACTTTACTCAGGTGTTCCCAGTACGAATGTTGGAAAAATGGTTACCTTCTTCCACCCCAATTTTTAATGATTAGGTTTTACTGAATAATGTTTTATACTAGACATAAAACAACCAAACACTGCTTCATACATCAACAAATTATATATAGGCTATTTCTGCTTTCATTGTAAACTACATTGGGATACCTTTGCATAGACACCTGCATATAACTAAATCAGTTGATTAACTGATGGATTGATATCTGACTGCAGTAACTGGTTTAGGTTAGGCAGGTTACAATTGATTTCTTATTCTAAATAATGAGTCATTCCTTGCTACCAAACATTAGAATAAAATCTATCCTGTGATTGTGAGGTTAAGAGATTTTTACTGGGTTTTCATTTCTAGCCCATTGTTTCAGTAGCATTTCTAAAATATTTTTTTTCTTTGTCTATTAAAAAAACATGCAAGGAAATTGCCACTCAGGTCTGTTGAAACTGTAATGCGTGCTTATTAGTACCCACTAGCAATGGTAACATGCCTAGTGGTGCCATTATTCTAGGTATGCAAGTTGCTTAAGTGTGTTGTTGCTTAGTTAAGCTGTGGGTTTTTTTAATAGAACTAAATGGACCACATGATTCTTAAAATGAAAGGTTGAGTGAACACTTGCCATGAGGCTTCTATTCAAAGCAACAGAATGCATGTTGATGAAACACAGATGCTGAGAATCCCAGAAGACCTCTGCTAAGATCTTATCAATAGCCCACCTAGCTATGAAAAGCAGGCTTTTTGTGCCCATGGTCTATGTTTGTTTAGTTTTCAATGGATGAAGCACAAAATTTGGTTTCTAGCTGGGCACAGATGGAAATTTCAATCCCTCTTATATACATATTTTTTTTCAATGGTCTTGCTTATGGTAAGCATTAAACCTTCCAGCAGGCCAATATGCATTATTTCTCCCAACAATCTGGGTGGAGAGATTGTGGAAGTCTTTGCCAGCTCTTTATGCCTAGTGTTGGTTTTGTTCATGCATGCTGCCATCTTGCTGATGGTACTGTGATTTCTCTTCCATAAATATATCTGATCTCTGTTTCCAAGCGTACTGTATAAGCGTACGGCTATTACCACATCTGCAGTGGCAAAACTTTAAAATTTTTAATCCTCCCCGTTAAACTTTTTTCACACATACACATTTCTCGACAGATAAATAATCAATATGAGGGATAGACAACTTATGGCATCTCATATTAATTTTCAGCTCTTAGTGGTTATAGGAAATATAGTCAAGGCCATGGTTTTCCCAGTTGCAATGTATGGTTGTGAAAGTTGGACCATAAGAAAGGCTGAGTGCAAAAGAATTGAGGTCTTTGAACTATGGTGCTGGAGAAGACTCCTGCAGATGGGGAACTCATCAAATTTGCAGATGACACCAAGCTGGCAGGAATAGCCAACACTCCAGAAGACAGGCTTAGGATACAGGAGGATCTGGACAGACTTCAACACTGGGCGCTATCTAATAAAATGAAATTCAATGGTGAAAAAAGTAAGATTCTACATTTAGGCAAGAAAAACCAAATGCACAAGTATAATATAGGGGGTACCTTGCTCAATAGTAGTAACTGTGAGAGGGATCTCAGAGTCCTAGTGGACAGTCATTTAAATATGAGCCAGCAATGTGCTACAGCTGCCAAAAACACAGTGCTAGGCTGCAGACGTGGGATAGAATCAAGATCAGAGGGATAGAATCAAGATCACGTGTATTAATACCACTTTACAATGCCTTGGTACGGCCACACTTTGAATATTGCATCCAGTTTTGGTCACCACGATGTAAAAAAGATGTTGAGACTCTAGAAAAAGTACAGAGAAGAGCATCAAAGATGATTAGGGGACTGGAGGCTAAAACATATAAGGAACGGTTGCTGGAATTGGGTATGTCTAGTTTAACGAAGAGAAGGACGAGGAGGGACATGATAGCTGTGTTCCAATATCTCGGGCTGCCACAAAGAAGAGGGAGTCAAGCTATTTTCCAAAGCGCCTGAAGGCAGGACAAGAAGCAATGGGTGAAACTAACCAAAGAGAGAAGCAACCTAGAACTAAGGAGAAACTTCCTGACAGTTAGAACAATTAACTAGTGGAACAACTGCCTCCAGAAGCGGTGAATGCTCCAACACTGGAAGTTTTTAAGAAGAAACTGGTCAGCCATTTGTCCGAAATGGTATAGGGTTTCCTGCCTGAGCAGCGGGTTGGACTAGATGACCTCCAAGGTCCCTTCCAACTTTATCATTATTATTATTATAAACTGGTCAGTCCTAGAGGAGATCAACCCTGACTGCTCTTTAGAAGGCCAGATCCTGAAGTTGAAACTCAAGTACTTTGTCCACCTAATGAGAAGGAAGGACTCACTGGAGAAGGGCCTAAAGCTGGGAAAGATGGGGGGCAATAGAAGAATGGGAGGACAGAGAATGAGGTGGCTGGATGGAGTCACCGAAGCAGTAGGCGTGAGCTTCAATGGACTCCAGAAGATGGTAGAGGACAGGAAGGCCTGGAGGAACGTTGTCCATGGGGTCGCGATGGGTCGGACACGACTTCGCAACAAACAACAACAACAACAAGTCAGTGATAAGGAATGTTCAGAATTTTTACCTTTGCATTTGGCGTTCCACAGCCTACCTACCTTTCCACAATGAGAAATATTTTTTGTCATCTAAAAATGTCTTGCTATACGTTTCATTTTCCTGCAAAAGAAACATGTGCTTTTCTCTCTCCTTTTCAATATATTTCAAATGTTTCTTAGAACTATTAATGAACTTTATTTCTATGAGATTATTTCCTGGGAGCAATACCATTATGTCATAACTGGCAGATGTCCTGTATGAATATTGAAAAATATGGGACAACTTGCCATATAGGTTTATTGCAAAGTTTGACCGCTGTATGCATAGCCTTTAAAAGCATCTTCTTGATGGTGGGAAGCCATTTTAATTCTGTTAGCAGGTCTATAGCATTAAAAATATTGTGAGAAGAAGGAAGTATCTATGGCCAGGACTAATTATAAAGCAGGTGTGCTGAATCTGGCTCCTTCCTTATCTATTAAAACAGTGATTCTCAATTTCAATAATTTGAAGATGTGTGGACTTCAACTCCCAGAATTCCCTAGTCAGCATGCTGGGAGTTGAAGTCCACACATCTTCAAGTTGTTGAGAGTGAGAAACATTGTGTTAAGCTATAATTCCCAGAATTCTCAGGATCTTGCCTAGGAATTCTGGGATTGGTTATTTAATAGTTTTGAAGGTCTTCCCCTCTGGATGACCCTGCATGGGCTTAGATGCTAACCAGAATCAGACCTCAAGAAAATCTCAGATCTGTAATGTAGATGAGGAAATTGGAAAGCGCATTAGAAGTGGTGGTAAATCACTTCCTTTTGTTGTCAAGAAGCTTACATGGATATGTTCACAAAATCATTCGAAATGTAGTCATTTTGTCTATAAATGATATGGTCAGAGTTTAAGAGGTAACATGTTTGTTTTCTTCTACTTTTCTATTTCAAATTACTAATTCAGCTCCTCCCTCCTTCCCTCCCTCCCTCCCTTGTATGCAAGACATGAGATGTGATTTAACTCCTTAGCAGTGTGAGATGCAATGATTTTACCCTTTTACCCGGCATAAATATATATGTACTGAGCAGACAAAAGTTTAAACATTTACAGATAGTTTGTTGTTGTTAGTTGCGAAGTCGTGTCTGACCCATCGCAACCCCATGGACAACGTTCCTCCAGGCTTTCCTGTTCTCTACCATCTTCTGGAGTCCACTTAAGCTCACGCCTACTGCTTCAGTGACTCCATCCAGCCACCTCCTTCTCTGTCATCCCCTTCTTCTATTGCCCTCAATCTTTCCTAGCATTAGGCCCTTCTCCAGTGAGTCCTTCCTTCTCATTAGGTGGCCAAAGTATTTGAGTTTCAACTTCAGGATCTGGCCTTCTAAAGAGCAGTCAGGGTTGATCTCCTCTAGGACTGACCGGTTTGATCGCCTTGCAGTCCAGGGGACTCGCAGGAGTCTTCTCCAGCATCATAGTTCAAAGGCCTCAATTATTTTGCGCTCAGCCTTTCTTATGGTCCAACTTATGCCCTACAGATAATTAGGGCAACTGATTCTAATGTCTTTCTATGTGTTTCTCCTTCCCTAAATCTTTCCATGCTCAAGCATATTACTGATCTGAGATAGAAATAGGCAATGCCATCTAGTGGGCATGGAAGACAACTTAACCAGGAACTGCCAACAGGCCAACAGTTTTCAACAACACAGGCATTTCCATATCAGCTGGCAGAGCAAATTGGACATTTTAGGCAAATATTTGCCACCATGCTCTGTGACTCTGAGTTTTTAACACTCTCATTCACCTGAACTTTGTTTGCCTTTGAACCTCATGTTGTCATTGTAGTTATCGATCAGTTGTTAAGTCATTTAAATACATCTCCCAAAGTTAAGCAAACAGGTTCCAGGCACATAGTTATTTGGGTACAGTATGTGGGTTTTCATCTTCCTCAGGACAGGCCCTGTCATAGAGGCCAAATGAGGCATAATGGGAAGTTTTGCAATCTGGGTTCCAGAGCTAAGACACCAGCCACAAGTTGTGATCTTTAGGAAATCACTTTCTTTTCTTTTCTTTTTAATAATTTTTTATTTTTCCAAACTCTCCCCTATACATATACCATGATATTGATCAGATGTTAACATACATTCTTTTTACATTCATATATAAGATACTTTTAATAAAATGAAATAAATACATATACATGACTTTTAGTGTTGCTCGCCCATTTCCCCTTTCACTGTATCCACACTCCTTCTTCTCTACCTTCTTTCTCCCTTTCTTCTCTTCCCTACTTCCCTCTTCTCCTCTTCTCTTTCCTTCACCACTCTCCTCCCCTTTCTCCCACTTCTCCTCTTCTCCTCCAACCTTCCTACTTCCTTCTCCCCTCCTTTACTCTTTTCTCTCTCCTCTCCTTTCTTCCCTCTCATCCCTCTTCAGAGACAATTCAGGGGTAATGTCCGAGCAACTCCTCTCTCCAAATTTCCCTATTTGTATTATATACAATAAGATTAATTTTCTCTTACATTAATACTTCCATTTATCTAACCTTCTCGGTATATACTTCTATGAATATTTATACAACCTCCAGTTATTCAATACTGTGTCGCCTGGGTCTCCCTCCTTATCTGCTCCTTCTTCTTCCATCACTTTCATTTGCAATAGTACATAGAATCATAGAGCTGGCAGGGACCTTGGAGGTCATCTAGTCCAACCCCTTGCTCAAGGCAGGAAATATTATACCAACCTGGTCAAAGGTTGTGCAGTCTCTCACAATTCTGGGAGGTAAGCTATTCCATTGATGAATTGTTCTCACAGTCAGAAAATCTCTCCTTACTTCTAGGTTGAATCTCTCTTTAACAAACATCCACCCATTGTATTTTGTGTGCCCTCAGATGCTTTGGAAAATAAGTTGACCCCACTCTTCTCTGTGACAGCCGCTCAAGTACTGAAAAACAGTGATATCCTCCCTAATCCTTCTCTTCAACAAGCTAGATATACCTAGCTCTATCAACCATTCATCGTATAATTTAGCCTCCAAACCTTTTAGCATCTTTGTTGCTCATCTTAATATCTAATCTACTCATAGATATGGAGGGAGAGTAGAAAATACCTCCATCCCAAACTCACAGCTTCCACTTATCTAACATCCCTTTCAACTCATTTAAATCAAGAGATGGAGAATTAACCGGAAACCCAATAAAAACATACCACTTTAATGCCATACTAAAGAAAAACAAACTGGTTGCAGTTCAGCGTCAAGAGATTTTATCAAAGCTAGCAGCAAGTTAATTTTTTTTAGAGAGAAGATGCTCCTCAGAAGACAAACAATGATGTTTCTTAAGTCAGGTGTGGAGATTCAGAAAACTTCCTTTGTCAATGTTTACGGCCTAAGAAGATTTTAGAGGAAATCGTTCTACCCAAATTCAAAGTTGATTTCTTCCTGACTATTATTGTTTTGGGAAGGAAATTTTAGCAAGGCCATATAGGTAAGGATTTACATTTTGATAGGCAAAGGCAAGAACTTTAAAAAAAAACTTTGAAGCTTTTGAGATTTTTTTTTTTGTAACTCTCATGCTGTTTTACACAATCGTTGTTGCTTGTTTAATAATATTGGGTAGGGCTGCAGGGTGATCCACCACTTAGTTTTTGCGTACCCCAGAGTTATCTTTGATGAAAACTCACTGGTGTATTTCTCCCTGTTTTGAGTTGGGAACAGGGGTGAGTACAGGGTGGGATCAAAAATGGTCAAGATATGGGTTTAGACCATCGTGAAACAGGTTAGTTTTACCCTACTGATGATGTGTTGTTGCACTAGTAATCCTGCTCAGTACGAGAGGAACCGCAGGTTCAGACCTTTGGTGTACGCGCTTGGCTGAGGAGCCAATGGGGCGAAGCTACCATCTGTGGGATTATGACTGAATGCCTCTAAGTCAGAATCCCCCCTAAACGTAACGATACCGCAGCACCGAGGAGCCTCGGTGGGCCTCGGATAGCTGGGCCACCCGGCCCGGTGCGGAGAGCCGTCCGTCACGGGAACGGAGCGTGGGCGGAAGTGGGCTGCCTCTTGCCCGCGGCGAAGCGCACATTCGCGGGGAACCTGGTGCTAAATCATTCGTAGACGACCTGATTCTGGGTCGGGGTTTCGTGCATAGCAGAGCAGCTCCCTCGCTGCGATCTATTGAAAGTCAGCCCTCGACACAAGCTTTTGTCCGTGCTTTGCGATCGAACGAGCGAGCGATCGAGAGGAGCGCAGGCTCCCTCGGAGGGGCCGCGGGGCTCCCTCCCTCCTTCCCTCCCACTCCCTCTCCCACCATTCCCAGGCCAGGGCTGTCCCGGCCGTCGCGAAAAGAAAAAAAATGGTCAAGATGACCTTATGATGGTGCCATTGAAACTCTACCCACTTTTTAGGCCTGTCAGATTGAAAACAGCAAGGCAAGGCCTAAAATAATATTTTAAAAACCAAAAACCCTTCCCTTCCCAATAAGGAAAAAAGGAAAACAAAACCTGTCCCCCCAACCTTTGTGTTATCACTCTGCTAGTGGTGACCCCCCCACACACACATTCCTCTCTGAAAACATAATCTGGAGACCTTCCACATCTCAAATATTGTCTGTACTTCTTCTAGGTACAGTAAAGAGAAACCATTTCTCTTTTCGAACACTTTCCTCTAACTTGCTTTTCAATTGCCCATCTTTTTTTTTCTTTTTACAACCCTGTAACCCCTTTTACAGGTGGAGTTGGGGATACTGAATGGAGCTGAGCGTTTACTGGCTGGATGCCCTTCCTGACACCTGTGCATAGTTCACAGCAGATACTTCCTCTTTGTGCCCTGATACAGAAACATCTGCCACTGCCTAGGATTGAACTCTCAATCTTTCAAATGGGAGATGGGCATTTTCACTTCTAGGCCACTGCACTGCTCTATCTTTTCAATTGCCCATATTCCTGTTTAACGCAGAAAACCTCCTTATGATGAACATAGTTTGCCACAATAAAAGGTAGGAATCAGAAGGGTGTTCCGTTTGGTATAACCAGGAACATTTTCCCCTTCCCTTTCCTTGCACAAGGAAAGATCTTTGTTAGCAAATATTTTAAAAAGTGAGTAGGAAAAGTAATAAAGGCAGATGATCATTAGCTGTTCTCTCATTGTTGTTCTACATTTGTGGCAGACAGAAGGTGAACAAAGAGAGACAGGACATTCAGCCTATAAAAAAGAAGTTTTAATTACAGTGAAAATATGCAGAGGGAGGATGGAGGTGACAGGATGTCAACGCAGCAAATGTTTCTCTGATGCTCAGATACTCAGTAATTTAAAAAAAAGTATTACAGTTAAAATACTAAAAATAGTTGGACAGCTATTTAAATTAAACAAACAAACAAACAAACAATCTTTCTTAGATCAGCCTCAACTCCTATACTTTTCTTAGTAACAATACAACACTAGCTTTCCCCGATTTTGTTCTTATTTGTGTCCTAGAATTCTCATTCCTAGGATACAGCTCTGGATTTCCACTTGGTCTCCTATCCAGCCTGCTTAACGGTGCTTCTTTAACATATCCCTATTCTAGACCTGGAGTCTATAATCTTTTAAGAGTCTTAATTAACAAGTTGTCTTGTATATTCACTAACTCCTGGAAAAGGTGGGGAGAGGAACAACCTAGAATTAGTAACACAAAACTCTGCTAATATGTTGGCAATAGACAACGTCAACGAATAAAATATTTCAGTGTCATCTCATTCCCAAAACAGTGTTGGTTTGTTTGGGTCTCTTTATATCTGTTTTTATTCTCTCCTCGCTATATTTGCTGTCTGCTTTTGTTTCTTATTGCTAGAAGTAGACTGCTTGTTTCTAAGGCAAGGGAGTAGTTTTGCTTTATGATATTATACAGAAATATTTCAACTTGCTAAGTAAACTTTCCTTGTCAAGTTCCAAGAAGTTGCCTTTTTAGTGGAACCTGAAGACAAATTACAATTGCAGTGTTAGGCATGTATTTAACTAGCCTGGTTAAGCTGATATTTTCAATTGGAAGGGTAAAGGAAACAATAATGCAATTGAAACTGGTAGGATTCCTCCAAAATCTTAAGAAGCATTTAGCCATTTAAGGTTCAGGTTAGTTCTCTTGTCTCTAAAGCCCTTTTAGCCTTGCTAAAAGGCTAAAAAAAAAAAAATCTATTTTTTTCTGCATCCTGAAAGAAGACTTCACAGTAAGACTGGCCTTTTAGGGAATAGTGAGATGGTAGACGAGTTCAGTTGCTGAAGTGGATTATGCTGCGTAAAATCTTATTAATGTTGCACACAGAGTGAGAGAAGCTAAAACAGCCAGTCAATCCAGCTTTGACTTTACTCTTTTCCTGTTCAACTTTTGCACTTAAAGAGTTTGAGAGCAATTTTTTTTTGTATCACTGAGAAATGAGCATAAAAGATGCAACAGGATTTCAACTGACTCCACTTCAGATTGAGTTGCATTCCTGAGGATAAAATTAAAAATACAATTGGATGCAATTTCAGAGCTGGACTGAAGGGAAATTTTTCTTTTTTCTTTTTGCCTCTGGGGGAGGGAGCTTTATTTGTAAAGCCTAGATCCAAAGAAATTAAGGAAAAATTTACCCATTCAATGTGGGAAATATATTTTATTCTGATCCATTTTTATCCGCTTTTAAGACTTGATCTTTCTTAAAAGTAAACCAGGCTGGTGATTGATTTGTATCATGTTTGTCTCTGTTTAGGGTTGCAGTGGAAATTGAAATCCACTTTCTGGAGATAAACAATTTGAAAAAAACAACTGCATCAAATTACAGTATCTTAGGCCCAGTGAATTGTTTGCAAATCCCTGATGATAAAGGTTTTTGAAACTAAACAAATGTTTGCCTTTTAAATCTCAAAGATCAGACATTTTCTATTAAATTTAGGAAGGAAGGAAGGAAGGAAGGAAGGAAGGAAGGAAGGAAGGAAGGAAGGAAGGAAGGAAGGAAGGAAGGAAGGAAACACAAATATACATACACCAATTCTGCAATAACAACATTTGCAATTTACAATCTATATCAGGGGTGTCAAATTCGTAACATCACGTGATGTGTCGCGACATATCGCGACTTTTTTTGCCATTGCTGGCAATGGGGTGGGCACAGTTTCGCTATGATGCATCCGGCCTGCGGGCCGGCAATTTGCCACCTCTGATCTATATCATAGCTTTGGCTACTCTGGAATCCTCAATCTGAGAAAAATATCAAATGGAGAACATCTTTGTTAATGTATTATGGATGTGTTTCAGAGAATAAGCCCAAAGTCTCGGAAGAAATATGTAGTAGCACAGACAATGAGTGAAAAGTAATTAAGTCATCTGCTAATGGGGAGATGATTACTTATTCATCATCTTCAACGGTTTGACAGTCACATCAGATGTTAAGGGAACTTCGGGATCATCTTCAAATGTGACGGCAGAGCCTCCAGCCAAGAGTGATCAGACCCAACTCTTTAGAAAAAAGATGTTTAGAGCTGCTTGCTTCACTGATAGGGAAGGAAGTAGAAGGAACTTGTCTATAAAAGAAGACGTTCACCAGATGTCACAAGACTGTGTTCTTGAATTGAGATCCCCATCTTCTGAGAAAGATTACTTGTTTACTTCCAAGAAAGCTACCATTGCTATCACTATTCGTTACTCTCAAGTTTTAAAAGTTCAGATTCCAAATCTTAACATCTATCTAGGTAAGGATGGGGCAAATGTCTTCTATTTATAGAACTCTCGTGGGCAGTGTTTAATTAGGGAACATTTTCGACCGTCTCAGCTTCCTCCTACGAATGGCATCCAGAGGAGTGAACCTTTCTCATTACAATGAATTATGCCACTTAGGAAGCTCTGTTGTCATTTTTAGTGTGTGTCCACCCACTCTACCCACCCGGAAGCATTTTTGTTAAATAAGTGCAAGAATGAAAAAACAAGCTGCCGAAGGAGAACTGTGCTATCGTAATTCTCAAAAATTATGTATGCTTTGTGAAAAGAGAACACGAAAGACCTAATGTGGCTGGCTATGACTTTTTGATCATTTCAGTTCTGAAACTCTCAGTCTATCCACCAGTTCCTGAGGATTCGTCCATTGAATTTTGGTGGGTAGCTCCATTATTATCCAGTGGAGGACACCTAAAGGTTTTCAGTTTATGATTTGGCTTCTACCCTGGGAAGGAAGGAAAGAATCTATGAAAATTAATATGGTTTTAGTGAAATGAGTTATTATTATTATTATTATTATTATTATTATTATTATTATTAATAATAATCATCATCATCATCATCAGTTGTTCCACTGATTAATGGTTCTAACTGTCAGGAATTTTCTCCTTAGTTCTAGGTTGTTTCTCTCTTTGATTAGTTTCCATCCATTTCTTCTTGTCCTGCCTTCATGCGCTTTGGAAAATAGCTTGACTACCTCTTCTTTGGGGCAGCCCCTGAGATATTGGAACACTGCTATCATGTCCCCCCTTGTCCTTCTCTTCATTAAACTAGGCATACTCAATTCCAGCAACCATTCCTTATATGTTTTAGCCTCCAGTCCCCTAATCATCTTTGTTGCTCTTCTCTATACTCTTTCTAGAGTCTCAACATCTTTTTTACATCGTGGTGACCAAAACTGGATGCAGTATTCCAAGTGTGGCCTTACCAAGGGATTGTAAAGTGGTATTAACACTTCACGTGATCTTGATTCTATCCCTCTGTTAATGCAGCCCAGCACTGAGTTGGCTTCTTTGGCAACTGCAGCACATGGCTGGCTCATATTTAAGTGATTGTGCACTAGGACTCTGAGATCCCTCTCACAGTTTCTGCTATTGAGCAAAATACCACCTATGCTATATCTGTGCATTTGGTTTTTCTTGCCTAAATGTAGAACCTTACTTGTTCGTTTGTTTGTTTCCTGCCTTTATTATTATTGCAAATGACTCAAGGCAGTGAACATATCCAATACTCCTTCCTTTTCCTATTTTCCCCACAACCACAATGCCATGTGGTGTGTTGGAGTGAGAGAGAGTCACTGGCTTTCAGCCAGCCTGACACTAACCTCCATATAAGGAGAAGAGGCAATGCTAACAACTAAAGATAAGGAAAAGGGTGCAACAATAGACATCTGATGACATTTTATTTTGGCAAATAATGGATTGAGCCTCTTTTGACACACAACTGGGGATCACCTTAGCAGCTGCCTGACAGATTTTGACAGCTACATCCCACCAGAGATCTGGGAAAAAGCACTTTAGAAAACTGGATAGAGATGAAGCAGTAAATCACAGTTGATGTCAACCTACCCATCACTTGTAGAGATCCGAGATCTGATCTCTCACTTTAGGCCCAGGAATGCTCTATGTCAGTGTTTCTCAACCTTGACAATTTTAAGGCATGTGGACTTCAACTCCCAGAATTCCACAGCCAGCATTGCTGGCTGTGGAATTCTGGGAGTTGAAGTCCACATCCCTTAAAATTGTCAAGGTTGAGAAACACTGTTCTATGGGATAATTTAATCCTCCCACTCTACTCATAAACAACTAAGCACGCTATGAAGGATCAGAGTTGCAGCAACATAGTGCATTTTCTTATTCTAAATAGGGTCACATTCTCTCAGATGAAGCCCTTTGGATTTTTGACATGGTGCCTTCTTGTAAAGAGTTGAAGAATAATAGCTTGAATAAATGGAATCACATAGTTTGAAGAGGCCATCAAATCCAACTTCCTCTTCAGTACAGGAATTCAGATTAAAGACTTCCTGGTATTGGCCTTCCGAAAGGTCCTAAAAATCTAACTCTGGTAAGTGGCTTGATGGTGGCATCTCATTTCTGAAGGTGGCTAGTAGATTAGCAGAAGATCCCACCTCCATCCAGTTTATACGCTGGTTCTTTTAAAGAACGATCCAATCTGGGAGAATTTTTCTGAGAGTGAGAAAAATTAATCAGTGGAATAGCTTGCCTCCCAAAGTTGTGCGTGCTCCATGGTTGAAGATTTTCAAAAATAGAGAGGACAACCAATTGACTGGGATGGTATGAAGTCTCTTGCCTTGAGCTGAAGTTGGATCTCTTCCATCCTTATGATTCTACGTCCTATGTTCTATTTGCTTTGCTGCTAATTTAATGTTTTAACTTTGATGCTCAAAGTTCGAAGGTTTTAATGTTTTTATTGCTTTATACCCGTGTTCCCCTGAAAATAAGACTGGGTTTTATATTCATTTTTGCTCCAAAAGATGCATTAAGGCTTATTTTCCGGTTAGGTCTTATTTTGAGGGGAATACGGTACTAAATGCATCTGTCTGGCTGACAATCTTAACTGGGGCTTCTGTTTGAGGTGGGGTTTATATTACAAGCGTCTTGAAAAATCATGCTAGGGCTTATTTTTCAGTTGGGTCTTATTTTCAGGGGAACACAGTATCATGATAACATTGTCAGCTGCCCAAAGTACCTAAATAGTGAGAAGGGCGGCATATAAATTTAATAAATAAATCAATAAATAAAATAGAGCACCATCAGCAAATGGGTTACCCAACCTCTGATTCAACGTAGCCAGCAAATGGGAAACCACCATATCTTTAGGCAATCAGTTCTGTGGTCAAACTTTGCTATTCTTGGGACGTTAGCAATTAGTCAGACTCTGCCTTCTTAAAATGTTTGTAATGTATTTATAATTTTCCCATTATAAATAGAAAGCATGATTAAAATAGGGAGTAGAGGAAACAGTTCGAGCCTGTGAAATATCTCTGCCAATCTCTCGAGCCCACATTTTAATTTTTAGGTCCAGAAGCATTCTTGGAAATAAAAATAATACAAAACACCGATGTTTTGCTTCTCAGCCCGGCAACTTCCCAAATTGTTTTTTTTTTCTGTGTGTGTGTCTCTCTCTCATTAAAATGGTTTAAAAGAAATATAATGCTCAAGAGATGAGGATACGGCTTCCAGATCACAATTCATGAAAACCGTGATTGCTCCCCACATAGGCCTGTTGAAGAATAATAAGCTTTAAAGTTTTCCAGTTCCCTGAAGCAGAAAAGACGTGCTTCTCTCAAGTACCACGGTGAAACAGTTTTTGGCAAAGCAGTCACCTCTTCTTCCTATGTGTCTATGGCAGAAAATCCTGTTTACTTGGGCAATAAAGCCAGCATAAATACAGACTGAAAATTGATGATAATTAGACTTACTGCTCATGCAGAACTTTTCATCCTATCACCCCTTGAAGTCTAATTCATTTTAGAGCTATTCTGGCAAGTGAAGCAGCCATGATATTAAATTAGCCCAGGATAGAAATAACTGAAGCTTGGACAAGACAAGGACTCTTTGCCAATGCCAATAATCAGCCAACGTTATGTGCTCTCAGCACATCTGGGTATACAGGAAGTGACCATGGACTGCAGAGGATGGAGATGGCAGAGGCCAGAGAACATGGCAAGAGGTCCTTGCAAATCTGAGAAAATTGACAGTGGAAGGAAGACACAATCTTGTCATTTCCTAAGATTTCTTCTTTCGTGGAAAAGGTTTCTGTTGGGTTGTCATATTTTCAGAGTTCTTGAATAGTGATCTTAAATGTCTCCTGCTGGTATGCATTATTGTTGGGGTTGGAAAAGTTGCTAATATTGGCATGGATCTTTTCTCTTACACATTGTTTCATCATTGTAACACAGAGGTCCCCAACATTTTGGGCATCGGGGACCAGTTCTGTGGAGAAAGGTTTTTCCGCGGACCTGATAGTGCTTGATTTTGTGTGCTGCCTGCATCCCATAGATGGGACTTTGCTTGTTTGTGTGGACCAGTTGCTGGCATGCCGCAGCCCGGTACCGGTCCATGGATCAGGGGTTGGGGACCCCTGTTGTAATATCTCCCTGTCTATCTATTTGGGTTTACTCTCAGGGGTGAATTCCCTTCTGAATTCAGATTTAACGGGAACAAGGAAAGAATACAGTGCTGGTTGGTTGGTTGGTAGATTTTTCCCCAGGACTTCAAGGCAATATACTTAGCATTTTCTCCTTTAGTACAGATAGTCCTCAACTTACAACTGTGCGTGTAATGATCGTTCAAAGTTATGACAGTGCTGAAGAAAATGACTTATGACCACATGATGTGACTATGGTGATTTTCTTAATGACTGTGGTTGTAAAATTGGATGTGACTCATTCTATGACCTCACTGTTAGCACCTGAAATTCCAGTCCCAACTGTAGGTGTAAGTTGAGGATGGCCAGTAATTGCCCTCAACAACAACCATGCAGGTGGATTGTGCTAAGGAAGATTAAACAGGCTCAGGCCATTGATTGCGTTTTCATTCTTGAGGAAGGATTGGAATCTGCTTCTCCACAGTCCTGCTCCAACATTTTAACAACTCCAATACACTAGGCTCTCTCAGGCATTCACACATACTCCTTGACCATATCATAACTAAATAAAACACCATCCTCTACACATGAGAAGTTCATAGAAGTTTTCTTCTCTCTTGGAAAAAATTTTGAAAGTCAGTTCTCTTTCATTAAATTGAAAACAAATGGAAGGGGAAATGCCTGCATGCTGCATTCATTTATATCAAATACTAACAATAGGTGGACAGTGGATATAATATATATAGAACACATATACCCAACTGTTGTTATATTGCTACATCTGAGTGACTCATTGACTTTGGGAACAAACCTGGTCTATGTTATCTTTCTGTTGGATCCATCGGTGGCCATCTTCATGTGAACTTCTTAATATAACAACCCAAGATGACTTTATTTATAACCCTCTTTTTGGCAATTACTGCTTTCAGAATGATCCACTAGAAATATGAATAGATGAATGATGGTGCTATTCTTAGGAGCAGTTCATCATCAAGTACATATTAAAAAAAATCAGGTAATTCATCAAAACCAGTATTAATCCATTCCCATTATCAATCTGTATCTAATTCAGTCAGCCAGACAATGAATGCTCTATGCCTCATGCCAGTTTTTTGCACATGAGGAGTTATTTAATCATAAATAATGCAAAATATGGAAAGGGACTCTAGTCATTTAAGCTCAGTGAAATTAGAATATATTTTATTACTGTAAACAGATTCTAACAAGTAAGATGATCTGACAGAATTTGGAAATACAAAGAAAAACAGTGAAAATCTACAGGGACAGCACAATGTAAAATCACAAATAATACTACTATCATTCCAGCAATACAATAAAAGCAAAATGACAACCTAGACATTTGGGGTGGGGGGAAGAAGTTAACCAATATACATATTTTTTTCTTATTTCTTATTGGAAATAGACCGATGGAAGATAATTAAATGTTGCATCAACTAGTCTCTTTATTACCTTTGCCTTGATGAATAAAGCAACATGGTCTCATTGCTTCTAACAGGGAAGCAAAGTGGCTTAGACACAAAATGATCTTTCTGCCCAAATATTGACTAGTCCTGGAAAAAGATTCAAATACCAATAAAGAAGAATATTTATAGCTTAGGGTTGAAATGAGGGATCCTTGGTGCTCTTTGACCTAGGTTGTTTTCTTGGAGATGTTTCATTACCCAAACTAGGTAACATCATTAGTACTACTCAAGATGCAGTTTCTGGATGAGAGGCCACCTTCTTGTCCTTCCATCCCCTCAACCCAATATTTTGGCCTGACCTTAAGTAGAAATGTGTTTTTAGCCTTTCTCAGATGAGTAAAAACAGCTGTTGGATGTCCTCACTGCCAAATGGGATAGGAACATATCCTCTAAGCTATGGGAAAGCAGTTTGAAGGCCTAGGACTCCAGAAGGCCTCCAAATTGCCTAAGATCATTGGTATCTGCAGGTGAGGGTAAAAAAAAAAATCAAGATGGTGGTCATGGCAGCTGAACCAAACCCCACCATTTTGTCTATGTGTGCCACTTGAATACAACCTTGCTGTGAGTACCATCTTGACTTTTTTTTGCTCCCCCTCCTACCTTTGAATATAAACAATGAAAATTCTCAATACTGTTTCCTACTATATAGTAACTATACTGCAAGCTTTAGAATAGGCATTATAGTGAAAAAAGGAAGCAAGGAAGATCCTCAAACCTTTGTCACCCAACGCTTCCTATGTATGCATCATTCACAAAATGCAACTTATTTTTCCACATCCTGGGGACACCTCTGTATCCACATTAAGACTGATCTCAGGCACTTGAGAGCTAGACCTTTAAAGAAAATATACTATAATACTTCAGATATGTGTAATAGCATATATACCCAAAAGGTACATTTGCCATTTATACGAGAGGGTTGATCATCTCTGCTTTATTTTCCCCTGGTTCAATTCTATGTCCATTTGTTTACTTTCTTCTATAAAAGTCAACTGTAGAAGAAAACATTTGCCTGAACCTGAGTCACATTAAATCCAACGAGCCATTAATCTGAATAAGCATGCCTAACGTCACTCTGCAAATGTCTGAAAACAGCAAATTTCCCTCTTTTGGGAAATATCCAAACAAAGGTTGAGAAAGACAGGTGAACTTTACAAATGTTGAGTTCACAAAAGTGAAAAGAACATGGACCTTTGGGACATTCCTAAAAAAGTACAGCATAGGTGGCACCTTGCTCAATAGTAGTAACTGTGAGAGGGACCTCGGAGTCCTAGTAGACAATCACCTAAATATGAGCCAGCAGTGTGCTGCAGTTGCCAAAAAGGCCAACACAGTGCTAGGCTGCATTAACAGAGGGATACAATCAAGATCACGTGAAGTGTTAATACCACTTTACAATGCCTTGATAAGGCCACACTTGGAATACTGCATCCAATTTTGGTCACCACAATGTAAAAAAGATGTTGAGACTCTAGAAAGAGTACAGAGAAGAGCAACAAAGATGATTAGGGGACTGGAGGCTAAAACATATAAGGAAAGGCTGCTGGAATTGGGTATGTCTAGTTTAATGAAGAGAAGGACAAAGTGGGACATGATAGCAGTGTTCCAATATCTCAGGGGCTGCCACAAAGAAGAGGGAGTCAAGCTATTCTCCAAAGCGCCCGAAGGCAGGACAAGAAGCAATGGATGAAAACTAATCAAGGAGAGAAGCAACCTAGAACTAAGGAGAAACTTCCTGACAGTTAGAACAATTAACCAGTGGAACAACCTGCCTCCAGAAGCAGTGAATGCTCCAACACTGGAAGTTTTTAAGAAGAGACTGGACAGCCATTTGTCTGAAATGGTATAGGGTTTCCTGCCTGAGCAGGGGGTTGGACTAGATGACCTCCAAGGTCCCTTCCAACTTTACTATTATTATTATTATTATTATTATTATTATTATTATTATTATTATTAAGTGGTCCTAATATCCATTGATTTCAAACATTCGCTTTGCACATTTGACTTGAGGAGATCAAATATTAAATTGTAGGAATAATTTGCTTAGACTTATAAGGATTTTGCGTCTTCTTCTCCATTCAAGTCCAAGCAACTGATGCAAAATTTGCCTTAATCCTTCATTTCAGGGAGAACTTATATGGCAATAAATCCTGGTCTCCAGAATGTCCCACTCAAAACATTATAAATTATGACTCTTGTTGAACTGGCATTCCTAGAATCAGAAATCAGCTTTAAATTTTCCAGCAGCTCATGCAAACTAGATCTGTGCAGACAAAATATTCAGCCGTTATCTCAGTGGACAGAAAAAAACAAACAAACAGATTTATTGCTTAAAATAATATTGCTAAAAGGTGGGGGGAAGGCAGTCATGTATGGTCATGTAGCAGGAACCAGATTAGTCATGTCTGTCATTCTGATTTGAGCCCACAGCCCAAAATATTTCTCTCCTGCCTTGATTTTTCTGGATTCTCAAAACAACGACAACTGCCATAAAATAATATTCTCTAAGATGGCCCGGAGGATTCATATGGTTCTATCTGACCGAACATGATCAACATTTGAACTGATTTTACCATTGGTTAGGATCTTATATGTTTCCAAGTTTCAGGTTATCTAGTTTCCTGAAGATCAAAATTGAGTTGGTAGGTGGTAGCTGAAAAGCGGGGGGAGCTTTGTCAGGGATAGGAACCAAATATCTGATGAAATGAATGAAACATGGTGAAGTGGATGAAAAGCTTAGCTCTGTTTCGGAGTCGATCAGTTTCACCGCTTCCCCTTACACATGTGCTTATGTACACGCGTGCAATGTTGTAATTTTGAGCCAAGGTGGTGTAGTGGTTAGAATGCAGTATTGCAGGCTAACTCTGCACATTGCCAGGAGTTCGGTCCTGACAAGCTCAAGGTTGACTTAGCCTTCCTTCCTTCCAAGGTCAGTAATATGAGGACCCAGTTTGTTGGGGGCGAAAGGCGGACTCTGTAAACTTCTTACAAAGGACTGTAAAGCACTATGAAGGGGTATATGTCTGAATAATGCCCAAGTTAATATCTATTCCAAGTTTTTGAGGGGGAAAACCAAACAGATAAAAAGTCTAAGAGCTTAATGATGTTCATTCAGATGAGAGATATTTATGCAAGGTGAAGCTTTTGGCTTTAGCTTATTCCAATTGATGGATCTGAATGAAGAAAAATTGGATAGAAGAATGGGGGGGAATGACTATGCTGTGTTAAACTGATTTCTGTCAAACCTCCATGGCTGTAATGAAGATTAACTATTTGATTAGTGCTTGGTTTAAGTGCATAAATCTCCTTTGACAGGTTCATGCCCACTTGCAAGATCAACCAGCAGCTTCACCTTTTGCATTAGCAGGAATAAAATGAGCCACCAAAGAGCTAAAAACCTAATTCATTCGAGAAAGCCATCTTCAGCCACTTCCTTCAAAGCCCAAACTGGGATCCTGAATGAGGAGGAAAATGTCAGCACAAAGAATCATGACCATTCATAAAGGTCATAGATTTATTCAAGCCTATGCATTTCTTTGTTATCACTTAGAAGCCTACATTCCCCCTGAAAGACCCTATGCAACAACACATCTCATCCATCCACCCAGCGAAGGATATTTGATAGAAACACAGGATGCTTGCAATTATTGGAAAGATGAGGATCCAATGAAACATGCGCCATTCTTGTTAAGTGCAAGATCACCACGCTCATAACACTTCACTGAAAACTTCCTCCCCTTTAATAGAAAAGTCAACAGCAGGTCCACTTTCAGATGAACTGGTGGGCAGAAAGCTTGGAACCATTTTCCCTTAACGTTCTTTGGCTGTTTGGAAGAAAAGGAGAGTGACAGCACATAATTCAGTTTGTGGCTGCTGAATTCAATCTAGACTACTGTAATTTAGAATAGACCTGTTAAAATCTATGAGACTTTCATTCATCATGTCCAAGCTGATTTCAGTGAATATATTGCAAGCATAATTAAGGGTCTGCTCCGACACTAGCAGTGCTTGGAACAGATGAGTCTGCCTCCAAGTTACTTCTGCTTGGATGAAAGCACTTCCTTTAGTGCTTTCAGGAGACATGCTGGCTGAGAAGCACAAATGAGTTGAAGAAAAAAGGTAAGCAGTGGGCATCACATTTGTTGAAGGAAAAGTCTTCATCATGGTTCAGTCCAAGCTGGGAATAAACAACATGGCGGCTGCTTTAGGAAGAAGGTTGCAGTTTATTGAAGAGGAGAGCCAGACAGGAAGATGGCTCTGGAAGAAAAGAGAAGAGAGAGCACATGTAGGGAGTAGGTTTTTATACTCTCTGGGGCTTTTGTTTGGAGTTGTTTCCTGTTCCTGTTTGAGGCATGAACTTTGACCTGAGTCTGAGTGTGCCCTTTGGAATCTGTGGGTTAATCCTATTATGTCCTGTCTTAAAGTTTGGGTGGGGTATGTAGATTAGGTGTCTTTGTCTTCTTAATCTTCTAGCTGGAGGGCTCCAACCTTCCTGGATTATTTACATCTGCATTTCTACAGAGCTGGTTTCTGCTTGGGAGAGGGAGACTTGAGGCTATTAAGAAAATTGGGCATGTTTTTCTGCCTCTTTAAGATCCTTTGAGGAAATATATTTTTCTGCCCTTTTAATATTTCCTTCTCTGCAGTGCTGACTTCCCACACATTCAATCACTGAGTTTATGGAAACATCCCTCATGCCGACATAAACATAAGCCAGGAAGAAGTGAGTTCTAAAGAATGTGAAAAGTGTTGGATACAAAAATCGCAAACATATCTACTCTGCCCCACTTGTGAATTAGCAGCAACTGTGGCTCAGCAGAGACGTAGCAGCCAAATTTCAGCTCAACAACCTTCAGCCATTGTGGTCTTATGGGTAGGGTGTGTCTGGGACAATTCAGTGGTATGCAGTAGACAAGGAGCTTGTAATCACCTGATTTGCAAATGCATTTGCTGGAGTCTAATTCTTGCAGAAACTCTCCCTTATTAAAAGTTGAACCAAATAGTCTTTTCATCATCACTTGTATATGAGCCAGCAGTGTGTGGCAGCTGCCAAAAAAGCCAACACAGTGCTGGGGCAGCATTAACAGAGGGATAGAATCAAGATCACGTGAAGTGTTAATACCACTTTATAATGCCTTGGTAAGGCCACACTTTGAATACTGCATCCAGTTTTGATCACCATGATGTAAAAAAGATGCTGAGACTCTAGAAAGAGTACAGAGAAGAGCAACAAAGATGATTAGGGGATTGGAGGCTAAAACATATAAAGAACGGTTGCTGGAATTGGGTATATCTAGTTTAACAAAGAGAAGCACAAGGGGGGGACATGATAGCAGTGTTTCACAAAGAAAAGGGAGTCAAGCGATTTTCCAAGGCACCTGAAGGCAGGACAAGAAGCAACAGATGGAAACTAATCAAGGAGAGAAGCAACCTAGAACTAAGGAGAAACTTCCTGTCAGTTAGAACAATTAACCTATGGAACAACCTGCCTCCAGAAATGGTGAATGCTCCAACACTGGAAGTTTTTAAGAAGAGATTGGACAGCCATTTGTCCAAAATGGTGTAGGGTTTCCTGCCTGAGCAGGGGGTTGGACTAGATGACCTCCAAGGTCCCTTCCAACTTTATCATTATTATTATTATTATTAATAATAATAATAATAATATCATTATCATCATCATCATCACCATCACCATCATCATCATCATCATCATCATCATCATCATCATCATCATCATCATCATCATTAGGTCCTGTGCAGCAAGCGATTTCAGCAGTTTCAATCATTCTTAGCATCTTCAGCCAAGTGATATTAATAATCTTAAGATCTTCCTTATGTATTTAGCGCCAGGTTTTCTGAACCTGGCCTCGTTTCCCCTTTCCTCCAGGAGGTATCTAATGTAATAAAATTTTAACATGCCGCTCTGTAGGCATATGTAAAATATGGCCAACAAACCACATTAGTAGTCTTTCACTTGATGAATATCTCTTGATTTAGATCTCCTGCATCCAATGTTCCTTACCCAACTCCATATGCTACTTTATTCAGATCTAAAAGTGCTGGAGAAAATGAATAATTGAATCTTTAAGTAATCTTCCATAACTTCATTGGAAACTGTAGAGGAGATATGACAAGAAGATAGCACCATACTGCACAATGCATGTTCTCCTTAAAAGCTCATAAATGGAGGGTCAGTTCTGAACTATTCGGGAGATAAATTGTTCTGAATATTTGCACGTGGTTTAAAACCATTTTGAACTCTTTGACTTTTGACTGTTTCTAGTCCCAGGTAGATACGCTATAAACTATCCAGATATCAAAGATTACATTGGAGAACATGGAAGTGATAATTTGGCAATTAATTTTCTAAAGTGTTTCTAGAGTTTTAGAGAGTCCAGGCAGATGATCTGAAAATGCTAAACAGACCTGGTTAGTTTCTGGATAGTTACCACTAGGAAATCTCAGAGTTTTAAGCTAGACTGGGAGATTGGGAGGAAACTAACACTCCAGAAGACAAACTCTGGATACAAAAAGATCTTGACAAACTTGAACAATGGGCCCTAACCAGCAAAATGAGTTTCAATGTGGAGAAAAGCAAAGTCTTACATTTAGGCAGGAAAAAACCAAAGGTACAAATACAGATTGGGTGAGATCTGGCTTAAAAACAGTGACTGTGAGAGGGACCTTGGAGCCCTAGTGGACGATCACTTGGCTATGAGCCAGCAGTGTGCAGCAGCAACCAAAAAAAGCTAATACAATCCTGGGTTGTATAAACAGAGGCATAGAATCAAGATCATGCGAAGTATTAGTACCGCTTTATAAAACCCTAGTAAGACCACACCTGGGATACTGCAGCCAGTTTTGGTCACCATATCACAAAAAAGATGTTGAGTGTTTGGAAAAAATTCAGAGAAGAGCAACTAGGATGATCAAAGGCCTGGAGACTAAAACATACTAAGAACGGCTGCGGGACTTGGGTTTGGCTAGTCCAGGGGTAGGCAACCTTGGTTCTTTTATGGCTCATGGACTCATGAATTCCAGAATTCCTGAGCCAGCCAAGATTGCCTACCCTTGGGCTAGTCTAAAGAAAAGAAGAAATAGGGGAGACATTATTATTATTATTATTATTATTATTATTATTATTATTATTATTATTATTATTATTATTATTATTATTATTATTATTATTATTATTTTATTATTATTTTATTATTTATTTATTTATTTATTTATTTAACTTCTATGCCGCCCTATTCCGGAGAACTCAGGGCGGCTCACAACATGATAGAAATCACAATAAAAATACACGAATATAAAAACCCCTAAGTTAAAAAAGAAAAACCAATCATTCCACAAACATACACACAAACATACACTGGCTAGGGGCAAGGTGTTAGCTGCCCCAGGCCTGCCGGCAAAAGTATGTTTTAAGCAATTTACGAAAGGCGGAGAGGGTGGGGGCGACACGGATCTCCGGGGGAAGTTGGTTCCAGAGGGCCGGGGCCGCAACAGAGAAGGCTCTTCCCCTAGGCCCTGCCAGGCGACACTGTCTGGCTGACGGGACCTGGAGAATGCCGACTCTGTGGGCCCTAACCAGCCGCTGGGATTCATGAGGCAGCAGACGGTCCCGTAAATAACCTGGTCCGATGCCATGTAGGGCTTTATAGGTCATAACCAACACTTTGAATTGGGTTCGGAGACCAATTGGCAGCCAATGCAGCTCGCGGAGTGATGCCGAAATGTGGGCATTTCTAGGCAAGCCCAACACTGCTCACGTGGCTGCATTCTGCATTACCTGAAGTCTCCGAACATTTTTCAAAGGTAGCCCCATGTAGAGAGCAGTGCAGTAGTCGAGCCTCGAGGTGATAAGGGCATGAGTGACGTGAGAAGAGACTCCCGGTCCAAATAGGGCCGCAACTGGTGCACCAGGCGAACCTGGGCAAATGTCCTCCTCGCCACAGCCGAAAGATGATGTTCCAAATTTAGCTGTGGATCGAGGAGGACGCCCAAGTTGCGGACCTTCTCCGAGGGGGTCTGAGGGGCTGCCACAAGGCAGAGGGGGTCAAGTTGTTCACCAAAGCACCAGAAGGAAGGAAGAGAAACAATGGTTGGAAACTGATCAAAGAGAGAAGCAACCTGGAACTAAGGAGAAACTTCCTGACAGTGAGGACAATCAACCCGAGAAACAGCTTACCCCCAGCAATTGTTGGCACTCCATCACTGAAGATTTTTAAGAAGAGACTGGACAATCACCTGTCTGAGATGCTATAGATTCTCCTGCTTGAGCAGGGGGTTGGACTAGAAGACCTCCAAGGTCCCTTCCAGCTCTTTTCTATTCCAATGTTAATAAAAGAAGGCTTTGAAATACAGTTTTATACTGTTGCAAGGAAGCTACACAGTGATGGTTATGGTTATCAAGAGTCAAACTCAAATGTAAAGAAAATTTACCTTTAGTGTCCTATGGTAGTTTTAGAATAGATGACCTTGTAATCCCCTTGGCCCCATTGCTGATGTTCTTGGATTGTTGGCAACATATCCATGTTCCTTCCTTTAAAAAAAAATGATTGTGTCTGAGAACAATATATAACATTAATGGGCCATAACTTCAATAGCTCTGTCTCTGGAGTTCTTATTTGCTTTCTTCCTGACCAGGGCAGCTATTATTATGTGGGTACTTATTTATGATATCTATTTATGAAGTCAATCTGTCATTTATATGGCTTGGCTCAAGGTTGTGTTAGGTTAGCTTCTGGGAAACACATATCATGGGGGAGAAAGGGGGCAAACACTATGCTATATTAAGAGCAGAAAAAGAGAAGGGGCTACTGTACAGCATATGGGAGTGATTGGGGCCTGCAGGTAAACAGCTTTTAGAAAGCTGGGTTCAAAGCCAAAGAAAAAAGCTTCCCTTTTGATCCTATAGAATTTAATCAAATGCCTTAGAGAATAGTGTTGTATAGCATTTTGGATTCAACTCCCAAAAGATGCTTTGGAGCATGTGAACAAATCTGCGCTTGCAACTCTTAAAACCAGCTGCATTTTTTCCAAAGAACATGCATCTGCCTTCTGCATAATTCATAATTCCACTCCACCATCCCTATTCATGTAGTCCTTGACTTAAAACAGTTTAGTGACCGTCTGAAGTTACAACAGCACTGAAAAAAAGTGACTTAGGACCATTTCTCACACTTAAGACAAGCAAAGTCAATGGGAAGCCAGATTCACTTAATGATACTAACTGAAGAACTGCAGTTATTTGTTTTAATAACCGTGCAAGAAAGGTCATAAAATGGAGCAAAGCTCACTTAATAAATGTCTCGCTTAGCAACATAAATTTTTGGGTTCAATTGTGGTCATAAGTTGAAGACTGTTACCTGTTAGATTCCAGACAAATGTTTCATTTTCTTCCATTTGGGTACTTGAAATCATTGCTAAGGAAGATCAGCTCCAGGAAAGGAGACCAATGTTTCTCGCCCTTGGTATTTTATTTATTTTATTTATTTATTTAAATCGCATTTATATGCCGCCCCTCTCCGGAGACCCGGGGCGGCTCACAACAAAAAATACTACAATAAAATTAACACATTCATACCACACACAAACTCAATCAATTCACATGCACTGATGGCGGGACACGCTTAGGGCTGAGGGGCAGAGCGCAGCTCACATGCCCCAAGCCTGTCGGCATAGATGTGTCTTCAATCCTTTCCAGAAGGCTAGGAGGGAGGAAGCAGTACGAACCTCTGAGGGAAGCTGGTTCCAGAGGGCTGGGGCAGCAACAGAGAAGGCCCTTGCCCTAGGTCCCGCCAGACAGCACTGTTTAACGGACGGGACTCGTAGGAGGCCAACCCTGTGCGCCCTAACCGGTTGCTGGGATTCATGAGGCAGGAGACGGTCCCGCAAGTATCTTGGTCCATTGCCATAAAGGGCTTTATAGGTCATAACCAACACTTTGAATTGTGTTCAGAGACCAATTGGTAGCCAGTGCAGCTCACGGAGAGCTGGAGTGATATGAGTATGCCTTGGGAGACCCAAGACAGCTTGCGCGGCCGCATTCTGGACTACCTGCAGTCTCTGGACATTCTTCAAAGGTTGCCCCATGTAGAGAGCATTACAGTAGTCGAATCTCGAGGTGACAAGGGCATGGGTGACTGTGAGGAGTGACTCCCGATCCAAATAGGGCCGCAACTGGCGCACCAGGCGAACCATTTTAAGATGTGTGGACATCAATTGGCTGACTGGGGAATTCTGGGAATTGAAGTCCCCAAGTCTTAGAGTTGTCAAGGTTGGACACCTCTAGTCTAGGACGTGCCATTTTCTTAACAGGGAGAACATACAAAAAAACACACCAATGAAATAACACATCTAAACAGTATCACACCATTTGTTTAGCACAATCAATACTTGGGTCTAGATCAGAGGTTCTCAACCTTTTGGGCACCAGGGACTAGTTCCGTGGAGAGAGGTTTTTCCGTGGACCAGAGGGGGCGTGGTTTCATGTACTGCCTGCATCCCGCGGATGGGGCTTTGCTTGTTTGTGCGGACTGATTACTGGCATGCCGCGGCTCAATACCAGTCCACGGACTGCGGGTTGGGGACCCCTGGTCTAGATCACACATCACACTTAAGCATCATAAGTAACCTGGTTGGTTTTAGTATTCTATATGAAACCCTGGTCTGTAATCAGTATTGAAGTCCACACACCGTACAATGATTAAGGTTGAGAAACACTGAAGTGGAGTATCAGGCCTTGGGACAGAAAAAGCAAGACACTGTCTAAAGCAGAGAAGGTTGAATCCCATGTGTGAGTCTGAGAGTGAGATGTAGACATGGGGTCAGCACAAAGCAGGGAGGTTGATCAGTACAGAACTGGGAAGAACTGGAGCAAATTGTGCCTTATAAAAGTTCAGATGAGTTCCCCTAATTCCTAGACAGGATAGCCAGTTCAGCTAGGACAGAAAGGAGAAGGTGTTCAAAAATGAAGAGCATTTCATTACCTGGAAAAACATCTCCATATTGAGTTGAGAGTTCCCAGCTTGTGATTGTGACAGTGAAATGAGAATGCATCTGATACACTGTTCTGAGATCAGTGGAGAAAAAGCAGCATATGAAAGGGACATATCAGACTTTGTTGACAGATTTCTATACTTACTACAATCATTTACATATCACCCATTATTAAAGACTCCTGGAGGTTGGATAATTTCATAAAACTGTTAAAATATAAATGTCATTCCCATCTTTCATCAAGCCTAGCATCCTGCAACAATTTCCTTTTTCCTCATCTATTAAAAAATCTATAAAAGAGCTGGGTTTTTTACAACCCTCCAGAAGATTGTCAGTGAGGGCCCCATCCAGATCTCTGGAGTTAAGATGTTCCACAACATGGAGGGATGCATGGAAAAATGCTATATTTTAGTTCCTCCAACTATGATCTTACTTGGAAGGCTAGGGGCCCTCTCAACATACCGTACCACAAAGAACTGTATAGGCTATGTCCAGGGCTGAATTATACATGGAACCCTGTTGTCATTTAGCACTGGTGTAATATGGTAGCGATAGCTTTCATCCATCAGATGACCTGCTGCATTTTGCCCAAATTGGAGTTTCCACTGGTCTTCAAAGCAGTTCCACATACAGTGAATTGCAATACTTAATATTATATAGTATTATTGTTAAGAGTGACCTTCTGAACCCAGTATCTTCCAGACATGGCTAGGCTACTTAACAAAATCTGAGAGATCTACTGCAACATTTTTGTCCGATACCAGATTAAGGAAAGCTACTCTAGAAGCCAAGTCAATAATTGTAATAGTAGATTTATTTTAACAGTGAGACAGAATAACAACAAAAATCCAGAAAAACACATTTCAATAAAGTTATAAAATTGAAAAAAAAATACGCAGAATAAAAACAACAGCAACCACAACAACACTTTCCAGGCTCCAGGATGCTTAATTTAATAGAACTCTTGTCAAAATTATTACTAGGCTTGGGTGGACACAACCTTAGAAGCATGTGACTTAAATCTAAATTGCTGCTTGGATTATACAAAACAGACGCAAAACATCCAGTGATAAAGAATTCCACAGCTGCACATTTTCCTCCTCCAGATAAACTGGGTTGTGATTCAAAAGCCAGCTGGGAAGACTCCCTTTCAGTTATTATGTTAACTAGTGAACTGCTGGAAGAAGCTCTTAGGTCCACACAACAGAAGCTGGGGACTTCATGGAAGCTCCTGGATAAAATTAATAGTAAAAAATATAAGTGCTTTTGTGGCATCTAATGTTTGGCAATAAGAAGGTAATGTCCTAGATTAGTACCAGGTACGGAACTCATAGAGCAACTCTTCACAGAGAAGAATAGTGGTACCTTTACAGATGATCAAATTTTATTAAAAGGCATAAGCCAAGGGTCTTCAGACTTGGCCCTTTTATGACTTGTGGACTTCAACTCCCAGAATTCCTCAGCCAGGCATGCTGGCTGAGGGATTCTGGGAGTTGAAGTCCACAAGTCATAAAAGGCCAAGTTTGAAGACCCCTGGAATAAGCATTCGTGACTTCCAGCTCATTTGTTCACTCCATACATCTCTTGAAATGAGTTGAAGGTCACAAAAACCTATGCCTTTTAATGTTTGGTAACCTAAAAAGGTGCCACCAAACTCCTACGGTATCTACAGTAAGGAGCGCAACAGGAGGAACTAATTGCATAAAGTGATTTGGAAGAATGAAGTTGAAAATAAAACCAGCTATCGGACATCCTTTGTATGTTCCTTTAAGAAAGGCGTGTCATGTAAATAGCAAGTTCATCTGAGGCTGGTCAATAAATCTATCTCAACTGCATGAACTAAGGGTGATGCTTTGGGGAACATAGAAGGGACTAGAAACAGATGCTTCCTTAGTTCTTGTTGGGTTCCCCTTCCAATCGGCAGCATACAGCATAGGCAACACAAGTGGTCCTTGACTTACAACAGGGGTCTTCAAACTTGGCCCTTTTATGAGGAATTCTAGGAGTTGAAGTCCACAAGTCATAAAAGGGCCAAGTTTGAAGACCCCTGACTTACAACCACAACTAAGCCCAAAATTTCCATTGCTAAGCAAGACCATTGTTAAATGAGTTTTGCCCCATTTTACAAACTTTCTTGTCACCGTTAAGAATTTTGAGTAGAGTAGAAGCTGGAAGGGACCTTGGAGATCTTCTAGTCCACCCCCCTTCTCAAGCAGGAGAATTTATACCATTTCAGACAAATGGCTGTCCAGTCTCTTCTTAAAAACTTCCAGTGTTGGAGTATCCACAACTTCTGGAGGCAGGTCGTTCCACTGATTAATTGTTCTAACTATCAGAAAAATTCTCCTTAGTTCTGGGTCAGGGGTGTCAAACTGCGGGCCCATAGATCATAGCAAAACCATGCCCACCCCATTACCAGCAATGGAAAAAAAGGTGCGATACGTCGTGGCACATCACATGACGTTGCAACACATCACGTGACATTGTGAGTTTGATACCCCTGTTCTAGGTTCTTCTCTCCTTGGTTAGTTTCCATCCATTGCTTCTTGTCCTGCCTTCAGGTGCTTTGGAGAATGGCTTGACTCCCTCTTCTTTGTGGCAGCCCCTGAGATATTGGAACACTGCTATCGTGCCCCCCCCTCATCCTTCTCTTCGTTAAACTAGACATACCCAATTCCAGCAACCGTTCCTCATATGTTTTAGCTTCCAGTCCCCTAATCATCTTCGTTGCTGTTCTCTGTACTTTTTCTAGAGTCCCAGCATCTTTAAATTAAGTTAATCACCACAGTTGTTAAGTTAGTAGCACAGCTGTCAAGTGAATCTGGCTTCCCCATTGACTTTGGATGTCAGAAGATCACAAAAGGTGATCACATGACCCCAAAGACACTGAAACCATAATAAATACATGCCAGTTGCCAAGCCTCCGAGTTTTGATCATATGACTATAGGGATAATGCAACGGGCAGGTGAAAAATGATCCTAAGTCATTTTTTTTCAGTGCCATTGTATCTTCAAACCGTTACTAAAGGAATGGTTGTAAGTTGAGAACCACCCTGGTCAGAGATAGTAGTGACTCTAGTGGAAGAACCTCTGGAGAAAGTCCAAGGTTCCTCGGTTCTAGTGTAAAGTTTTTGAGAGCCCCATTATTCTGTTCAGAAAGGAGATGCTTCATCTTAAGCATCCATTTTTTTCCTTTTCTGACTTGTGGACAGAGGGGGAAGATCTTACAAGCTCTTTTTATTGTCAAATGTCCAGCAACTGAAAACAGGGTGGGCTAGCTGACGGTATCTACAAAGAGCTGAACTAAAGGTATGGAATGGCAATAGAATAGAATAGAGTAGAGTAGAGTAGAGTAGAGTAGAGTAGAGTAGAGTAGAGTAGAGTAGAGTAGAGTAGAGTAGAGTAGAGTAGAGTAGAGTAGAGTAGAATAGAATAGAATAGAATAGAATAGAATAGAATAGAATAGAAGGTGGAAGGGATCTTGGAGGTCTTCTAGTCCAGCCCCCTGCTCAAGCAGGAGACCCTATACCATCTCAGACAGGTGATTGTCCAGTCTCTTCTTGAAAATTTCCAGTGATGGAGTGCCCACGATTTCTGATGGTAAGCTTTAATGGCACCGAGATTCATGGCAGCCAGTGGAGTTCTGTGGTTTGATTCACACATCATCCAGTACCATGGTTTATTTAACAAGCCCCAGTAGGCTGTATTTGCATCACATGATTCTCCATAACCCATTGAGTACAGACCAGGAGTTCATATAGACTACTAAAACCACCCAAACCTTATTATGCTTAAGTGTGATGTGTGATCTAGACCCATATTGATTGTGCTAAACCAGCGGTTCTCAACCTTTTCTGGGGCTCAACCCCGGCCCATATCGCGAAAAAAAATGGCGGGCTGGCACGATGGGGCGCACCGTGCATGCGCGGTGCAACGGGGCGCACTGCGGATGCGTGGCACGACGGGGCGCATCGCGATAGAAAAAAAATGGCCGACCAAAAAAAAATGGCGGGCCTGCACCGCGCATGCGTGGCGCGATGGGGCACATCGCTCATGCGCGGCGCGACAGCCCACATCGTGATAGAAAAAAAATATCCGACCAAAAAAAAATGGCCGACCCCCCAAAAAATGGCGGACTGCGGTGCTTGGCGACCCCCATGAAATGGTCATTCGACCTCAAATGGGGTCGCGACCCACAGGTTGAGAACCGCTGTGCTAAACAAATTACATGATACTGCTTAGATGTGTTATTTCATTTTCTGTATGTTCTTCCTGTCAAGAAAAAAATGGCACTTTCTAGATCAGGGGTGTCCAACCTTGGCCATTTTAAGATTTATGGACTTCAACTCCCAGAATTCCTTAGCCAGCATGACTGGCTAGGGAATACTGGGAGTTGAAGTCCACAAGTCTTAAAGCTGCCAAGGTTGGACACTCCTGTTCTATATGATGACTTATACAACACACTTAATTTGATTACTGTACTATATTAACTTATTTTATGGGAGTGCAGAATAATTTGAACCCTAGTAACATGCTAAGCCACAAAGAAACTAACCGAGTTTAATAAGTTGGACACATTCTTCTGCTAGGTTACCTAACAGAATCATATTGAATACAGCCTGTAATTATATCAGAGAAAGTGAAAGCTAAATTGACATGCTTATCCTTCCCCTGCCTGTAGCATTCCATATGTTGGAACACAACTTCCATCTTCCCTGGTCATCGTGATTCAGGATTATGGAACCATTAATCCACTAGCAAAATGGATGGGATTTGGATTGTGACACCACATCTGCCATCTTGCCTGCTTTGACCCCCACTCACCAACAACCTCCACAGGTGCCGCTGCACTTTCAGATTCACAGGGAAAGTGAAACAACCTCAACTCTGGTGAAGAAAGCTTGTGTTTCTATGAGCTGGATAACAAAAAAAATATTAAAAATATGAAAAGGATTAAGTAGACGCCTGTTTCATGTTTCTGTCACAAAGATACAAATGAGTGCATTTCTAGGAAGAATTCCTCTATTCCACGATTCATGAGATTTACGCACTTCTGAGCTCATTGGCCGTGCCATAAAACAAACAAACAAAAAACAAGATAAGGCTCCTATCGGAACCACTAACAGTTGGCTTCAAGATATTTCCTTCTAGACTCTGGAATGAAAAACAAGTCAGTTTATTTGAAACTGGCAGCTTCCCAATTTCTTAGAGGTCAGTCCCTTTCTTTAAAGGGAACAAGGCTTCTGCTCACCATAACTGGAAGCTGCATTTTTGATGGAATCCTGCACTGTAATCAAAGCCCCTTGGATGCACATTCTCATTTCAAGAGGATACCTTGGAGACTGGAACAGTGGTGAATCCACTCATTTTTCATGTCAACACATAAGCCCCACAGTAATTTTTGCATGAATTCAGCTCCTGGAATTTAAAACTTAGTTTGTGAATTAATTTGATATGTGAAACCGGCTGTGACTCAGCCAACAAAAATGTGGTTATTGAGATCAATAAAAGTAGAATAGTTGACAATCATCTATCTCAGTGGTTCTCAACCTGTGGGTCGCGACCCCTTTCGGGGTCGAACGACCCTTTCACAGGGGTCGCCTAAGACCATGGGAAAACACATATTTCCGATGGTCTTAGGAACCGAGATACCGCTCCTCTATCCGTCTCCGCACAGCTTCAAGCTGGGGGCCGTTGCAGCGCTGGATTCATTTCTCTCTCTCTCTCTCTCTCTCTCTCTCTCTCTCTCTCTCTCTCTCTCTCTCTCTCTCTCTCTCTCTCTCTCTCTCTCTCTCTCTCTCTCTCTCTCTCTCTCTCTCTCCCTCTGCCCCCCTGGGCGCTTCTCCAACCAGGCTGGGTGGAGCGGCCTTCCTGTCCTCCCTCCCCGGCCAGCTGGAGCCGGGCAGGCCGACGACCTTCGGAAGTGAGGCGAGGACAGGCGAGGCACGCTGACCCCTGGGCGTGGCGGGTGAGTGGGTGGTGTCGGTGCGTGCTTGGAGAGCCCTTAGGGTTGGGGGCCACCACAACATGAGGAACTGTATTAAAGGGTCGCAGCTTTAGGAAGGTTGAGAACCACTGATCTTTCTGGATTCTAGAGACTTATGGGAGCAATGCAGAATGGAAGTACTTCCATTGTCCCAATCTTAAAGGGATGATATGATGTTTTAGTTCTTGGATAGACAACCTGGTTCCTTTTAGATGTTTTGCACTATAATCACCTCTTTCCAGTGGTGGGATTCAGCCGGTTCGCACCACTTCGGCAGCACCGGTAGCTAATTTTTTGTTGCCCAGGCCCAGAATGGTCTTTCGGAAGCGGCATCCATATAGAAAACTGGATGTTCACATATTTGAATCCCACCACTGCCTCTTTCCATTGATCCCTGAGTTGCCCCACAGCCAATCCATACTGCTAAATCTTGCACACATCTGCAAATTTTTTGCCAAAGAATTACTTATGCAATCTACAAAATTATGTTCCTAGTTAACATTTTATTTTATTTTATTTAAATTAGCACTGTGCTGCTTCACCAGTTCTGGCATACTTTGATGTAACTTAACTTACAAGCCAGTTTGGTATAGTAAAGATACTAGACTAAAAGCCAAGTGACTGTGAATTCTAGTCCTATCTTAAGCTCAGAAACCAACTGCTTTAGAGCTGTAAACATCTAGATCAGAGGTGTCCAACCTTGGTAACCTTGATTAGCACTGTTGATGTTATCTAGTCTGGGTAATGAAATGTCTTCAAGAAAACAGCCAAGCTTAGAAAGCCCCAAGAACTCCTCTTGGCAACTTTAAGACTTGTGGACTTCAACTCTTGGACACTTCTGATCTAGATGATTGCTACATTTTGAAACCCTATTATCTAGTCTTTGGGATGATTTGGAGTATTGAATTGTCAAAGAAGCCTATATTTTAATTCTGCTTAGCTTCCTGCCTCCAGTGAAAGAGCAACGTCAACGGTTTGTTCTTGTAGCTTCTTCCAAAGAAAAATTCTTCATAAGATGATTGGGATAAATAAAAGAGACACGGGAACTATGTTTACCAGACTAAGCTTGGAGGTAGTGCAGGAGAAACAATTAATAAATTAATTCCCATTGCTGTTTCATATTGCCTGTAAAGAAGGTAAAGAAGGAGTATGTGGGAAAATGGTCTGAAAGCCACTGCAGAATCTTCATACTTAGACAATTTAAGACCAAGCACTGATAGAAGAGAATATTTGTAGCCCAGGGTTGAATTGTAGGTCCTGGTGCTCTCTGAGCTTGGTTGTTTTCTTGCAGACATTTCATTACCCAACTAGGTAACATCATCAGTACCACCAAGTGTTGCAAGTGTCTACTTAGGGCATCAAGACAGACTTCCTGTCCACTTTAGGAATCCATGAAGATGGCTGTCCAAACCCCTTTAATACACATCCAGTGGAGAGAAGGCTACCATCTTTGGAGTCCTTTGGAGAGGAGCGGCATAAAAATCCAATTAATAATAATAATAATAATAATATATAATAATATATAATAATAATAATAATAATAATAATAATAATAATAATAATAATAATAATAATAATAATAATAATAATAATAATAATAATAATAATAATAATAATAATAATAATAATAATAATAATAATAATAATAATAATAATCTCCTCTAGGTGGCTCTAATTTCCTTCTTGGTAGATCCTCCGGATCCATTTTATTTCCTCTTCTTAACTTCCTTTCTAGCATAACATCAGTAACAGTGAGTCATACTAGAAGTTCTCCTTCTAAGAAAATAAGTCAAAACCTATCAGTGTGTCTGCCAGGAGCATCTGCAGGCAGTTGTCAAAACAGTGAAGATGATGGTTGCCATCATGAAAGAGAGAATAGCTTTTTGTCCACTGTCCTGCAGAGGAGACCTCATAATGTTCACACACAAAGAGTAAGCTGCCCTTCAAGTTGATCTTGACTCCTGGGGAATTTTCAGGAATCACAACAATAATATAAAAGTGGTATTACTGCCTTGTTCTTGGATGTATTCTCAGCTTCCCAATCTAATCTAGTATATGCTGGAAGTCTCTTGTCAAAGAACTAGCCAGCCAACCCTGCTTTATTTCCTAGCACATACAAGGTCAGCAGTCACTGACAAAGCAAAAAAACCCAAACATTAATTAATAATGTCTAAAACTCCCCTGAAACAGACAAAGCCAGATTTGCAGAATGTAAATAACCTCACCATGTTGTTAACGTTTTATGTACTACCAGTGTTGCATGTTATCAGAAACAGAAGCCATTAGATAAACTAATAGTCTTGTATTAGCATCCAGTAAAGGCCATGATTGAGACAGCCAATTTAGTGTGGTGGTTAATTTACCACCAATAAATTCAGAAGGAATACCACTAGAAAAAGTTGAAAGGATCACACACCTCGGTTCCAATTTACATGAAAGCTGGGACATGACCACTGAAGTAAAGACAAGGATAGAGAAAGCTCGAACAACATTCTTCAAAATGAAAAAGGTCTTCTGCAGTCACGACATAAGCCTAAGACTGAAAATCAGGCTTGCCAGATGCTATCTTTTTTCTGTCCTGCTCTATAGAAAGAGTTGGTCTCTGACAGAAGGCCACCTGAAGAGACTAGAAGTATTTGAAATGTGGATTTACAGGCGGCTGTTACGTATAAGCTGAGTTGACAAGATCAGAAATGAGGAGGGGATCAGCCGCCTGAGAAAGGGAAATCATCAAAACAATTAAAAAACAAAAATTAGAATATTTCGGACATGTGATGCGACACCCAGAAAAATACGGCATACTCCATTTAATCCTCCAGGGAAAGACTGAAGGCAAACGAGGTCCAGGCAGAAGAAGAACATCGTTGCTTCAAAATCTAAGGGACTGGTTTGGACTCAGCAGCACTTTTTTGTGCGGCTGCTGATAAAAACAGGATCGCCAACATCCGATAATGGATATGGCAGAAGAAGGAGGAGGAGGAGGAGGAGGAGGAGGAGGAGGAGGAGGAGGAGGAGGAGGAGGAGGAGGAGGTGGTTAAGGCACCAAACTAGAAACTGGGTGACTATGAGGTCTAGTCCCACCATAGGTACAAGGCCAGCTACGGTAGGTGACCTATGAGTTCTAATCCCGCCTTAAGCACAAAGCCAGCTGAGTGACCTTGGGCCAATCACTAGAAGACTATGAGCTCTAGTCCCACCTTAGGCACAAAGCAGCTAGGTGACCTTGGGCCAGTCACATTCTATATGTACTGGGATGAAGACCAGGGTAAACCATTTCTAAATTTGCCTGGAAAACTACAGGGATAAGTCAGGGCATTTGCCAGGAGTCAAAATCTGACTCAGACACACACACACACACACGCACGGATGCACTGACGCACGGACGCGCGTGCGCGGGCACACACGCGCGCACACACACACACACACACACACACACTGATAGATGATAGATGGCTGTCCAGTCTCTTCTTAAAAACTTCCAGTGTTGGAGCATTCACCGCTTCTGGAGGCAGGTTGTTCCACTGGTTAATTGTTCTCACTGTTAAGAGATTTCTCCTTAGCTCTAGGTTGCTTCTCTCCTTGGTTAGTTTCCATCCATTGCTTCTTGTCCTGCCTTCAGGCGCTTTGGAAAATAGCTTGACTCCCTCTTCTTTGGGGCAGCCCCTGAGATATTGGAACACTGCTATCATGTCCCCCCTCGTCCTTCTCTTCGTTAAACTAGACATACCCAATTCCAGAAACCTTTCCTTATATATATTTAGCCTCCAGTCCCCTAATCATCTTCGTTGCTCTTCTCTGTATTTTTTCTAGAGTCTCAACATCTTTTTTATATCGTGGTAACCAAAACCGGATGCACTATTCCAAGGTTGGCCTTACCAAGGCATTGTAAAGTGGTATTAATACTTCACGTGATCTTGATTCTATCCCTCTGTTAATGCAGCCTAGCACTGTGTTGGCTTTTTTGGCAGCTGCAGCACACGGCTGGCTCATATTTAAGTGATTGTCCACTAGGACTCCGAGATCCCTCTCACAGTTGCTACTACTGAGCCAGTTGCCACCTATACTGTACCTGTGCATTTGGTTTTTCTTGCCTTAAATGTAGAACCTTACTTTTTTCACCATTGAATTTCATTTTGTTAGATAGTGCCCAGTGTTCAAGTCTGTCCAGATCCTCCTGTATCTTAAGCCTGTCTTCTGGAGTGTTGGCTATTCCTGCCAGCTTGGTGTCATCTGCAAATTTGATGAGTTCCCCATCTATCCCTTCATCCAAATCAGATGTCCTTATACAAATGATTGACTCTGTATTTCTTTCACAGAGACTCATCTGATGCAAATGACATAACATGTGGCTTATATCAGACAACTATGCAGCCAAACGGGGGGGGGGACAAGAAAGAGGGGGGAAATAAACTGGGGGTGAAATGCTCAAGTGTGTTCTCCCCACTCCTGGGCACCTTGCCCAAGCCCCTTAATTTTGGCAGCACCCCTGTTTTTGAGCCCAAGACTTTGAAAAAAGGTTGGGATTCAGATATGATTAATTGTAAGACTTACTGTATTGACTTCATTAACTTGCTTGCCAGAAATGATAACATTCATAGCTTGTAGAACTAGGAAATAGTTTAGATGCCTGCCTGTACCACCACCAACTTCTGGAGAGCATTTCAAAATCCTTTTGGCAGTATATACTTTTTTCTCTTTTTTTTAACCACCTGGAATTTTTCTCTGCATGATTTCTGAGCAACAGCATGTTTGAAAAGTGGCAGAAAAGTCTGTTTAGTAACAAATGATCCCTGAGATCTGTCAGCTTGTTCTGACTGACATCCTTAAGGCCACTGAGAAACAGTGACCAACCCACAGTGAATAATCACAGATAAGCTCATCAAATCTGCCTATTACAGATAAAAATGTGTATTTTGGATATTATAGTTTATGAAGTGAGATGAGGGAAATCATGGTTACCCAAAGTCTGAAAATTATGGATATCAAAGGTTAAATTGGAATATTGATGAGAAATTAAAAATGATGTAAAAATTAATAACATGATATGGATTGTTTATCAAGATTGAATGTGATTAAGATGTGTATAAGCTAAAAATGTATTGATAAGTGTAATAACGATGTTTTTATTGAGTTGATATAATTAGAAGTGTACTAGCTTGAATACGAGACAGTAAATGTTAAGGGGAAAAGAGAAGAAATAATCTGATGTTGTTAACCTGAGATTTGCACTAAAGATTTTGTTATTGAACTATTTTTTTAACAAAATTTTATTAAGTTTATATAGATGAGGAAAAATGGGAACAATACAGCTATGATAAAGGGAGGGGTGGAAGGAAAGGAGGAGGGGAAGGAGATAAGGAATTAGGGTAAAATAAAGATAGATACAATCACATATTTCAACAAACAAGCTACCGTCCAGATCGTAATAATGAGTGAATATCATATTCAACGATTTTTAGCAAAGCTTAGACTGTAACCTATCAAAAAAAATTAGTAAACAAGTATGTTGATCTATTAAGTAAACACTACTGACAAAATCTCAAAAAAAAATCCTAACAATCAAAAGTAACAAATAAAAGTCAGTAAATCAGGAAAAGTAATCATATCATCAAAATGTTAGAACTCGATTAAAAATCAGTCATCTATTCTAAAATATTGAATCCTTCAAGTTCTAACGTGTCTCTAACCATTGATAAAAAAATTCCCAAGTTCTGAAATAAATTGAATCATCTTTTTCTTTCATTTCTAATGTTAGTCTATCCATTTCTGCACACTCTAAAATTTTAGTAATAATATTCTGGTCAGATGGTAAATTCTCATTTTTCCAAAATTGGGCAAATACTATCCTTGCAGCAGTTAAAACATGCAATATCAAGTAATCATTTTCTTTACCATAATTAGGTCTTAATATTCCTAACAAAAACAATTCTGGTTTAAATTCTATCTGTAGTTTCATCATCTTTTCCAACCATCTATGGATCTTAGCCCAATATTTCTTAGCGATAGGGCATGTCCACCAGGCATGGTAATAAGTGCCTGGCTGTTGTTTACATTTCCAACAAATACCCGAAACATTTTTAAACATTTTCGCTAAGTGAACTGGTGTCATATGCCATCTATAAAACATCTTATATAAGTTTTCTTTATATGCTACCGCTTTTGTAAGTTTGATATTTTTATCCCAAAGTTTTTGCCAGTCTTCCAAATCTATAGAATATCCAAAGTTCTTTGCCCATACTATCATTGTTTCTTTCACTTGTTCTTCTTCCATCTTCCAGTTTAAAAGAAATTTATAGAGTTTTCTAATCAAATCCTCATCTGTTTTTAACAAAATTTTATCGAAAGGGGTCTGTTCTTTGTAAAAATCTGTCAATTTTATATCTTTTTTGTATCTTGTTTGAATTTGCAAGTAGAACCACCAAGTCAAGTCAATACCTTGTAGTTGTAAAGTTTGCCTGTCCTTAAGATTTCCCTCTTTGTCTAAAATGTCTTTATAACTAACCAGTTTGTCATAATTAATCAAATTTGGATAAGCAAATGCTTCCATTGTTGAAAGCCACTCAGGTATTTTCATATATATTTTATGTTTAATTTTCTCCCATTCTGAAAGTAGTACGTTTCTTATCGCATGATTTTGAAAGTACTTATATGCTTTAGATTTCTCGTACCATATAAAAGCATGCCAACCTAGCTGAAGGTCGTGTCCCTCTAAATAAAGTAATCTTTTATTTCTCAATACAATCCATTCTTTTAGCCAAAGCAAAATAGCCGCTTGAGAGTAAAGTCTCCAGTCTGGAAGTCCCAAGCCCCCTCTATCCTTAGATTCTTGTAACAATTTACATTTGATTCTCGCTTTCTTTTTTTGCCATATAAATCTCAGAATCATTGCATTTAAATCATCAAAAAAATTCTTAGTAAGTTTAATAGGCACTGTTTGAAATAAAAAAATTAGCTTAACCGTCACTATTCTTCCTGAAAGTGATAATTGAAGATTTCCCCATCTTTCCAAGTCTATTTTTATTTGTTTCATTAATCTCTCATAATTATCTTTTTTAATGTAGTATATTTCGTCGTTAAATAAATACCCAAATATTTAACTTTTTTAACTATTTGAAGATTTGTCATTTTAGTGAGTTGAGTTTTCTGTTTGTCTGTTAGATTTTTTGTTATTACTTTAGTCTTTTCCCTGTTTATTTTCAGACCAGCCACTGCTCCAAATGTCTCAATTTTCTGCAAGAGTTTATCAGCTGTTTGCAATGGCTCCTCTAGAATGAAGACCAAGTCATCCGCAAAGGCCTGTAGTTTATATTTCTGGTCTTTAATCTCCAAGCCTTTAATTTCTGTATCTTGTCTAATATTTCTTGCCAAAACCTCTAATGTAAGAATAAACAATAGAGGAGACAACGGGCATCCCTGTCTAGTGCCTTTTTAAATCTCAAATCCATCTGTGTAATCTCCATTTAAAAGTATTCTTGCTGTTTGTTTCTTATAAATTGCTTGAATTGCTTTGTTAAAATTTTCACCAAAGTCCATTTCTTGAAGTTGTTGAAACATAAATTGCCAATTTAAGTTATCAAGGGCTTTTTGTGCATCAAGAAATGTAAGTGCCATCTGGTTCCCTGGATGGATTTCATAGTACTCCAAAACATTTAAAATAATCCTCAAATTATTCTTTATCTGTCTTTTTGGTAGGAAACCATTTTGGTCTGGGTGTATAAATTCATTCAAAAAAAATTTCATTCTTTCTGCCATTATTGCAGCAAAGATTTTGTAATCCACATTTAGTAGCGATATTGGTCTGTAGTTTTTAATTAGTGTATGATCAGTATCTTCTTTAGGTATCAAAGTAATATTAGCTTCAGTCCATAAATCGGGTATTTTTGTATGTGTAAAAACTTCATTATATAAGTCTTTCAGGGTTGGAGTTATAGTATCTTGTAACGCTACATAAAATTCAGCAGGAAGACCATCAGGTCCTGGTGTTTTATCTTTCTTTTGCTTTTTTTATTGCCTCTGTAATCTCCATCACTGAAACATTCTCATTTAACCTCTGACGCGTGTTCTCAGGAACCTTTGGGAGATTTGCTTCTTTTAAGTAAACCTGAATTACATCTTTAGAAACCGTCTCCGCCTTATACAGTGTCTCATAATATTCCTTCATAATTTTTTCATTAAGTCATTGTGACATTGTAGATCACCATCCGTATCCCGTAGCTTACTTATTAATCTTTTTTCTCTTTCTTTTTTTAATCTATATGCCAACCATCTCCCAGGTTTGTTAGCATTTTCAAAAAAGTTCTGTTTGGACCTTTTAATCTGTTGTGCCATTGTATTTGTCTCAAAGTAAGTTTATCTTATGTTTTAATAGTTGTATTTTCAACTTTTTCTTTTGAGGGTCAGATTATAATTCAGCTTCCAACATACTAAGTTGTTCTTTCAATCTATGTTGAACAAGTTTCTTTTCCTTATTCTTTTTAGCAAGATAAGTTATGGCCAAACCTCTAAAATATGCTTTTTAAAAAAAATTTATTATTATTAGATATCCATTTGTACATGCAAACAAAGAAAAAATTCAAGTTAAAGCCCTTCAGCTTAATACAATCATTTCAAATTTGTAGACCTTCTTCACTCCGTATATCAAAGTCCAACTATAAGCCAACTACATTTTATAAATTTTAAGTTTCACTTCTTTTCAAATCTATCCATTGTACATCACCCAAACAAGTCTTCTTTCTAAAGTTAATAATTATCATGTCTTTGCACCCCTCCCTTCAACACGTACATTCCTAGTCTAGTTAATATACATCTTTCATTAATCACCCTCTCATGTCTTTTGCTCTTGCACTTAGTCCTTAAATCAGTCCATAATTCTTTGCCTTTAATTCCTTGCATAAAATATTAAGTTTCTCTTCATTTCAGACGAATTCTAGGTTTTTTCCTCTGCCAGGTGGCTTTCCATAGCACAGCTTCCCTTCCACGTAATAAGTCTCTCTTTATTGCTTGCAATGTCCCTTGGTTCCATATAAGCCATGCTCTATGGATTCTGTCAGTTTGCCAAGATAAATTTTTAGCCTCCTCTCCTAGATATTTTCCCCATGCGTTTATAACAATTCTTTTCAAATCTTCTTGTCTCTCCACCTCTTCCATCTTTTCTCCAACTCCTTCCCAGACTCTCTTCGAATTTCTCCCAATATCTTCTCTCATTTCCCCACTGTACGTTCCTCCGGTTTGGTCCAAGTCCTCAATAACTGCTTTGCTGTGATTTTTCACCATTTTCTCCATTTCTCCGTTTTGTTCCACTGCATCCAGCGCCTCCATTCTTCCCTCACATGTTTTTGCATGCATGTCTATTATCATGTCCATCTTTCTCTTCATTTTTTCAATAATTGTTGAAATGTCATCTTTTAATTCCTTCATCGTCATCTCTGGGGAGCTGGCATACATCCTTAGGTTTATTCTGCAACGTTTTTAAGTTATGCGTCTCTGCTGCCCTCTAGAGGTCTCTTTCGCATTACAGTTTCTCTTCCGCCTTTCTCTTCCGGTGCCTATCCCTTTAAATTAAGAGCGGTCGCCATCTTGGGTGCCTTTTGTTTATTGTGAGCATAATTGATCCGAGGTAAAATATAAGAAATACTTGCTTTTTAAGCTCCTGGATTCAGTCTGTCAATCTCTGTGCTTCTTTGAGATGTGTTCCTCGGGTGGTGGCTGGTCTCAGCGTCTTGATGCTGCGCCGGGCTGGAGCGATTGTGAGCTTACAGGGAGTCTTCTTTCTCCCCCCCAGAGCATTTTTTCGGGGGGCTTTCAGAAGATCCCAACCCTCACCCACAGCTCTTCGCCCCTACTCCTACCGAGGAGGGGTTTTTTCGCCGCGAAAAACAGCTGGTTTGCGCTGCTTTGGCGGCTTTACAGGTCCCGTGTCGCAGAGCCTCTTAGCAAGGCTATTTCGACCCTGAGGCAGCCACGCCCCCTCCTCTAAAATATGCTTTTGCCATGTCCCATACAATTTGAATAGAGGTTTCTTCTTTTTTATTGACTTTAAAAAAGAATTCCATTACTTTTATTGCAAATTGTAAGAACTCCTTTTCTTTCAATATTGATTTATTCAAGGGCCAACTTGGTCTTTTCTTAAGTCCTTTCCAGGTCATTTATTATTGAACTATTTATTAACCCAGTCACCACATTGCTTTTTAAATACTCAAATGTAAAATTGGAAAATTAATAAAATATTATTAAAAACAGACGAACACTGGGCGCTATCTAACAAAATGAAATTCAATGGTGAAAAAAGTAAGGTTCTACTTTAGGCAAGAAAAACCAAATGTACAGGTATTGTATAGGGGGTACCTTGCTCAATAGTAGTAACTGTGAGAGGGACTTCGGAGTCCTAGTGGACAATCATTTAAATATGAGCCAGCAGTGTGCTGCAGCTGCCAAAAATAAGAGGGAGTCAAGCTATTTTCCAAGGCGCCTGAAGGCAGGACAAGAAGCAACAGGTGGAAACTAATCAAGGAGAGAAGCAACCTAAAACTAAAGAGAAACTTCCTGACAGTTAGAACAATTAACCAGTGGAACAACCTGCCTCCAGAAGCAGTGAATGCTCCAACACCAGAAGTTTTTAAGAAGAGACTGGACAGCCATTTGTCTGAAATGGTATAGGGTTCCTGCCTGAGCAGGGGATTGGGCAAGATGACTTCCAAGGTCCCTTCCAACAGTATTATTATTATTATTATTATTGCTATTATTATTGCTATTATTATTGCTATTATTATTGCTATTATTATTATTATTATTATTATTATTATTATTATTATTATTAGTCATAAAAGGTTTCCCCTGCTGGTCATGTCCAACTTTAGGACATGGTGCTCATCTCTGTTTCGTGGTCAAGGAAGCCACCACTGTCCAAAAATATTTCTGTGGTCATGTGGACAGCATGGCTATATACCAAGGTACACAGAACACTGTGTGGTACCTATTTACCTACTCACGTTTGCATGCTTTTGAACTGCTAGCTGGGCAGGAGCTGGAGCAAGGGACGGGAGCTCACCCTGTCAATGGCTCTCGGTTCTCGAACCTGGGCTGCCAGCTTTTCAATCTTCGACCGCTGACCCACTGCACACCCTATAAAATATCTTATCCTACAATAAACTACATTAAATACACTACAGGTAGTCCTCAATGTACGATCACAATTGGGGTCAGAATGTCCATGGCAAAACAAGGTGATTTGGATTTGATTTGACTCATCTCTTCAATCAAGCCGGCCTGGCCTAGATCTCCTCGGGTTTTAAATTTTTAAACAAGGCTGTTCGGGTTTTAGAATTGGGTTTTTAACAGGTTTTAGTAACAGCCTTGTATTAATTTAATTTAATTTATTTTTAAATATTTATTGTTATTATATGTTTTTATTGGGTTGTAAACCGCCCCGAGTCCTACGGGAGAGGGGCGGTATAGAAATTTAATAAAACTAAACTAAACTAAACTAAAATTCTTGTTTTATTCCTCTTTGTTCACCTGGATCCTAGCCCAGTTAATCTCCTGTCCCGTCCCCCTTCCCGCCACCCCACTTCTTCTCTTGAACTCTTGTATCTGGAAGTCTTTAATTATCTTGGCTAGTTCCTCGGACTCTTGATCGACAAACAACTACACTGTCTGAATTGCTGTTCTTTGGCTAAATGGAAAGCTTAACAAATCTTATCTTCCTGCTAGGCACAATGACTCTGCTGTGGGAAAAAGGATAATAATGGCATAACTAACCATTAAAACAGGAAACGAATGAGTGTTTTCTCTATTCCTCAAGACTCTGGGAACGTTTTTCAAACTCAGAATGGATTCACACAATGAGAAACATGGAATCTGTGAAACGCAACCTCAGGACATTATTCTCTCAGTGTTTCTTGAGAGCCCCTGAGAAAGCCCAACTTGAAGTGTGCTATTTTTTGAAATAACAATGATTAAATTTAAAGGTTACCCAACTGCAGACAACTATGAGCAGCTTCCATTTTAAAAGATGGAACTGACAGAGAAATCAAACCATGTACTGGTAGTCCACAATTGACCTCAACGTTTCTGTTACTAAGTGAGACAGTTGTTAAGTGAATTTTGCCCCATTGTAGGACCTTTCTTGCCACAGTTGTTAAGTGAATCATTGCAGCTGTTAAGTTAGTAACACGGTTGCTAAGTGACTCTGGCTTTTGATTTTGCTTGTCAGAAGGTGGCAAAAGGGGATCACATAATCCCAGGACACTGCCATCATCATAAATATGTGTCAGTTGCCAAGCATTTGAATTTTGACCACATGACCATGGGGATGCTACAACAGTTGTGAGTGTGAAAAATGATCATAAGTCACTTTTTTCAGTGCCATTGTAACTTTGAATGATCACTAAATGAACTGTTGTTGAGGACTATCTATACACCTAGAAAAAGCATATATAGCATGTAACAACCCCCCTCCAATTCTAACTAAGGCTCAACACCTACAGTAGCCAAAGACCTAGAACTGGGGTCTTCATGCTTGGCCCTTTTATGACTTGTTTTTATTTATTTTATTTTTATTTTAATTAAATTTATATGCCGCTCCTCTCCGAAGACTCGGAGCGGCTTACAACATAAATAAAACAATTTAACAAAAACTAAATCCAAATCTAAAAAAAACAATTAAGAATAAAACCCCCAGACACATTCATCATTCACTCAACAGTCTACTGTCAACCCCAGGCCTGCCGGCAAAGGTAAGTTTTAAGATTCCTTCGGAAGGCTGGGAGAGTGGGGGAAGTGCGGACTTCAGGGGGCAGTTGGTTCCAGAGTGTGGGCGCCACAACGGAGAAGGCCCTCCCCCTAGGACCCGCCAGATGACATTGTTTCGCTGACGGGACCCGGAGGAGGCCGACCCTGTGCGTTCTCACCGGTCGAAGGGAAGTATGTGGCAGAAGGCGGTCCCGTAAGTATCCTGGTCCAATGCCATGAAGGCACACTGGCTGAGGAATTCTGGGAGTTGAAGTCCACAAGTCATAAAAGAGCTAAGTTTGAAGACCCCTGGCCTAGAAAATCAGCCAAGTTTTCAAAGACTTTTGGAATATCATCAGGGTAAGAGCCACATGTATTTCTATAAAGAAAAGACAAGTTAGCCTCTCCTATTAGAATCAAGGTTTTTGCAATAATCTGCCCTCATATCTTTTGATAGAACTTTCAGGAAAGACATCTGTAAAGCATACCAAAAAAGTGATGAAGGCACTCTTAAAGCCCCACCCCCCTTTTTTTACATAAAATACAAGCATAATTCTTGTTTTTAAAAAGGTGAGTTTTGATCAGACTGATGAGGCTGCTACCTTATTTTTTTTGACCCCGCTCCTATAGACAATCATCTTTGGAAGAATAGTAGAATTAAGACTGCCAATGGGTAGATATATGGATTATTTAGGTTCAGATAAGCTAAACCGTGCTTTGTTTTAACCATGTATGTGGTTAAATAAGCCTGACATTCCAAACTAAGCAAAAAAAAAACAAACACAACATTATGGGTTTTGTGCAATGGGTGATTTACCAAACATTTAACCTTGAGGAATTTCAGTGAAACTGTTGTGTTCTACTATAAGGAATGAAATAAATCTGTCTGTTATTTGGCACTCCCCCTAAGTGGTGGCTCTGGGAGGGGATGTTTTGTATTTCCAGATCCACTGAAATGTCACAACATTTTTCACTGGAAATGTAAAGCCCAGATTATCCTTAAATTGATGCAGTGAAGGATCACACTTTAGCTGAACAAGATCACAAGATGAACTTCCATTGAGCCTCTTCCAAATGAAGATTAGAGAAAGGCCAAGATGGAGATGCTCAAGCCAAGAGTATATTTTTGGCTCCAAGGCAGGCAACTATTTGGAGAACACAGAGTGCCCTGCCAGTTCACTGTCATTCTCCATGTGAACCGAAGGTTGTCATCAACACGAGGTCATTCGTGGTCTCTTCCAAACATTCCATTTCACAAAAAATACATGGCAAATGCTCCAGTTACTCAAAAACCACCCAGTTCTTAAGAATGGCACTGAACAAAATTTCACAAATCCAAGAATCAATGCTTCATGCTTGTTTATCCAGCAGAATTCCTCCATTAATACAGTTCTTACTGATGAGCAGGACACTAGTGAAGATTTGATAAGGCTTCTAGGCACAGGCCAAGCTGAGTTTAAAGTTCAGCTTCAGGTGGGGAAACAACAGGAGCAACGCCATTTTGTTTCATCTTTGATATGATGTTTCTAAAGTGAAGAGAGCAGTCAAAGATCACAGAGACAAGAGAAAGTTGAAGGGTGGCAGAAAAGACAAGCAGAATGGTGAATAAGAAAGAAAACTGGGTAGGTGTAAGACAGCATTATCTTCCACTGATGGATTTCATACAAGGCACGGAAGACTACAGCACATTTCCTGGGTCATGTGCCACATGTTTTGCTACACTGCAAAAGGATGATGGTGATGATGGTGATGGTGATGAGGATCACAGTAACAGTATATTAGATCCAGTGCTTTTTTTCTTAAAAAAAAAAAAAGGTGCCGGAACTCACACATGTCATACAACCCGCCTTGCCTACCCTACAAGGTTCCATCCAAAAAAGGTGCTGGAACTCCGTTCTGGGCGTTCTATGAGAAAAAAAGCCCTGATTAGATCTATATCCTGATTTCCCATCAGGAACTCAAAGTGCCTTGTGTGGGCTCTCCCATATGAACCTTTGTTCGTTTTTACCTTAGTTGAGATTTTCTGGGGCTTAATGTGTTTTTTGTAGAAGAGAATATTTGTAGCACAGGGTTGAACTGTGGCGTCCTTGGTGTTGTCCCACCTTGGTGGCTGACGTTCTTTGCAAACACAGGTCATTTTGCTCAGTGTGCTGTGTGTTACCGTAATCAGATTCAGTGAAAACTGTGAACATGGCAATCTCCTTAGAAATGTTGGACGTTTAATTGAAAGGCTGCTGAACAACATGTATTTCATATACAGCATTTTAATTGGTGAAGATCTGGTGCATGCTTAGACCAAAACCTGACACATCTTTAAGTGGAGGAAGATGAAAAAATTATTTGAGTTTTCCAAAATAGCTGTAAGAGTCAACCTCCATGCAGCTCAACCATTAACTCCTACAGAAGGAAGAACTTCAGCCAACAAGCAAGTTCTATCACACAAGTTATGAGTGGTTGGACATCCAGTAATTCATAACAAGGTCATTGTAGGACATCAAGCAAACAGAACAACTTACTCAACTTATCAACTGAGTTGCAGTGTAGTTTGATAATGTCATGATACCCACTGTGTTAAACCATTTTCTAATAACTCTTACGACATAGTATTGAATTACAGTAAATGTCCCATAAGTTTATCTGTGCAAAAACTGGAATTGGAAAAGCTCATTGCTACAACATCTCACAAATGCTTATATTGATATGTAAAAATTTGTTTATATCAAATAGTATATTAGTTACAGCTTCTCATGGACTGTATGCTTGCCTATAAACTAGAAATGTTACTGCAATGAAATGAGAAGTGTTATCATAACATATTTTTCTCCAAGCTTTTGACAAAAGGATTCAGCCCAATGCAATGGCCTACTATTAAAATGTTTTAAAAGCCTTTATATACTGTACATGGTAGTATAGCTGGTAACTTTATACATATTTAATAATTAAATATATTGAATATAAATGTATTTATATTAATTAAGAGCTTATCTACTGTATATTGCAAATTAGGTATTTACCAGAGGGGGCGGGATTTATGGAAAGAGATGATGCTTCACTCAAGAGCTTGCTAGACAGTTTGGGAAAGTCTGCAGGCGGCTAAAATTCATGAACTGCAGTTTTTCATGCCCAACAGAGTTTCAGTACTGATCAATGTAATTTTAAAGAAAAGAAACAATCAACCAAACCATCCAATTATCTTTGTTTCATTATGGGTGGCAACATCTCAGTGACTTTAGCTGCTCTCAAGAAAGCCAAGCAGCTGACGGACTGGAAACAGTGGATAGAGAGACACCAATCAAACAGAATGCAGCTGGCGTTTAGCTGAGGCTCGATGGGAGGAGGGAAGAAGGGTTAACAAATCAAATGTTTACAAAAACTAACACCCAATGTTGAATGTATATGTTCTATAACTAATGCCTCTTAACATAACCTTATGACTAATGTTGTTTGCTTTAATACTGTTAAAGCGGACTGAATCTCTACCTCAGGATATGAAACTTTTACCTCAGGATCTCTGGTTAGGGACTATAAAAGATTGCACTAGTAATGGGATGAAGTCAATTCAGAAGCGCAAACGAACAATATGCAATAGACTAGACACAGTAGATAGACCATATATAAGAGAAACACCAACCAAACAAAAGGTACTCGGAGTATACTTGAAGAGGGAAGGGAGGAGGGAAGAACGTTTACTAAAACAGATGTTTACAAAGATTAATACCTAATGTTGTATGCTATGTTTTAGGATGATTGTTTAGCAATAGGATCTTTGGTTTAATGTTGATCACATTAATGTGGAACCAGATAAGAGAAACACCAATCAAACAAAGTGTAACAGGAGTATAGTTGAGGCTAGACGCGAGGAGTGGAAAAAGGCTTACTAATTCAGACGTTTTCAATGACTAATACTTAGTATTGTATATCAGGTGCCATGATGATTGCTGCACAATATGTTTTTATGTTCAATGTTGATTGTTTTAATAAAATAATTTTATATATTAAAAAAAAAGCCAAGCAGCTACAGCATCTCTGAATAGCACAAAATAATATCAATGTAAAATAATCAATTTAAAGTGATGTTCAAATCAAAACATTTATCTGTATAAGCTACCAATCTAATCTTGTTTCTTAAGAGATGGAAGCACTATTTTTTTTATTTTATTCAAACTTATATGCTGCCCTTCTCCTAGGACCCAGGGCGGCTTACATCTTTTTCTACTTTCATACTCCAAGCAGTTATGTTTATCATGAAACATGAAAAGGGGGAATTAAAAAAAATTGAGGATACAGATATCCATGACAACAAGGCAAGACAATTCTATGTATCACTCCAGCAGGCCCCAGTTTTACAAATACTAATTTAACTGTTATTGGCTTTTTGCTTTGTTTAGAACCAATGGTTGGAAACTGATCAAAGAGAGAAGCAACTTGGAATTAAGGAGAAACTTCCTGACAGTGAGGACAATTAACCAGTGGAACAGCTTGCCTTCAGAAATCGTGGGCGCGCCATCACTGAAGGTTTTTTTTTAATTGGTTTTTTAATTTTTAACAGAAAAAGAAAAATGCTCAAATCAAATCATAGTGTTAAAATAAACAATAAACATAATCACAACGTAAATACATATTTCAAAATCATCCATAAACAAAACATAAGTACTTATTTCAATACATCTAATAATAATAACTCAACTGAAAATAATCATAGACCACATTTACCAAACAATTAACATTACTGCTCGGTACCCCCACCACCACATCCCCCTAACCCTAACCTTCCCCCCTCACTTACCAACTAACTACCTACTCTCCTCCCTCCTTCTCTATCTCCCTCCTTCTACTCCACCCAACTATCCCTACTCTTCCCCCTTCTTATCAACTTTCTACTTACATCAGCCTTCACTCCTCCTTCCTCTTTCCATCAGATGTGGTGCCCAGAGGCCACCCGAGCAACCCCTTAATAACAATAATTACATATTCTTGCATCAACCCCCATTGCAGTTGAGAAAACATAGTATATAAAATTATAAACCCTCCCTACCCCCCCTGACTTCCCAGAGTGAGTACAGGGTAAAACAAAAGAAAACCCACTACTTCAAACAAAGTTATTATATAATCCTAACAAGAATTTTGAACTATATACTAAATACAATCTCTACTTAACATTTATTCAACCTTATCAATTCTAATACATATCTAATCCCTCAATCAGTCCATCTAATATCAAACCTTAAATCATTTCAATCCACTAAACAAAACAGACAAATCATCTTGTTAAGAGTATTAATTTTCATTTACATATCTAAACCATCAATCTAACAATCAATCCATCACTTCAATTCATTGAGAGGTTATGTAGAGTCACCCAAACAATCAAGTTTAGTATATATCTTCCAATAATCAATTTCTTTTAACATTCTAGACAATCATTTCAAACCAATATACATCAAATAAATAAATCATCTTTTTTTAAAAAAAATAAACAAATAATATCAATAAACCCCTCAATTAAAAAAAATATATTCTTAATCAATTTAGTATATCTTCCATTAAACAACCTCTCTTACATCTTACTCATAAACGTGGTCCTTGATTCAGCCCATAATCTTAGATTGACCTTAATTCCTTACACTTAATTTTAATTTTCACTTCTTCAATCGACTTCTGGGCTTTCTCATATGTCAAATAAACCTAAATAACAAATACAATCTATTTAATCCATTTCTAACTTAGATTCCTTCAACCTTATCAAATCACATAATGCTTATCTATCCCATCAATCAATCAATCTAATGTCAAACCTAGATCATTTCAAAGCAAGTACATTCTTCTTCAATTTAATTATATCTTCCATTAATCATCTTCTTTTACGTCTTACTCATAATCTTAATATTATATCTTCCGTTAATCATCTTCTCTTACATCTTACTCATAATCTTAGTTCTTGAGTCAGTCCATAGTTTTGAATTACCCATAATTCCTTGCATACAATTTTAAATTTCACTTCTTCAATCGTACTCTTGGTTTTTTCTTCTGCCAGGTAAATCTCCATAACGAGGCCTCCCTTCCAAATAATAAGTCTCTCTTTTTTACTTGCAATATCATTTGAATCCATATAAACCATCTTAACCTTTGCATTAGTCCTCTGTTTCTCTTAACCATAGACTTTCGTTGAGGTAACATTTCAAATCTCCGTCTTTGCTTTTCCTGATCCTCAGCACCATAGATAGATTGCTTCTTAAACTGGATCAATTTCTCTTTTTTCTCAGTTAAATCTTCTTCTTGCTGCTTGTCTGAGAGGAATAGCCATCCCCTCCTGTCTTGAAACAAATCCTCTTCCTCCACTCCGTAAATGAACTGTTTATCAAGCAAGATCCATTTCCCATTATTCTCTTTATTCTCAATACTGTCTTCTTCTTGTTTGGATTGTTGTATAAAATGTTCAACAGTCGGTTGCAAATCAATTTCATTTGGAAAAAAGAATCCAATTAATTTTAATATTTCTGTATTAGTCTCTTTCAATATTGCAATCCATTCTTCTTTAAATTCATCAATACGATCCAAAATAGCTTTGACATTAAAACGTAAATTCCACTCCAATCACTGAAGGTTTTTAAGAAGAGACTGGACAGTCACTTGTCTGAGATAATATCAGGGGGCTAGACTAGAAGACCTCCAAGGTCTCTTCCAACTCTATTCTATCCATGCTTTCATGATGTAAAAATAAAAATAAAAAATATAAAAGCAATCAATTTCAATATCAACTTGAATGGTGAGATCGTCCATTGTAATATTTCATCAATTTTTCCCTTTCTTTAGTCATTTTAATACCTTGCTTTTGAACATGTCCGCAGGAGCTACAGAAGGCAGACCTGTCCCATAATCTATACTATAATACTTAAGCTATCTGAAGATGGATAACTTCCTTGTGAATTTCTTCTACACTTAGGATTAACAATTTGGTAAACAGGATACTGAACAAAAAGACTCTTTCTAGATGCGGATCTCTACATCCTTCCATTTATTGCTTATTGCATCAGTTCTTACACTTACCACCAAATACACAAATTTCTATTATTCTAGGACAGTGGCGGAAAACTAGTGGACCAGCAGATACAGATGCAGCTGAACTATAGTTCCCAGCAATGTAGTTAATATTGTCAGTGTTGGAAGTGCTGGGCATTGTAAGTTCAGCAGCATCTGGTAGGTCAAAGATTAATTTTCCCCAGCTTAGATGCTATGATGAACATAAATGGGAAGGGCAAGACTGATATTTGCGCAATAATCAAAGATTGTAATGGGTTGGAAGTAAGTTGCATTCCTTGCTGTCCACCTGCAGTCTTTGTGCAACATCTTCTCATTAATATTCAAAACAAATTTTATTGGAGGCATATCACATAGATATTAAATCCTTCTAGTGTGAGAGAGAAAATGATAATGACGTATGAAAATATAGGCATACTGATTGTGGAAATGAAACGTATGGTAGTGTAACTGAAATTCTATCAGTCTTTCTTTCCAGAACGGATTAATTCCAATTATCCATAAATGATGTTTGCTGCTGTGAAAGTTAATTGTGAAATCAATGGATAATTTTCTGCTTTTGCTATTTACTCTTTATAAAAATATGCCCTTTTATGTTTTATATAAAACATCAGTCTGCCAACCTACAGAAGACTAATATGGTAGGCTGCAACCTCTAATGAATAGGTCTTCATCCTGCATTGGATTGATTCAAAATAATAACATATCCTTTTTTGAAATAAAATTATTATAGTACATTGAGTTGATGGTATCCTGTATCATATTCTTTCCTTTCTCTTTTTTTCTCTCCTAAATATGAGTTTTGTTCAGTGGTGGGGAAATAATAAACATAAGAGAGCTATATACTGGAATGGGATCTCTCTATGTTTATTTAGAAAAACAGAAATTCTCCCAAAAGCATTGACTGACAGCACAACTATTAATGTGGGGTCCTTGGTCCTCTCTGATTAACAGCAAGATTAATACTAGAAAAACAATCAAGAAGTAAACAATATCCCAATCAAGGATTGTAGCAGCAGCCAAAAAAGTTAACACAATCCTGGGCTGTATAAACAGAGGCATAGAATCAAGATCACGAGAAGTATTAGTACTGCTTTATAAAACCCTAGTGAGACCACACCTGGAATACTGCACCCAATTTTGGTCACCATACTACAAAAAAAAATATGTTGAGACTTTGGAAAAAGTTCAGAGAAGAGCAACTAAGATGATCAAAGGCCTGGAGACTAAAACATATGAAGAATGTTTGGCTAGTGGGTTTGGCTAGTCTAAAGAAAAGAAGAAACAGGGGTGACATGATAGCAATATTCCAGTATTTGAGGGGCTGCCACAAAAAGAGGTAGTCAAATTATTCTCTAAAGCACCAGAGGGCAAGACAAGAAACAGTGGTTGGAAACTGACCAAAGAGAGAAGCAACCTGGAATTAAGGAGAAACTTCCTAACAGTGAGAACAATTAACCAGTGGAACAGCCTGCCTTCAGAAATCATGGGAACTCCATCACTGGAGTTTTTAAAGAAGAGAATAGACAGACACTTGTCTGAGATGGTATAGGTTCTCCTGCTTGAGCAGGGGGCTGGACTAGAAGACCTCCAAGGTCCCTTCTAGCTCTATTCTATTCTATTCTATTCTATTCTACTCTATTCTATTCTATTCTATTCTATTCTATTCTATACTACCAACTCAGAAAAATTGGCTAATAGTAAACAACAGCCTAATTAAGGAGCCCTCAAGGCCACTCTCACCAGCACTGACAGGACAAGCAACTTGTATATAAACAAAGAGCAAACTTCACTCCTTCTAGCATTGATGAGGTTACCTAATTAGGTAATGAAATGTCTGCAAGAAAACCATGAAGCTCAGAGAGCACCAAGGTCCCTACAGTTCAACCCTGAGCTACAAATTTTCTCTTCCATCAGTTGTTAATGGGTCTACTATGTGGGTTGATGTTACCACCGCTCCTATCACACACACATACACACACCACACCCCGCCTACATGATACTGGCTGGTGGCAGATTAAATGAAGCACAGCTTTGGGAGAACTGGCCTCAATAAGCAGTTCCTTAGGGTAACCACCACTTTCTATCTTGCTATTATAGCATCTGAGCAGTGTTGATTCTGTGATGGAGTTTATGGTGAACAAAAAGAGGATTGAAAAGGTGAGAAATGCAGCTCTGGGGCTTTTATTTCCACCATTGTTGAAAGACTGAAACCTAGTCGGGCTGATAAAGGGCAAGTTCGCATGTGTGACGTAGAGATTTCCCTTCCAGGCTGTACAGGAACCAGATTGATTTGTTGGCCTATCTTATCAAGCAAGTGTTATCTTGTTGGGAGTGCAAATGCCAGAGCTGAAAGACGAGGCATGCCTGTATCCTAAAGAGAGTATGATCTCATTCCTCTTTCAGAAGGCCTCTGTATAAATCTGCCTGGGCTTCCCACATCTATCATGCCATATGCACTCTAGTGAAATTAATGATGAGCTACTCAGATTCTCACACATTTTGTATGGCTCCTCCCCACCCCCATTTCAAGGAATAATATTTGTCTAAGCCCCAATGCGCACATTCAAAGAGAGATTGGCTGAAGTGGTTCAACTCCTCTTAGCTGTGTCACTTCAAATTAGGAATGAAGAACCACAGATTTTTAAGATTTAAGATCTACAAAATTCTTCATGAGTCATGTGAAAAACCTCTGACTGGAATTCTGCAGAGCTGTTGGGAATCAAGTGGAAATATTGACCTAAATGGGCAAGGAGTTGGTCCTTACAGAATAATAGAGTTGGAAGGGACTTTGGAGGTCTTCTAGTCCACCCCCCTGCTCAGGTAGGAAACCCTATACCATTTCAGACAAGAAATGGTATAGGAGGCAAGCCATTCCACTGATGAATTGGTCTGTCGCGAAATTTCCCCTTAGTTCTAGGTTGCTTCTCTCCTTGATTAGTTTTCATCCATTGTTTTTTGTCCTGCCTTCAGTGCTTTGGAGAATCGGTTGACCCTGAGATATTGAAACACTGTTAACTTGTCACTCCTATTCCTTCTTTTTATTAAACTAGACTTACCCAATTCCGGCAACCATTCTTCATATGTTTTAGCCTTCAGTCCCCTAATCATCTTTATTGCTCTTCTCTGATATCTTTCTAGAGCAATGATGGCGAACCTTTTAGAGACCGAGTGCCCAAACTGCAACCCAAAACCCACTTATGTATCGTCGGGTGCCGGGTGGGCGTGGCCCATTGGGTGGGTTTGGACAATTGGGTGGGCGTTGCCCATTAGGTGGGCGTGGCTGCGGTGGTAACGGCAGACTGGGTGGGACTAGAAAGTTCAATCAATCAATTCCAACTTTGCGAGATCTTTTTTTCCCACGAGAAGTTGAAATTGATTGATTGAAACTTTTTTTTTTTGCACACAGCGGCGGAGGCTTAAAGCGAAAAGGTTTTACAAAACCCAGGTGAAGGCCTAGGACCGGAGCGCGCATGCCCACAGAGAGGGCTCTGCATGCCACCTGTGGCACGCGTGCCATAGGTTCGCCACCACGGTTCTAGAGTCTCAACATCTTTTTCATACGGTAGCGACTCAAACTGGATGCAGTATTTCAAGTGTGATGCAATTACGTATAAAATTTAAAGGAAGCAGGAAGAAAGCACAACTTAACATTGCCTACATTGAGGGGGGGTTGTTTTGGAGGGGGAGGAGAGAGGGCAGCGTCAACAGCATCCCTTTAAATCTACTCACTTGGTAACCTAGCATGAAGGAAGTTTACTTTTGCAAGCTGCTGTGCATGATAGAACAATTCTTAGCAGCTCATAAATCTCTTGACTTTTGTGAAGGCTTTTCACAATGATCAGATACAAGCAATTGTTTCACTTGAGGGGTTGGTGAAAAATATCCGATTGCTATCGCTGAGCTCTTATTGACTTAAACAAAGGAGTTGGCAGTTTAATCCGCGGCCACCATTCCTCTCCCGGGGCAGATTCCCAAATCAGCATTTCGTCTCTTCCACCGAGAAATTCAAACAAGGATTAAAATGGTTTTGACCCTCCAATGAAGCCTTAAGCTCTGAAGTGGAGTGAAGTAAGAAACCTTTGAGGATATTGTGAAAAACAGCTCAAGTCTGCTTCTTTCCCCTTTTCGGCAGAACTTGGTGGCTGAAATCCCCTCAGGCTGCCACAGCGTCAGGGTTGCCAAAACAAAGCTCCGAACAAATCAAGATTTGAAAAAATAATAGTAAAAAAGCAAAGTGGCCAATATCTACAAAGATCTTGTATGAGAATCAAGATCTTGCCAAATGTGGCTATATCATGAGAGTTCAAATACTTGTCATTAAAAAAATTATAGTTTAAAATTGGGAAGTCAACGGATGTCTGCAGAATTGCCATGAACATCATATACCAGGGGTTCTCAACCTTGGCAACTTTAAGACTTGTGGACTTCAACTCCCAGAATTCCTCAGCCAGCTTTGCCAAGGTTGAGAACCCCTGTCATATACTATCTGTGAGTGCTTGATTGCTTGCTTCTACTTTATTGTTAGATTTTGCAAAGTTCGGCTCAGAACTATTAAGAAACTGAAGAGGTGATATAGGTCAGTGGTGGCAAACCTATGGCACGCATGACAGAGGCGGCACTCAGAGCCCCCTCTGTGGGCACGTGCGCCGCCACTGCCATCAGCTTGCGCAGATCCATTAGGCCGCCACCGCCGCCCCACTCAGCACAAAGGAGGCAAAGTGGCCAGCTAGCAAGCTCAAGTAGAGGTAGTAGAGCAAGCCCACACCCAGCAAGCCAAAGGCCACCCCGAGCAGGGAAAGCTGGATCCCCATCAGCGCCATGGCCCTCTAGTCCCAGCTAGGATTGCGTGCCTCCCCCATCTATATTGGGCCTCCTGCCCATCACCCCACCCGCCAGAGACCTCCTCGATCTCCCCCAACCCTGCCCGGCCCACACAAGCATCCCCCCCATTAGCAACATTGAGGTGGCCATGCCCACCGCAGCCATGCCCACCCAGTCTGCCATGACAACCGCAACCATGCCCACCCAGTGGGCCACGTCCCCATACCCCCCCGGGCACCACAATGCTGATGCGACCCTGGCACTTTGCAATAAATAAGTGGGTTTTGGCTTATGGTTTGGGCACTCGGTCTCTAAAAGGTTTGCCTTCACTGATATAGATAGTCCTCGACCCATAACCATAATGAAGCCAACCGCTGAATGCCAATAAATTGTGGCTGCTCCAAAAATGCTGATCATGGGGATGCTTCATAGGTTGTAAGTGTGAAAAATGGTCATAAGTCACTTTTTTCAGGGCTGCTGTAACTTTGAACAGTCACTAAACGAACTGTTGTAAACTACTTGGCTTTTAGTAAAGTATGCCTTTCACTACAAATGGAGTTGAGGGTCTTTCTTGCCTATGTCGTGCCATATCTGACAGCATCTATGCCAGAGGTCCCCAACCTATGGTCTGCGGCCTGGTATCGGGCCGTAGTCTGTTGGCCACCGGGCCCTGGGAATAGCTGGTGAGCTCCCCCTACTCGCAGTAGCACTGCCCCGTGGGAACTACCGTAGCAGTCCCATTTGCGCGTGCAGGGGGACACTAGCACCGCTGCCGGCATCACGCGGGTGCCAGCAGCCCATTTGTGCATGCGGATGGGCACCAGCTCACGCCATGAGTGCGTGCGGCCCACTTGTGCATGTGTGCACGTGCTAGTGCCACTGTTGTGCATGCGCCCATTTGTGCATGTGCGCATAAGCTGTGCACGTACACATTTTCCCGCTGCTCCCTTTCCTTCTGGAGCAGAAGGGGAGCTCTGATCTATGCTATTCTGTAAAATAATCTTAAAGCTGTTCCTACTAGATTAAGCCATTAAAGTCAAAAAGTGCAGCATCCAAAGGACATGATATCAAGCTAAGTGCCCCCTCAGGACCTATTGTTAGGGATCATACAGGGTTAAAAATGTAACAGGTGTATAGTGGAGGCTTGAAGTGAGGAGTGAAGAATGTTTACCTATTGTTGTATGTTATGTCCTACGATGATCGCTTCTTAATATGATCTTTTGCTTAATGATGATTACTTTAATAATGAAAAAGCAGACTGAATTTTTACCCCAGGTAAAAATTTCTACCTCAGGATCTTTTGCTAGGGATCATAAAAGATAAAATATAACAGACATATAGTTGAGGCTGGAAGTGAGGAGTAAAGAATATTTACCAAACCAGACGTGTACAAAGATTAATGCCTAGTGTTGTATGTTGTGTTCTATGATGATTGATTATTAATATGATCTTACATTTAATGTTTAACTACTAGCTCAGGACCTATTCTTAGGGATCATAGAGAAAAAAAATGTAACAGGTGTATAATAGAGGATTGAAGTGAGGAGTGAAAAATGTTTACCAAACCAGACGTCTACAAAGAATAATACGTAGTGTTGTATATCAGATGCTATGATGTTTGATGCATACAAAGATTTTATGTACAATGCTGATTGTTTTAATAAAGGAATTTTATATATATATAAAAAAAGCTAAGTGCCCAGTGAATGAGACATCCCCAATGGGACACCAACAATGCCATATTATCCATCTTGCCACCGCTATTAATTTGGTGACTGTTCTAAGTTGCAACAGTGCTGAAAAGGTTTTTTTTTTTTTTAGCATTTTGAAAGCTATTTTAATAAGGACAAAGTTCAAAATTACTTACAATGCACACAAATATAGTGAATAGTACTTAAAAAATACAAATAGCCATCCACACGGATAGGAATGGAGAAACAACCGAAACCCTATTTGACCTCCTTCAATCCAAAACTCTTAACAATAATCTACTTTAACGACTACAAGTCCTTATAGTTTTAAATTACTAATCTAAAATTACTAATTACTAATCAGAGTAATCCTGGAATTATAACTGAGATAAAATTTATACAAATTAATTTGAGAACAGCTATAGGTAAGCCAAGCATTTGGAGATTTGAGACCATTATGCTTAATCAGCGACATTGTGTAAAGCAGTTCTGAAAATTAATAGTGGAAAGAAACACTGATTCTTGTTTATAAGGTAGCATTTCCAGTTGTAACCAAGGCAGCATTGCTGATTTAGTATTTTGTTACAGATGTGTTTGTCAGAAAATAACTGAAATAAAAGCAAGTATGCTGGTTTAATAATATAATAGTATTCACTGCAAAGCCACGACCTTCAGTGAGGCTATCAGCATGACCAGACCAGTCCCCATAGTCGTCTTATCAAAACGTGGGCATGTATTTACAATGGTTGCAGCATCCCAGGATCACTTGATCACCGTTTGTGACCTTCCTCACTGGCTTCCAACAAGCATAGTCAATGGAGGGGGAGCCTGATTTGTTTAATGACTGCATGGTCCACTTAACAGCTGTAGTGATTAAGTTAATCATGGCCGCAAAAAAAAGGTAGTAAAATCAGTTGTGACTTACTAAATGACGACCTCACTTAGTGATGAAAGTTTCAGTCCCAGTTGTGGTCCTAACTCAAGGGCCACCTGTAATACAATTTATAAAATAGTCATCCAAAATTAGATCAATCCTGAGAGCCAAGGTAATATTTTATGTAATATAATATTGTGGGAAGTCAGCCGCCCCAGAGAAGGAAATATTAAAAGGGCAGAAAAATATATTTTCTCAAAGGATCTTAAAGAAAGAGGCAGAAAAGCATGCCTAGTTTTTTTTTAATAGTCCCAGGTCTCCCTCCCCCAAGCAGAAACCAGCTGTGTAAAAATGCAGATGTAAACCATTCAGGAAGGTTAAGAAGACAAAGACACCTAAAATCTACATACCCCACCCAAACTCTAAGACAGGACATAATAGGATTAACCCACAATGCCAAAGGGCACACTCAGACTCAGGTCAAAGTTCATGCCACAGGAACAACTCCAAACAAAAAGCTCCAGAGGGTATAAAAACCCACTCTCTACATGTGCTCTCTCTTTTTTCTTCCAGAGCCATCTTTCTGTCTGGCTCTCCTCTTCAATAAACTGCAACCTTCTTTCTAAAGCAGTTGCCATGTTGTTTATTCCCGGCTTGGACTGAACCATGATGAAGACTTTTCCTTCAACCATATATTATGTATGTGAAACAGTCGCAGCAATTGATAGCATCCAGCTAACCATGGTTGGTCTTAAAAAAAAAGCTAAGCAGGGTCGACACTAGCACTGCTGCTGTCACCCCAAATGGTATCAAAACAATACATATACATCTGTCAACATTCCTATCCCCAAAAGCTCATATATAAATTACTTCATAGCAGACAGAAGCATCTAACTAACACTGGCAGATCTTGAAAAAGTCAACTTGGTTTGGAGGATTTGGTTAGCATTCGGATAGGAGATCATGTGGAAATCCCAAAGCTATAGCTTAGACCAGGAGTCAAAAACACCTCCCTAAAACAGGCAATGAAAAACCACCTTTGTATCTTGCCAGGAAACTGACACAGACATCACCAGGTTGACTCAAAGGAGACTGAAGTCTGAAACAGCTACATTTGCCAAAGTTCTCAGTAAGACATCCGTCCCAGAGGGATCCAAAGGAATTTATTTTAGAAGCTTCGTTCTTTTCCCCAGAGGCCAAACTTAAATTCCTTTCTGATTTCTACAGCATTCTGTTTGTTTGTGTACGGTTCAGAGCCCGTGATAGATTTCTTCAGCTTCCTGAGGTTTGCAAAGAATACCAGGAAGTTCTCCGTAAATTCCCTACAATAGCATTTACAAAAAGATAGACTTGTTCAGAAATATCAGCCAGACCTTAGCAGTTTCATTAATTGCATCTCTGACCTTCGGTCTGTTCCTTGCTGGATATACGCTGATCCTGAGTGCCTAAAGCAGAATGACCTCTGAAAGGGCAAACGAGCTCCTTGTGGCTTAAGAACATTTCAGTGGATTTTATCAGCATGTTTGAGATGGACAGGAAAATGGATGTAGTTTCCATAAACTGGAATTTGCAAATCTGTCTGGAAACACAAGGAGCCAGACTGGGCATTATTCAAATCTAGTGCAATTCAGCTTGGGTCTGAGGCGGTTTTGTCAGATGTCACAAACAGTGCTGCAAAAATTTCACCTCATATTCCATAATACCCCGAGTATATGGCATAGTCCAGTGGTGGCGAACCTATGGCATGGGTGCCAGAGGCGGCACTCAGAGCCCTCTCTGTGGGCACTCGCACCGTCGCCCCAGTCCTAGGCCTTCAGCTGGGTTTTATAAAACCTTTTTGCTTTAGGCCTCCACCGCTGTGTGCAAAAAAAAAAAAAGGTTCAATCAGTCAATTTCAACTTCTCGTGGGGAAAAAAAAAGATCTCGCAAAGTTGGAATTGATTGAACTTTTTAGTCCCACCCAGTCTGCCGTAACCACCGCAGCCACGCCCACCCAATGGGTCATGCCCACCCAACTGGCCACACCCAGCCAATGGGCCACACCCACCCAGCACCAATGGGTTTTGGGTTGCAGTTTGGGCACTCAGTCTCTAAAAGGTTCGCCATCACTGGCATAGTCAGTGAAAACTAGGTATAGTGAGTCCTCAAGTTACAGCAAGCGCTTTTTTCCTCATAGAACGCCCAGAACGGAGTTCCGGCACCTCTTTTGGATGGAACCTTGTAGGGTAGGCAAGGCGGGTTGTATGACGTGAGTGAGTTCCGGCACCTTTTTTTTTTTTTTACAAAAAAAGCACTGGTTACAGCCATTCATTTAATGACAGCTCAAAGTTACGTCGACCTCAGAAAACATGACTTACAACCTGCACTTGCACTTACAACCGTTGTGATATCCCTGTGGTCACATGATCACAATTTGGGTGTGTTTGGCTCACTTTTACAACTGGTTGTAGTCTCCTACGGCCTGGTGATAGCAATTTTTGGGCCGATTTCCAGCAAAAAAAAAAAAGCATCAAAAAGTGCCTATTGGGGAAGCTGGATTTGCTTAATGATGGTGAGACTTGTTTAATGACTGTGGCTATTTGCTTAATGACCATCATAAAAATTCTTGTAAAATCGGGTCAACTCAACTTGTGACTGCAATGACCTATCACAGAAATTCCTACCCTAGTTGTGGTTGTAAGTCGAGGATTACCTATAACAGTGGTGGCGAAGCTATGGCATGCATGCCAGAGGTGGCACTCAGAGCCCTCTCTGTGGGCATGTGTGCTGTTGTCCTAGCCCCTCCTCCCCAACAGCCCCCCCTGGAGGAGAGTCGTGCCCGGGCATGGCTTGCATGGAGCAGCGCAGCCAAGGACATGGCTGCCAGGCAGCAGGGACAAGACTGTGCCCTCACACCCCGTCGCATGCAGTTGATGCTACAGGGCATGGCCGCCATGGCGCTTCTGGATCACCTGGGTGATCTGCAGCTGGCTGTGGAGGCGGTGAGTGGCCCTGTGGGTGGGCGGGGCGGAGCGGGTACAGGGCAGACGGGGACGGATTGGGTGGGACCAGGGTCAGAGCTGGGGCAGGGTGGGCGGGGGCAGAGTGGGAGGGACAGGGGGCAGAGTGGGGTACAGGGAGGGGGTGGGACCATTTTTTGGGCACTCAGTCTCTAAAGGTTCACCATCACTGACCTATAATGTCCTCCTGATGCTTTAGCAAGAAATATCTTCTACCCAAGAATCCAATTCTGACTAGATAGAATATGAAAACACATTGACCCATTGATTGAAATGGAGCTTAATGTACATACAGCCAGCTTGCTTCTAATTTTAAAAGAAATCCAATTTCTCTTTTTCCCACCTTCCTTTTGTTACTCTGTACTTTAGATGCATTGCAGCTAGTTTTCTATACTGACTTTACAAATAAGAATAGAATAGAATAGAATAGAATAGAATAGAATAGAATAGAATAGAATAGAATAGAATAGAATAGAATAGAATAGAATAGGACAGATTGGAGAATGGAATGGAATGGAATAGAATAGAATAGAATAGAATAGAATAGAATAGAATAGAATAGAATAGAATAGAATAGAATAGAATAGAATAGAATAGAATAGAATAGAATAGAATAGAATAGAATAGAATAGAATAGAACAGATTGGAGAATGGAATGGAATGGAATGGAATGGAATGGAATGGAATAGAATAGAATAGAATAGAATAGAATAGAATAGAATAGAATAGAATAGAATAGAATAGAATAGAATAGAATAGAATAGGACAGATTGGAGAATGGAATGGAATGGAATGGAATGGAATGGAATAGAATAGAATAGAATAGAATAGAATAGAATAGAATAGAATAGAATAGAATAGAATAGAATAGAATAGAATAGAATAGAGCAGAGCAGAGCAGAGCAGAGCAGAGCAGAGCAGAACAGAACAGAACAGAACAGAACAGAACAGAACAGAACAGAACAGAATAGAATAGAATAGAATAGAATAGAATAGAATAGAATAGAATAGAATAGAATAGAGAGTTGGAAGACCTTGGAGTCTTCTAGTCCAGCTCCCTGCTCAAACAGGAGAACCTATACAGGGGTCCTCAAACTTGGCCGCTTTAAGACTTGTGGACTTCAACTCCCAGAATTCCCCAGCCAGCCATTTGGCTGGGGAATTCTGGGCATTGAAGTCCACAAGTCTTAAAGTGGCCAAGTTTGAGGACCCCTGACCTATACCATCTCAGACAAGATCTTAAATGATCAGAGGCACTAGGGTTTTTTTTTTAATTAACGGTATCCACAATCCAAAACACAGGCAGTGCTCAACTTTAGTCCCACAAAGGGGACTTTGGCACTTCTGTTGCTAAATGACGCAATTTCAAGATTTTTGTTGCAGTTCTTAAACGAATCCAGCTTCCTCCATTGACTTTGCTTGATAGGAGCCCCCTGAGAAGGACGCAACTGGCGATCAGGTCATCCCAGGATGCTGCAACTATTGTAAATTCATACCAGTTTATTTATTTATTTATTTATTCGATTTCTATGCCGCCCTATTCCGGAGAACTCAGGGCGGCTCACAACACAGTAGAAATCAACATAAAAATACATATAAATATAAAACCTCTTAATTTAAAAAAAAAAAAAAACCCAATCATTCAGCATACACACAGACATACACTGGCTTGGGGCAAGATGTTAACTACCCCAGGCCTGCCGGCAGAGGTGTGTTTTGAGTAACTTACGAAAGGCGGAGAGGGTGGGGGCGACACGGATCTCCGTGGGAAGTTGGTTGCAGAGATGCTGCCACAGTTGTAAGTGGAAGGACTGTTTGCAAGTCAGTGCTGTTGTAATTTCAAATGGTCACTAAAGAAATAAGTCAAGGAAGATTTTTTAAAGGATCTCAAGGGTAGATTTACAAGACCAAAGAGAAGTCCTCACAACTCTAAAGCCTTTATTCTTGCTTTATCCTCTTGAACTGTCAGGACAATTAATTCCTTGATTCTTATTTGAATTTCTACAGGTTTAAATTGTCTGTTGCCTATCCTGTGGCACTTGCTGTTCTTTGATGCCTACTCAAGGTGGACAAGAGTGTTGGAGATGTGAAACTTTGGATGCTACTTATTTTCATGTATGGTGGGCCTGTAGAAAAATTAAAGCTTTTTGGAGAAAAATATGGTGGGCACTTCAAACCATTTTGAAAAAGCGTATTGAATTTCTACCTCAGTTGTTTTTGTTAGGGATTACAAAAGACTGTACCACCCTGGAGACGAACTTAATTTTGAATTTGATCACAGCAGCAAGACTGTTGGTGGGACAATACTGGAAGAAACCAGAATTACCATCTATTGAAGAATGGACCTTGAAAGTCATAAATCTGGCAGAAATGGCCAAAATATCTGCATACTTGAAGGATCATTCAAATGAAAAATATATGTTGGATTGGAAAAAATGGATAGACTACATACAAGAGACATATCAATCAAAGAATCTAGCTTATAGTTAAATCTTGATATGCTGAGTGAAGAATGTTTACAAGTAGAAAATGATTGTATTAAGCTGAGTTGCACTCAACCTGATTTTTTCCTTTGTTTCCTCTGTATACATTTACAAATATATAATTAATAAAAAAATTAAAAAGCAAAAAAAAAAACAGGACAAAAATACACTCAACCCACCTCCTTAAAAGAGGAGGACATTTGCCCAGGTTCGCCTGGTGCACCAGTTGCGGCCCTATTTGGACCGGGAGTCTCTTCTCACAGTCACTCATGCCCTTATCACCTCGAGGTTCGACTACTGCAATGCTCTCTATATGGGGCTACCTTTGAAAAATGTTTGGAGACTTCAGGTAATGCAGAATGCAGCCGTGCGAGCAGTGTTGGGCTTGCCTAGAAATGCCCACATTTCGGCATCACTCCGCGAGCTGCATTGGCTGCCAATTGGTCTCCGAACCCAATTCAAAGTGTTGGTTACGACCTATAAAGCCCTACATGGCATCGGACCAGGTTATTTACGGGACTGTCTGCTGTCTCATGAATCCCAGCGGCCGGTTAGGGCCCACAGAGTGGGCCTTCTCCAGGTCCCGTCAGCCAGACAGTGTCGCCTGGCGGGGCCTAGGGGAAGGGCCTTCTCTGTTGCGGCCCCGGCCCTCTGGAATTAACTCCCCCCGGAGATCCGTGTCGCCCCCACCCTCTCCGCCTTTCGTAAATTGCTTAAAACATACTTTTGCCGGCAGGCCTGGGGCAGCTAACACCTTGCCCCTAGCCAGTGTATGTTTGTGTGTATGTTTGTTTGGATGATTGGTTTTCTTTTTTAACTAAGGGTTTTTATATTTATGTATTTTATTTTAATTTCTATCATGTTGTGAGCCGCCCTGAGTTCTCCGGAATAGGGCGGCATAGAAATTAAATAATAATAATAATAATAATAATAATAATAATAATAATAATAATAATAATAATAATAACAATAACAATAACAACAACAACAACAACAACAACAATAATAATAATAATAATAATAATAATAATAATAATAATAATAATAATAATAATAATAATAATAATAATAATAATAATAAAGAAAAAGATTTCCACTAAGTGTGTTTCAAAGATGTTAACAAGGGAAAATAAAGGATTTCTATGGCTGAGTAATCCATTTTTTTCCACACTTAAAACACAGAGACATACACATATAAAACAAAACAAAAACAACTTTGAGAAACAAGACAAAACACACCCAAACACCCTCCCTCCCTCCCTCCCTCCCTCCCTCCCTCACACTCTATCATTCTGTCGTTTCCTTTCTTCCATTCTTCCTTTTAAATTTGGGCACATTCTGTAACATAGCCCACTTAAGATACTTTAGTTTAAAATTGTTGCTCTTACGGTGCCCTCTTTTCCCCATTTAAATGTCATGACATTGACCGCTTTAGTAGCATATAGATACCTCCATAAAATATGTGATACACTGATAGTATTTAAATTAGGACAGTTCCTAGTAGGGCTCTGGCCAGAACCCATTAGGTTTGCACTAAAGAATTGGCCTATTTTGCATTTCATGAATTATAAATTCATAATTAATTATATAGAGAACTTTTTTTTCATCTTAGAATTTTGCATTCTCTTCTCCCATTGAAGAAATGCATATACAGTGCACAAAATACCGGTAGGTGAATCGCACGGAAGGCTACTTATGCACTGTACATAAAAAACAACAATGTGCACAAAGTCTATCTATTACAAAAAAAATATATCTACTAAAGGGAGGTATTTCTATATATATTTATAGATCTGAAAATGCTTAACCATCCATCATTGTTGGACATTGTTGATATTTAAATATTAACCAAAAATATTTCAAATCTGTGCAGTAAGATGCTGAGGAAACATGGAAACCTTGCTAAAGAAAATATATGGTAGTTGCAAGAATTGGGTTTGTCTATTTTTATGAAAAGAAGGACTAGGGATAACATGACAGCAATGTTCCAATATCTCAGGGCTGCCACAAAGAAGAGGGAGTCAAGCTATTCTCCAAAGCGCCTGAAGGCAGGACAAGAAACAACAGATGGAAACTAATCAAGGAGAGAAGCAACCTAGAACTAAGGAGAAACTTTCTGACAGTGAGAACAAATTAACCAGTGGAACAACCTGCCTCCAGAAGCTGTGAATGCTCCAACACTGGAAGTTTTTATGAAGAGACTGGACAGCCATTTGTCTGAAATGGCATAGGGTTTCCTGCCTGAGCAGGGGGTTGGACTTGATGACCTCCAAGGTCCCTTCCAACTTTATTATTATTATTATTATTATTATTATTATTATTATTATTATTATTATTATTATTATTATTATTATTATTATTATTATTATTAATTTTCTCCAACAGCAAAGTTCCAAAATGTCAATACTTTGGACTAGAAGTTCACTTCCAACCCTATTATTTTGTTTTTCTGTAACATGGGCATGATTCAGATAGGTTTTTCCACTTTTGTCCTCTGCAGTTATTCAGCCAGATTGTTTCGCTCCAGAAAAAAAAAAAATTTAATGGCCAAATGCCACGTCCATATTTGCTGCTTTTGCCTCTGATTTGAGCTGGACTGCTGAGAAAAGAATTGATTGGGAATGCCAGATTAATTCGATCAGGTTAAATCTCATTCCGTTTGATTCTGATTTTCACTGATACTGAATAAATATATTTGTATCTTCTTGTCTGACTTTGAGTTTGACTTTTGAGTGTGCACGTACAGCTGTCACTGGTTCCTAATCTTGTTTTTGCATTCTAATCAATCACATTGACGTTATCACCTACTTCTAGTGAGATAAAAACTTTCCCAGGGTATTGTGGCAATAAAGAATTAGAGAAATGATGTAGGCCAAGCGATAAATCCTGTCAGCAAACAACAATGTATGCCACCCCCCCTCCTCCACAACAGACTATCAGGGAAAAAATATGACACAAACAAGTGTAACATAATTTTTACCAGGCTGCACATATTTTTGGGATTTGTTACTATAGTCAAACAAGGGTATAATAATATTTATGCAGTAGCTGAGGTCAAAGGCTAATCCCAATTAGCAAACTATGAAACTGTATAAAAGAGGGATGGGAACAAGTTTAAATCCCCAAATCCTTATTGTTTTAAGTAACAGGCAGAAGCAGGCCTGATGGATGAATACCAAGGTGCTGCTTCAAACCTTCAAAACTTCGAAGTTGGGTTTTTGTTTTGTTTTTTTAATCTTACCTGATTGCTTTTTTTAAGCAGGAGATTTAGCTTCACATACAGATCCCTGGGCTGAACACTAAGTTAGCACAGTGTTGCGAGTGTTTTTACAGACTTTTTCCTCTAAAAAAAAAAATTTAAATTAAAAAAGAACAAAAAGATAGTTCCCTTTGGACTCATAATATGTGCATGAATGGTGTTTGGCCATATTGCACACTTAAAGGAAATCCACCATAAACTAAGGAGAAAAGAAGGACTTAGATCAAGATGTAATAGAGCAGGGGTAGGCAACCTTGGCTCTTTTATGACTGGTGGACTTCAACTCCCAGAATTCCTGAGCCAGCATGGCTAAGCACGGAAACCTCTCTCTTTCCCCTCAGCATGGCTGGCTCAGGAATTCTGGGAGTTGAAGTCCACCAGTCATAAAAGCGTCAAAGTTGCCTACCTCTGGCCTAGGCGTAGGCCGCTTTATTACTCATGAACTTCAACTCCCAGAATTCCTGAGCCAGCCTATCTTATTGTCTGAGACAACTCTGGGCAGCTTACAATATAATAAAAAAATAGAGATACAAATCTCTATTACCAATTATAATTACAGGTAGTCCTCAACTTACGACCACAACTGAGCCCAAAATTCTTGTTGCTAAGTGAAACAGTTGTTAAGTGACTTTTGTCCCATTTTACGACCTTTCTTGCCACAGTTGCCACTGCAGATCACTGCAGTTAAGTTAGCAACATGGTTGCTAAGTGTATCCGGCTTCCCCATGATTTTGCTTGTCAGAAAGTTGCAAAAGATGATCACATGACCCCAGGATACTGCAACTGTCATAAATACAAGACAGTTGCCAAGCATCTGAATTTTGATCATGTGACCATCGGAATGCCGCAATGGTCATAAATACAAGACAGTTGCCAAGCATCTGAATTTTGATCATGTGACCATCGGAATGCCGCAATGGTCATTAATGGCCATAAATCACTTTTTTCAGTGCCCTTGTAACTTCCAAAAGTCACTAAATGAACTGCTGTAAATTGAGGTCTACTTGTATTACAGTCTTTTGCAGAGAGCTGGGTTTTTTGCCTAAAGTAAAAAAAAATCCAAAATAGGATAATTTGAACCTGGTCCTTTGTGCTTTGAGTGAGAACTGTGGCTTCATTTGGCCAATTATCTATCTATCCATGGCAATCTCAGGGGCTGCACCAAGAAAGAGAGAGTCAAGCTATTCTCCAAAGCACCTGAAGGCAGGACCAAGGAGAGAAGCAACCTAGAACTAAGAAGAAACTTCCTGACAGTGAAAACAATTAACCAGTGGAACAACCTGCCTCCAGAAGTGGTGAATGATCCAACACTGGAAGTTTTTAAGAAGAGACTGGACAGCCATTTGTCCGAAATGGTGTAGGGTTTCCTGCCTGAGGTCCCTTCCAACTTTATTATTATTATTATTATTATTATTATTATTATTATTATTATTATTATTATTATTATTATTATTATTAATCTTCTCTAACAGCAAAGTTCCAAAGTGTCAATACTTTTCCTATCCTGCTTCTTTAAAGTCCAGGATTAGACGACAGCAAGGTACAAAATACGTTTTTAATCTCTTCGTGCCATTTGGGTTTGCAAAAGAATTGCAAAAGTTTTTGAAACAAAGAACACCACAGATGCTCAGCATCCATGCCAATTCCTTTTCACAATGAGAAGACTGAAGGATATTGGATTGAAGCTTTTGCCCAATCAATATCTAGCGGAGAAATAGTGATTCCCTATGGCCCATCTTTTTTTTCCCCTTCTTTTTTGATTGGCCCATACATTCCTCCTAAAGACAGTTAGTTACAAGCAGAAAGGCATTTAAAAAAAAACCCAGGCTTTTGGTAGGTGGATCCTAACGGCTTCTTTGAGAGAAAATGAGCCATTGTCAACTCATGGTCAAATAGTTTTGTCAATTTCCAGCTTCCAAATTCTGGGATCTGGAAGGCAACTGTCTACTTTTATTGGATTGTCTACTAATTGGACAACTGTCTACTAATTGGACTGAGACAGGGAAATTGATCAGTGGAATGGGAAATAGGTTTGCTTGTATCCTGGTTAGCAGAAAAGAAGCATTGGCTTGGTTAAAGTAAAGATGAAGTCTCTGCAGTTAGTAGACGAAAAGCACAGTGGGAAACATACATGCTCTAGTCCAGGGGTCTTCAAACAAAGCAGGAGATGCTATACTATTCCAGATAAATGACTGTTCAATCTCTTCTTGAAAACCTCCAGTGATGGAGCTCCCATAACTTTCTGAAGGCAAGCTGTTCCGCTGATTAATTGTTCTCACTGTCAGAAAAATTCTCCTTAATTCTAGGTTGGATTTCTCTAGGCTTGATGGCAATATCTCTCATTTGTAATTTTCCCATGTACTTCTGTCCTTCTGTTTCTTAGAACCAAAAAAAAAAAATCCATTAAAGGAGAAAATAACAGAATAGATCCAGGTTGTCTATTATCTGCAATCCATTCTACTGGAAGCATTCCAGCTTTTTGGAATGAAATTGGAACATGAGGCATTGAAAACTCAAAAAAAACATAAGAAAGCCCCAAAGAAAATGCCATTAAGTTAGCAGGAAGACATTTATTGATAAGCAACTGGTGAATTATGCCATGTGAACAACTTCCTGCCTCTGAGTCTCATTTGATTCAAACCTAAAAGACTCATTTCCGGCTAATTAGGAACAATTCAATGGATCATCTGAAGACTATTTCCAGAGCAGGAAGCCCTTGTTTATGTGGTTAGACCACAAGCAATGATCTGAAGCCTTTTTAAGAAAAAGTATTGCTGGTTCCCTTCTTTCTCTCAGCTATACTTTCTTCAAATACATCAGACTCAACCTCTGCCACGTGGTTCTGCTTCCCATTCAGTAGGTCTTTACTCAGAAGTAAGGATCCATCAACCTTTTTTCTAGATGGACTCTGAGCAGCTGCCGCATTGGGTCCTTGAGAATCCCAGAGATGGCCAATTATATTCCGGCATTCTTGTTACATCATATTGCATAAGTGAGCCGTGATGCAGTTTGTCATTGTTTTTGCAATGGGTAAGGGAAAAAAAATATCTTGTCTCTACGGAAAACATATGGCCTTGGATATCGTTGGACTCAGAAGCACGATCAAGCGCTAGGAAAGATTGCTAGGAATACAATTCAGTAGCATCTGTAGAGCTGCAAGTTTTCTATCCTGGATTTAGCTAATGAGTCCTTTGCTTTATGCATTAGTGACATAGTGGCTTGGCAACTTAACAAAATCCATGTCTTTTAATGAACCAGCAAACCAATACTGTTTCCACTGTGTAATACAGAACACAATTTGGATGTAGTGGTTAGAAATTGGAGTCTGTGAGTTCTGATCCTGCCTTAGGCACAAAACTAGCTGGGTGACCTTGAGCCAGTCACTTTCTCTCAGCCCTAGGAAGGAGGCAATGGCAAATGTTGCTGCCCCAGCCCTCTGGAACCAGCTTCCCTCAGAGGTTCATACTGCTTCCTCCCTCCTAGCCTTCCGGAAAGGATTGAAGACACATCTATGCCGACAGGCTTGGGGCATGTGAGCTGCGCTCTGCCCCTCGGCCCTAAGAGTGTCCCGCCATCAGTGCATGTGAATTGATTGAGTTTGTGTGTGGTATGAATGTGTTAATTTTAAAATTATTGTAGTATTTTTTTATTTTTTTGTGAGCCACCCCGGGTCTTTGGAGAGGGGCGGCATATAAATGTGATTTAAATAAATAAATAAATAAATAAACAAAAATGATTTCTGAAAATCTTGCCAAGAAAACTGTAGGGACTTGTCCAGGCAGTCACAAGAAGTCAACACATGGGTGCGCGCACACGCACATACACACACAGAGGGAGAGGGAGAAAAATGGTCATGGATGCCTCTTTAGAAACATAGAAAAAATTGATAAAATATTACCATGTCATCACTCAGTACTGTATTCCAGATTGCATGGAAGTGTTGCGTGTTTGGCTGGGCATGGAAATCACATCTACTGCAGATGTTTCCATTCTACATACTGAAAATTTGACATTGGGGAAAAGAAAGTATGCTGTGTTTTGTCTTACATGTGCTCGTTTTGGAAAGGGGTTGTAAGCTCACCGTGCTATCAGCCAGATCCCACAGTGCTGTAGCAATGCTGGCTGGCAATTATCAAACTTGCAGTCCCCATAAATTGAGAAAGGGCCAGGCTGGAAAGCCATAGCTTAAACTGAATTTTGATGATGTGACCGTTGGGATGCTTAAACAGTCATAAAAAATAGTCACTTTTTCAGTGCTGTTGTAACCTTGAACGATTACTAACAGAATGGTTATAACTTGAAGGCTCCCTCTATTTGATTCCTGTACAAAATGCGGGACTAAGATGTGCTTTGCTGTAGGCAGCTAAACCGCTCCTGTGTTCTTAACGGAATAACAGAGTTGGAAGGGACCTTGGAGGTCATCTAGTCCAACCCCCTGCTCAAGCAGGAGACCCCATGCCATTCCAGACAAGTGGCTGTCCAGTCTCTTTTTTAAAGCGTCCAGAGATGAAGTAGCCACAGCTTCTAAAGGCAGTCTGTTCCACTGGTTAATTGTCCTCACTGTCAGGAAATTTCTCCTTAGTTCTAGGTTGCTTTTCTTCTTGATTTGTTTCCATCCGTTGCTTCTTGTCCTGCCTTCCTTCAGGCGCTTTGGAGAATAGGCTGACCCCCTCTTCTTTGTGTCAGCTTTTCAAATATTGGAATGTGCCACCCCTAGTCCTTCTCTCATCAACTCAGCCAACATGGTCACTGGGGAAGGGATGGTGGAAGCTGAAGCCAATCATCTGGAGAACTATGCACAAGGCTCCCTAAAAGATTGCTCTCTTAAATTCATCCTGAAACGATATTGCAGGACTTCTCTGATCCAAGAGAAGATCACTTAGCTATGAAATGCTTTGGACCAGAAAGCCAGATGTGCTTTGCAGCAGGAAAGAATGCAACAGAATGATTGTACATCTCCTGGATGAGAGTTTACTGCAACATATGATGGATGTGTAGGTAGACACGAACACTACATCTGATTGCCATATGTGTGATGTATTCGGCAATACAGGAAGAGAATGGTTAAGACAACGAATGTCCTCTAACTCCATTTGTTTTATTTCTGTTTCCTCTTCAGCCCTGCTGAGTGCTGACAAAGATACAATAATATTTTCCACATTTCCAAGGATTTCTTTGAAATGGCTCAGCTGGTCCTGATTATTGCTTTTTATAACAGATCAGAAGGATAAGGAAGTAGGGAATCTTTTTTTTTTTTTTAAAAATCATTTCTTGTAGATCTGACTATTGATTCTATTTTTTTTCCTACTAGTCCACTCGGATGGCTCAATAGCCAGTACACATACAAACACACACACACAAATAAGATTTTGTAGAGTTCTTAATTTGACCAAGAATGGCAGGGGAGATCTGAATTATGGGCTTAGTTGAAAAAGGTCGCTACACTCCTTTAAGGATATCACCCCTAATGCAGTGGTCCCCAACTTTTCCAACTTTGTGGACCAGCCAAGGGGAGGGGAGGGGGAGAGGAGATGGTTCCGTGTGAGTGGCAGACAAGTGCCCAGCTCCATTCACGCGATCAGTGGGCACGCATGCCACTTGCACAAGTGGAGCTGTGCACGTGCTCTGGCTTGCCTGCTGCTTCTGCAGCCCAGTTCCAAATGGGCCGCAGTTTAACACTGGGCCACAGCCCAGGGTTTGGGGACCCCTGCCCTCATGGAAATCTTGTGGAAAACGAAAGGACTCTTACGAATTCCAGAGAGTTTTAGCAGAGAGATTTATTGCGCAGGTTCAGAAGCAATAGCAACAAGCAATTCTGAACCCCGAGGGCGGGTTCAGACTTCAGTTTTATACCTTCCTTTTCTTTTCTCAAGAACAAAGGAATACTCATTGAAATACACATTCTAATACATTAGGTTCTTTTCTCATGGGTATACAATGGAGAGTTTGCTACATACATTGTATCCAAGTGCAATGCACATTAGGTTAGTCACATATTACTAACACAGCACTATTCCAGTAATTATGCAGACACATCATTATTCTCATGATTGTTCATTATTCCACATTAGTATTATTGTCATCCTTAAATGCCCCCCTCCTGTAAAAATTCAGAAGAATTGTTCACCTGACACTTCCCCTTTGTCCACAAATATGGAAAAATAGAGAGTGCTGCCTGTGCTAGACTCTATATTATAAAGACTTGCTCTCCTGTAATGTCTTGTCCCTTTGTGCCAAGATAAGAAGAGCCAGATGTTAACAAGTGCATTTTTACAGTAAAAGAAAATAACAAATATAGCCAGAATGTTATGGAAACATTCCAGTCTGTTCCTGTAATGCTTATCTGAAACAGGTCTTCCTTTTTCCCCCTGTTGTGAAGTAAATACAGTTGTCCAACATCATCCTAAAATATGACAATCAGAATATGATTTAATCCAGAAATTAGGATGACGGTGTTGAAATGGCTGGGCTAGATTTTCTCTAGTTAACAGAGTTGGCAGGAACCTGGTTTATTAGACAACATCCAAGGATGTCTGGGAGAGGGAGAAAGGGTCAAAAATTCAAGATGCGAGCCAGGACTGTATAATCAAATTTTTGTTTCCCCATAGCTACCTATGATCATGAAAGTTGGACCTTAAAAAACAAGACAGGAAATAAATCAACCCGTTTGAGCTATGGTGCTGGAGAAGGCTCCTGTTCTGTTTCAGGAAACCCCCTTAGCTAAAATAATAAGGCACACTTATTATTTTAAATACTCCAACACTCCATTGCATTGCTTACGTTGCATCTATATATACACAACACTACAGTCTTGCTACTGCCGTGCTCCCACTCCCCTTCAGCTGCATTACTTAACCCAGACTACTAGGCCTGCCCATGAACTGACAAGGACTGTACATAGTCTTATAAGTATTTGGGAGGACCTCTGGCCCACCCTCATCTTCTCATGGCCGGTGTGTGTGCCTGGCCTGCCAGCTTGCCTGCCAGGCTAGGCAGACCAGGACTTTGTTGCCCCAAAGACCCAGGGGACCCACCCAGCTGCTGACTTGCTGGATCTGCTAAATCCAAGCCAGGGTTCTTGGGGGGGGTGGAATTCCCCAAGACCAGTGGTGGGGTGGAATTCCCCAAGTCCACAATGGACTCCTCTTGGGAGCACTGTCCCTTGAGCCCTAGGCCAGCAGCTGGAGTGGCCTGAGTGCCAGAGGCTGGAGCTGCCTCCATGGCAAACTCCCTTTCTGCGGACTCCCTGTTTGGAGCAATAGCTGAAGCCTGGGGATGTTGGAGAGACCGTGGTCCCCAATCGTAATTGTGGTTCTCCTCCCCCCCAAGAGCTGAGCCAAGAGTGAAAGAGTTGCTGGGAAGCCTCCAGTGTAGTTGGTCAATGTGACATCGGATCACACGACCATCGTCCAAGGCCACTTCGTATGACAGCGGCCCAGAGACCTTGCATACCACTGCTGTGACCCAGAGAAGTCCTGGTCCATAGTTTCTTGCCCAGACAGGATCGCCCACTTGTAGTCTCCTAGGTGCCCGCGGCTGTGACACCTGTGAAGCCACCCGGTCTGGGTGCAATCTGTCCAGTTTCATGATGAGGCGGCGACCCCAGCGGAGTTCAGCTGGGCTCCTTCCAGTAGCTGTGCAAGGTGTGGTGTGGTGGCACAGAAGAAAGTCCACTAGCCTGTGATGCCAGGTCTCTTTAAGGCATCCTTGGTTGTGCAAACCATTCGTTCAGCCTGTCCATTGGAAGCTGGATGGAACAGTGCAGATGTGGCATGCCGGATCATGTTGGCCTGTAGGAATGCCTTGAATTCAAACGACGTGAATTGGGGCCCATTGTCAGAGACAAGGACATCTGGAAGTCCATGTGCGGCGAAGATCCCTCTCAGCACCTGGATGGTCCTAGCAGTGGTAGTGGAGGAGACAGGCATGACCTCTAGCCACTTGGAATGGCTGTCCACGAGAATTAAGAAGAATTGCCCCTGAAAGGGCCCAGCATAGTTGATATGGACCCTCGACCATGGGGTATGAGTCTCCTCCCACCTATGAACTGGGGCCTGGGGCATCTCTGGCCTTGACTGTTGACAAACAGTGCACCCGTGGACCTGGGCCTCGACGTCTTTGTCGAGCCCAGGCCATCAAAGATGGCTGCACGCTAACGCCTTCATCCGGACTATTCCTGGATGTCCCTCATGCAGAGACTGCAGGACTCTAGTCCTCAATGACGTTGGATTACTACCCGGCTACCCCATAGGACACACCCCTTGAAGGTGGAAATCTCGTGCTTCCTCTGCCAGAAGCTCTAGAATTCTGAGTCTGGACATGTGTCAGGCCATCCAGACAATGCCCAGGTCAGCATGCGTGTTAACGTGTGATCGGTGGCTGTTTCTGCAGCCACGTCCCTAGCACTGAGGGGAGATTCAGGCAAGTCCTGAATAGACAGGATGCGGTTGGCAGATGCTGGATCTGCCTCTATCTGCTGCAATGGCAACCTGCTGAGGCCATCTGCATGACCCATTTCTTTGCGTGGCTTGTGAACTAGTGTATGGTCATATGCGGACAGGAAGATAGACCACCTCAGCATTTGTGGGGATATTATGTGTGGGGTTTGTGTGTTTGTTGTGAACAACCCCAGCAGTGGCTTATGGTCTGTAAAGACCGTGAAGTGGCGGCCATATACGAAGTCATGGAACTTCTTTATGCCAGCCACTATGGCTAAGGCTTCCCTATCTATCTGTGCATAATTGCGTTCAGCTGATGATAGGGTTCTAGAGTAGTATGCTATTGGGACTTGCGTTCCATCAGCCTTCAAGTGACTTAACACAACCCCAATCCCATAAGGGGACGCATCACAGGCGATGCACACTGGCAAGTTCTCATTGAAGTGCGTGAGGACTGCATTTGAAGAGAACATGGCCTTGACCTCTTTGAAGCTCTTTTCATGTGCTTGTGTCCACTGCCAAGGGGCCTGTTTGTCCAAGAGCCGATGTAACGGCTCAGCCACTGCAGCCTTGTGAGGAAGGAATGAGTGGCAAAAATTTAACAGTCCCAGAAAGGCCTGAAGTTCACCCTTGGATTTGGGGCTTGGGGCCTGCTGAATTGCTTGCAGTTTGGATTCAGCAGGGTGGATGCCCTGAGCATCAATGCGGAATCCTAGAAACTCCATGGAGGTAACCCCGATCTTGCACTTGTCTTACTTAAGCTTCAGCCCCGCTTGGCAGAAACGTAGCAAAACGGTTCTCAGCCTTTCAGCTAAATTTTCAGCTGAGTCCCCAGGGATGAGGACATCATCAAAGTACGGGCAAACGCCAGGGATATTTCAGAGCGTTCGCTCCATTACATTCTGGAAGGTGCCGGGGGCCACGTTTACTCCAAATTGCAAACCTTTTACCTTGAATGCCCCCCTGTGAGTCACTATAGTTTGGGCCTCAACTGTTTCCTCATCAACTGGCAATTGTTGATAGGCCTGAGCCAGGTCAAGCTTAGCAAAGATCTGGCCCCCCTTGAGGGAGGCTAGAATGTGACTGACCACTGGTACTGGGTACGAATGCTGCTGCAGCGCTTTGTTAAGCGTGCACTTGTAGTCCGCACAGATTCGGACTTCACCACTGGCCTTCAGTGGCGTAACTATGGGTGTTTCCCATGGACTACTGTCCACAGGCTCTAAGAAATAAACTGAATCAGTTTATCCATCTTTGCATCTATTTTTCCCTTTAAGGCAAAGGGCACCCTGAGTGGCTTGATTCTAATGGGGGCTATGGCTGGGTCTAGCCTCAGAGAAATAGGAGGGCCTTTGTAGGAGCCAGGTTCTGGACTAAACACATCTGCAAACTCCTTGCAGACCCCAGCCAGGCCTGTTGTTTGTACACTGTGTATTCCAGTCACCTGAATTCCCAGGGCCTCAAACCAGTCAAGTCCTATGAGACTCGTACGGTCTCCCCCAACCACAACTACATCCAGTAGCCCCTCAGAATTCCTACACTGCACCTTGAGTGTGGCCTCCCCCCTCACGCTGACTCTGGAATTTTGGAAATCTGTGAGGATGAGGTTTGACGGCCTGAGTTTCACCCGTAGGCTGCTTCTGCTGCAGATCTTGTTAAAGGTGTCTAGGGAGATGATCTATAGAGCAGACTCAGTGTCCAGCTCCATCGACAAGGGGACCCCTTGCAACTTCACGTCAATGTGAAGCTCTTCCTAAGTGGCCTGTGGACCCCCGTTCTAAAAACGCTCCTCCGTGATGTGCAGAAGCCCACCCTGTTCTGGCTGGGGACCCTGGTACCTTTCTGAGGCAATTCTTCTGGGTAACGTTCCTTCTGGTGACCCAAACAGACAGAGGCAATGTGGCCTTGCCTCCCACAGGCCCTGCAGATGGTGGAGCAGAAACGGCAGTCTGCGCGGCAATGGCGGCCTCCACACCCGATGCATTGAGGGGATGATGCTGGCTGGGCCTTCCCTCCCTGAGACCTTCTCCCTGGAGTCTGATGCAGCCAGTCCACTTCCAATTCCGGATCCTGTTCGGATTCTTCATGAGCAACCTCTTGATGGACGATGGCTGGAACTTGAGGGGGCTTGGCGAGCCGCAAGGCCTTCACAGCTCCGCCTGCTGCTTCTTCAATTGAAACTTCCCTCAGGGCATCTTGGAAGATGAGGCCTCCCTTCGCGAAGAGCTTCTGCTGCAACTCCTGGCTTCACAGGCTACAGATCAGCCGATCTCTCAGGAGATCCAAGTCTTTGAATTTGCAGGGCCTAGCTGCTTGTTGCAAGGCTGCAAAAAACTCTGCTGCAAATTCACCAGGCCTCTGGTCCCTCTGCTCGAATGCATGTCGCCAGGCAATCACTGAGAGCTTGGGTTCAAAATGCTCTCAAAGCATCCTCTTCAATTCTGTGTAGGTGATTGATTCCAGTGGTGCTGGGGCAACCAGATTCTCCGCAATATCGAAGGTCTCTTGCCCACACACACACAGCAGCGTGGCAGCTTTGAGGTCATCTTCATGAATTTGATTCACCCGGAGGTAGTTCTCCACCCGGGCCACGTACGAGCTCCAGGGTTCTGGGTGAGCTGTGTCAAACTCTGAAAGCCGGCCTATCTTTGTCATCGTTTCAGCCCAGGAACTTTGTCCACGCCTCTTACTGCAAGGATTGAGAAGGGGGCCCCTTTTCTGAGCTCACCTCCAGCATCTCAGTGCTGGCAGGCTAAGTCAATCTCCAGGAGCCACACTTCTCTGAGCTCCAAGCCCCCCTGTGGTGAGTCAGCTTGGCTTCTTAATCTGTTTGCCTTGCGGGCATCCCACCTTCATCGCCAATGTTCTGTTTCAGGAAAAGCAACGAGTTCCAACAGTCTCCTTTATTGCAAACACCAACAGAACAGGTTTTTAAATGGTGCGGCCCCCTTTTATAGCCCCCCTGCACAATACCTTGCTGGCCAATCATTGCAAAGGATCTTTTCCCGCCGTGCATGTGCACGCAAGGCTGGGAGCAGCCTTTCTTTTTTAAAAAAAATAATTTTTTTATTTTTCCAAACTCTCCCCGATACATATACCATGATATTTATGAGATGTTAACATACATTCTTTTTACATTCATATATAAGATACTTTTAATAAAATGAAATAAATACATACACATGACTTTTGGTGTTGCTCGCCCATTTCCCCTTTCACCGTATCCATGCTCCTTCTTCTCTACCTTCTTTCTCCCTTTCTTCTCTTCCCTACTTCCCTCTTCTCCTCTTCTCTTTCCTTCACCATTCTCCTCCCCTTTCTCCCCACTTCTTCTCTTCTCCTCCAACCTTTCTACTTCCTTCTCCCCTCCTTTACTCTTTTCTCTCTCCTCTCCTTCCTTCCCTCTCATCCCTCTTCAGAGACAATTCAGGGGTAATGTCCGAGCAACTCCTCTCTCCAAATTTCCCTATCTGTATTATATACAATAAGATTAATTTTCTCTTACATTAATACTTCTATTTATCTAACCTTCTCGCTATATACTTCTATAAATATTTATACAACCTCCAGTTATTCAATACTGTGTCGCCTGGGTCTCCCTGGGAGCAGCCTTTCTTGTCCCGGGCATCCACATGGTCTGCCTGGGCCAATCGCTGCAGCCTGTGCCTACCAGCCCAGGACATAACAGCTCCCGCGTATTCCTTGGACAGCAAAGGGGACTAACAAGCAAGTACTGGAACGCATAACACCACAGATGTCACTGGAAGGCAAAATCACAAAATTGCATTCCACTTATTTTGGCCATGCCTTGCAGAGGAAGTCAGTGAAGAAAGCCATTGGGTTGGGAAGAGTTAGCGGTAAAAGGAAACCAGGCCGCCAAAGAACACGGTGGCTGGAGTGGGAGTGGGGGGCACCGTGTTACGGTGGTTCTCCTATCTCTCTGGTCGGTCGCACTCGGTGTTAGTGGGGGGTCAGAGGTCCACCTCTAGGTCACTCCCTTGTGGGGTGCCTCAGGGGTCGGTTCTCTCCCCCCTACTTTTTAATATCTACATGAAGCCACTGGGAGAGATCATTCATCGGCATGGAGTGAGGTACCGTCAGTATGCTGACGATACTCAGCTGTACATTTCCACTCCTGCCCAAATCAGTGAAGCGGTTGAGGTGATGTGCCGGTGTCTTTACTTTTACTTTTACTTTTACTTTTATTAAATTTCTATACCGCCCCTCTCCCGTAGGACTCGGGGCGGTTTACAACCCAATAAAAACATATAATATCAATAAATATTTAAAAATAAATTAAATTAATATTTGTACAAGGCTGTTACTAAAACCTATTAAAAACCCAATTCTAAAACCCAAACAGCCTTGTTTAAAAAAAAAATTTTTTTTAAACCCGAAGAGATCTAGGCTGTGAGGGTCTGGATGGGTGCTAACAGATTGAGGCTCAACCCTGACAAGACAGAGTGGCTGTGGGTGATGCCTCCCACGGACATTTCAATCTGTCCTTCCATTACCCTGGGGGGTAAAGTTATAAACCCCTCGGAGAAGGTGCGCAACTTGGGAGTCCTCCTCGATCCACGGCTGACATTGGAACATCATTTGTCGGCTGTGGCGAGGGGGGCATTTGCCCAGGTTCACCTGGTTCACCAGTTGCGCCCTTATTTGGACCGGGAGTCTCTACTCACAGTCACACATGCCCTTGTCACCTCGAGGATCGACTACTGCAATGCTCTCTACATGGGGCTACCCTTGAAGAGTGTTCGGAGACTACAATTAGTGCAAAATGCAGCTGCATGAGCGGTTGTGGGCCTGCCTCGTCGGGCCCACATTTCATCAATTCTTCGCATGCTGCACTGGCTGCCTATTGGTCTCCGAGCGCAATTTAAAGTGTTGGTTATCACCTATAAAGCCCTTCATGGCATTGGACCAGGATACTTACGGGACCGTCTTCTGCCACATACTTCCCTTCGACCGGTGAGAGCACACAGGGTCGGCCTCCTCCGGGTCCCGTCAGCGAAACAATGCCGTCTGGCGGGTCCTAGGGGGAGGGCCTTCTCTGTTGTGGTGCCCACCCTCTGGAACCAACTGCCCCCTGAAGTCCGCGTTTCCCCCACTCTCCCGGCCTTCCGGAAGAATCTAAAAACTTATCTATGCCGGCAGGCCTGGGGATGACTGTGATTGCGTGTCAATTATGAATGTGTTCGGGGGGGGGTTAAACGTTTTGTAGATTGCTTTTTGATTTTAAACTCTGTGATGTTCTTTTGTTTATGTTGTTAGCCGCTCCAAGTCCTTTGGAGAGGAGCGGCATAAAAATTTAGTTAAAATAAATAAATAAATAAATAAATAAAAATCAAAGCTGACACCAGCCAGAGCATAGAAAAACTCAAGGAAGTAGTTCAAGATCAGAAGTTCCCAAAAGTGCTTCTTCAAGAGGCAACTGGACTTTCTTTCCAGAAAGTTCAGTTGCCTCTTAAAAAACGCACCTTTGGGACAACCGTGACCCTGGATGACTGAGAATCTCCACAAAGATCAGAAGATATGGAGAAACCTGGCTTATAGAATTGCCAAGAATCGGCCATGGTTGAATGGATAACATCACCATTGTCATTACATAGCATACAAAAAGAGGGGAGGGGCTTTGGTTGTGGGTTAGGGACACTATCTTGATTTTTTTTTGACACCCAACCCCAGCCCCCAGCAGACACTGGGTGACCCTGTTCTAGTCCTCAGCTTACAACCACAACTGAGCCCAAACTTTCTGTGGCTAAGTGAAATGTTTGTTCAGTAAGTTTTCCCCCTTTTATGACCTTTCTTGCTACAGTTGTCAAATTAGTCAAACTGTTGTTAAATAAGTCTGTTCACTTTTTTTTTTTTAATTTGGGTTTGTATGCCGCTCCTCTCCGGGGACTTGGAGCGGCTAACAACATATATATAACAATAAAATACAATAAAAAACCCAAACAAAGATATCTAAAAAATACAATAAAAGACACATTCAATTTAACAATCAACCACAATCATCCCCAGGCCTGCCGGCAAAGATGAGTTTTTAGATATTTCCGGAAGGCCGGGAGAGTCGGAGAAATGCGGACTTCAGGAGGCAGTTGGTTCCAGAGGGTGGGCGCCACAACAGAGAAAGCCCTCCCCCTAGGGCCCGCCAGACGACATTGTTTTGCTGACGGGACCCAGAGGAGACCAACCCGGTGTGCTCTCACCGGTCGTAGAGAAGTATGTGGCAGAAGGCGGTCCTGTAAGTATCCTGGTCCCATGCCATGAAGGGCTTTATAGGTAATAACCAACACTTTGAATTGGGCTCGGAGACCAATAGGCAACCAATGCAGCATGCGGAGAGTTGGTGAAATGTGGGCACAACGCGGAAAGCCCACAACTGCTCGCGCAGCTGCATTTTGCACTAATTGTAGTCTCCGAACACTCTTCAAGGGTAGCCCATGTAGAGAGCGTTCCAGTAATCGATCCTCGAGGTGACAAGGGCATGTGTGACTGTGAGGAGAGACTCCCGATCCAAGTAAGGACGCAACTGGTGCACCAGGCGAACCTGGGCAAATGCCCCCCTCGCCACAGCCGACAAATGATGATCCAATGTCAGCTGTGGATCGAGGAGGACTCCCAAGTTGCGAACCTTCTCTGAGGGGTTTATAGATTCACCCCCCAGGGTAGTCGAAGGACGGATAGAAGTGTCCTTGGGAGGCATCACCCACAGCCACTCTGTCTTATCGGGGTTGACCCTTAATCTGTTAACACCCATCCAAACCCTCACAGCCTCCAGACACCGGCACATCACCTCAACCGCTTCACTGATATGGCCAGGAGTGGAAATGTACAGCTGAGTATCATCAGCGTACTGATGGTATCTCACTCCGTGCCGGTGGATGATCCTGCATTGCTTGTCAGACAGTCACAAAAGGGGATCACTGGATCCCGAGAAACTGCAACCGTCATAAATGTGAATCAATGGCCAAGCATCTGAATTTTGATCACCTGACCATGGGGATGCGACAGTGATTGTGTGAAAACTGGTAATAAGCAGCCTTTTTCAGTCCTGTTGTAACTTTGAACGGTCACTAAGCAAGCAAGCTGTTGTAAGTCAGATGTTCAGCTAGAAGTTCTGCCAGATGTTTTGTATTGCCAGATGTTCAGCTAGACGTTCTGGAAATCCTGGAATTGATTGAAAAAAAATTTTAATCAAAGGGGGAAGGTGTTTGTTGTGTATTAGAAGCTCTGCTGTCGGTGTGCACCGTTTGCAAAAGTACAGGTCCTTGTTGTTGTTCCTTCCAGGTTTATAATGACATGTTTTTCTAGCAGACATGCGTACAGTTCTCATTCCAAGTTCTTATCTTCTTGCCTGGAAGGGCCAGAAAATTTGATTCTACCAAATGCACAAACTGGCAACGAAAGTAGGAAGAGAGGCTTCATCATCTGGACCTAATTTATTCCACTTTCTCAGAATGTCTCCCTGGGTGTTATCCTCCCAAGGCCATCTATAAACTCCAGCTTGCCTGAGTATTTTTGTACCTGCTGCACCAAAAGCAATTGAAAAATAAAGTGTAAAGCCCACTCCAAGTGGAGAGTGTCTTGCAATCTGATAGCGGCTGTTATTTATTGCTTCCCTTGGAGTGAAAATTTGCAGTTTACAGGTGTGATTGGGGCTTTCTTTGGCTCCATTTCTCTCAAGCTCTCCTCTATGAGCTTTAAACAATTGCATGAGTGAACCCACACTGGGACACTCAGTTCAGAAGCCCACTACCAATTGGCAATTTAAACAAAGCAAACACTCAAAGAGTACTGTCTTGCAGATACGTTTCCTGTTTCCTTCAGTTGGGTTACAGACAGAGAGAAAAAAATCATCTTCAGCTTATTTAAGTCTCATCCATTGCTACAGAAAACCTAACAGGTGGCTAGCCAGTCTCTGCTCGTAGAATTCTAATTTAAATTTATTTATTTTTTGCGGTTCATTGTTTTTATTTATTTATTTATTTATCTAATTCGATTTCTATGCCGCCCTATTCCAAAAAACTCAGGGCGGCTTACAACATAAATACTAACATATAGAAATCTGACATTAAATACATTATAAAACCCCTAGATTAAAAACCAATCATCCAAAGACAAACTTACAACAGACATACACTGGCTGGGGCAAGGTGTTTGCCTGTCGGCAAAGATGTGTCTTCAATAATTTGCGAAAGGCAGAGAGGGTGGGGGCAGTACGGATCTCCGGGGGGAGTTGATTCCAGAGGGCCGGGGCCGCAACAGAGAAGGCTCTTCCCCTAGGCCCCGCCAGGCGACACTGTCTGGCTGACGGGACCTGGAGAAGGCCGACTCTGTGGGCCCTAACCAGTCGCTGGGTTTCATGGGGCAGCAGACGGTCCCGTAAGTAAACTGTTTTCTGTGAAACAGTTCGAATTCTTGAATTCTTCCTAATACAGGCAGTCCTCAACTTACAATCGTTCATTTAGTGACCGTTCAAAGTTACAACGGCACTGAAAAAAAGTGAGTTATGACTGTTTTTCATCCTTATGGATATTGCGGCATCCCCAGGATCACACAATCCAAATCTGGACGCTTGGCAACTAACATGTATCTATGATGGCTGCTGTGTCCTGGCATCCCATGATCCCCATTTGTAACCTTCCCAGCTGGTTTCTGGCCAGCAAAATCTATGGGGTAAGCCAGATTTGCTTAATGACCACATGGTTTACTTAACAACTAAGTGATTCGCTTAACAACTGGCAAAAAAAGGTTACAAAATGAGGCTAAATTCACTTACTGACTTAATAACAGAAATTTGGGGGCTAGTTGTGGTTGTAAGTTGAGGACTGTCTGTATTTAATCGACATCCTATTCCTTGTCAGTTAAACCTGGGGTCCTGGGTTTGGGCCCTATGAAATGTTAACGTAATAACAGAAAAATAGAATAATAATGTTGGAAGAGACCTTGGAGGTCTTCTAGTCCAACCCCCTGCTCAGGCAGGAAACCCTATTCCATTTCAGACAAGTGGCTGTCCAGTCTGTTTTTAAAAACCTCCAGTGTTGGAGCATTCGTAGTTTCTAGAGGCAAGTTGTTCCACTAGTTAATTGTTCTGTCAGAAAATTTCTCCTTAGTTCTAGGTCGGTTCTCTTCTTGATAAGTTTTCATCCATTGCTTCTTGTTCTGCTTTCAGGTGCTTTGGAAAATAGGTTGACCCCTTCTTCTTATAATAATAATAAAGTTGGAAGGGACCTTGGAGGTCATCTAGTCCAACCCCCTGCTCAGGCAGGAAACACTATACCATTTCAGACAAATGGCTGTCTAGTCTCTTCTTAGAAACCTCCAGTGTTGGAGCATTCACAGCTTCTGGAGGCAGGTTGTTCCCCTGGTTAATTGTTCTCACTGTCAGGAAGTTCTAGGTTGCTTCTCTCCTTGATTAGTTTCCATCCGTTGCTTCTTGTCCAGCCTTCAGGTGCTTTGGAGAATAGCTTGACTCCCTCTTCTTTGGGGCAGCCCCTGAGATATTGGAACCACCAATGACTCAAGTCACGTTCATGGATCTTAAAGAGTGAATAACAAAGTTGTGAGCCCAAGGCAGCCCCAAAAGATGCACATCATTGCTTTGAAGAGGCTGCTGGTATCTCTGAATCATTGAGATGAGTACTGTTGAGTCAGAAAATACTTTATAAGAATGTCAGGCCCCGGAGGTCCATCTAACGCAGCTTTCTATGTCATAGTGAGCAACCAGATGCACTGGGAAGTTCATAAAACTAGAATCTCCAGGAAGCTGCCCATCCCTCCCTTTTGAAAATCATCCTAATTGGCTGCTGCTGCCACAATGACTAGCAGCCAACTTCTCAGTTCAACAGCATGCTGCATAGAAACTATTTCTTTTCTTGATCCTGACTACCATCCCGATTGTACTGTGACTATTAGGCTTCTTGGAACTATTGTTGAGAGTGAAATCATAGGAGAAAAAGAGCCAGGTGTCCGATCTCCCTTGCCATTTTTAAATTTTTCCCATCCTCCAACATGGGAGCAAAAATAGTCCTAGAGGAGATCTGAGGACTTCATGTAGCTTTTGGCCTAAGGATTGCCCGTTTTTGCTCTCAGCCCCACGATCAACACTGGGAAGAGCTAGAAGCCAAGAACAGCCAAATCAGAAGCCAAGGATCGCTTCCAAGAACCGAGAATGGGATGGGGAGAAAGGAAAACACAGAGTGGATATGTGAGCTGAAGGATGGGAAGCTTGTAATTCAGACAAAGAGGCCAGTTTGACTGGGAGCTATTTACAGCTGCGCTGGGTTAAAAGGAAGGAATCTGGAGCTCGGGCCAATGCACAGTAGTTGTTAATGGCGTTGAATCTGGATCATGGAAACCCAAATTCAGTATCATTTATTGAGTTACTTTGGCCAGTCACTGTGTTCCAGTCTAAGAGGGGCTCTTCTTCAGGGGGTAAAAATGAATGAAAACCTGGCCAGTCAACATCAGCTCTCAAAGGAGGAGGATAGAAATGTGGTTAGTTAATGAATCACAGATGGGTAGAGAGCCCCAAATTTATGACCATCCAAGGTTATGATGGCGCTGAAAACAGGGATTTACAACCAGTCCTCTTACTTACGACTGTCACAGCACCTTCACAGTCGTGTGATTAAAAACTGAGGCACTTGGCAACCAGCATGTCTTTATCATGGTTGCCGCATCCCAAGGTCACTTGATCACCAGGGGGCCTCCAACAAGCAAAGTCAATGGGGAAGCTGGATTCACATAATGACGACACGATTCACTTAATGACTGCGGTAAAAAAAAGGCTGCAAAATTGAGCCCCCGCTCCTTTAACAATCACACTGCTGAGCAATGGAATTGATCAGTAGTCAGGGGCTACACTGGAGGACAGTATTGCCTCATTCTTCCTCTGCTCTTTGCTCGTCCAATATTATTGCTGGCCACTGTTGTCAGACCCTATTTCTTGTCTTCCATTGCAACTTCATTCTTCCTACAACTGCTGCTCCCTTTAGTTACGTGCTTGATTATTGCTCTGCCGCTTACCTAACTGGAATGGCTCACTCTGCTGGCAAGGATTGAGTTAATCAGGTATAATATGTTAGTCAGGCAGAAAACATCCTCCCACTGCTTGCTCCCTAAAGTACTTCAATGCTATATGAATGAATTAGGCTCTGTGCATCACTGCTAAATCCCTTTGCACATCTATTATTGACGTGGCAAGGTGAGCGGGCACATTCATCTATCTCCAAAAAGTTCTTTTATGGCAGTGTCAGCAGAGCTGCATTTAAGCTGTGCTGGCAGGAGGGAGCAGGAGGGAACCGACAAAAGTTTGCTTGCCATGCTGGGGTTCCTATTATAACAGGGGTGTCAAATTCAATTTCACTGAGGGTCGCATCAGCATTGCAGTTGCCCTGGGGGGGCAGGTGGGTGTGGCCAGAGTGGGTGCAGCCTACTGGGTGGGCGTGGATGGAGTGAGTGTGGTCTACTGGGTGGGCATGGCCAGTTCTACATCGTTCGCGTCAAGGGTACCTGTGGGGGCCTGGGCAGGAGTGGGACAGATCTGAGGGTCTCTGGCAGAAGGGGGTGGGACCGGGGCAAGTGCCAAGGCATGGTCCACCGGGGCAAGTGCCAAGATGGCCACCACAAAATTGTACATTGGCTCCCGGCCGGCCTGGGCCAGGGCCAAGGCAGCGGGGGCCGTTCCCTCACTGTTTCCAGGATGGCTCCGCGGGCCACATGAAACCAGTTTGCGGGCCACATCCGGCCCCCGGGCCTTGTGTTTGACATGTCTGTATTATAACATCATCATTTTTCTGGATCCAGCAACTAGCATCTCAACTAGCATTCCCAAAGGTGCTGGATTTTCTTGATTTTTTTCCTGAAGATGTTTCACTTCTCATCCAAGAAGCTTCTTCGATTCTAACTAACTGGTGGGGAATCGAAAAGATTTAAACATCTGCAAGAAAAATCAAGAAGGTTCAATTGCCATTTGGAGAAAAGCACCTGGATGACCAAGATGGCTTGGAACATTCACAGACCTCTCTGGTTTCCACGTCTGGTTAAGGAAGTTAATTAACTATCCTTGCATGAAGTATCTTCACACTTCTGCAGAGGTTCATCCATTCTTTTTCCCGCATTCTGCAGCCTTCTGTATTTTTTTTAAAGAACCCTCTCAATATAAACTTCTAAATCTGTACATAGAGGCAAAGTGGGGTATCGCCTCGTTAATAGTAAACATTTCAGCCAAATGCTCCCATGAAGTACTTCCCCGATGCAAAGGAAGCTTCTGAATCTTTGCTACTCCATTGGTGGTGCCATGCTACATCACAGCATCATTTTGCTGGACCTAGGATGGTCTTCTGTGCAGGTATGGTATGTCCATGTGCAGAAGACATTCAGCCAAAGAAAAAGAGTTCAGAAGTGCAAAATAGTCTGCTGGAATGTTTCTAGTTAGAAGCACTGAGACAAAGTGATTGATTTTTGCAAATTCCAATCTGGGTTGGTCACTGGCACCAGAGGATTGCTCTTCTGAACTTTTGGACTCATGCTGGAACCCATCTTCAGGGAACTTCTCTCTGAATGTGGGCTCCAGCAGTAGTCCACAAACTTGGAAGACTAAACCTCTGGTCCTGGTGACCAAATCGGATTGGATCCTGTGACATTATCCTGGGATACATACATTTGCTTTCATTCATGACTGATTTTTCCATTTCAAGTAGTTATCTCTCCAGCTTTGGATCAGTACTGTTCACATTTAAAGCTTTTAAATGTGTGTTTCTTTTATGCTGCCCAAAGCTGTATCATAGCATTGCAGAAGTATGAAACTAAATGGATGGTCAGATTTTGATCTACCATTTAATCTAAAAGGGTAGGATGACATCATTTCACCGACAGTATTTAGAAGGACTGAGACTCCCCAGTTGATTGTCTGATTGATTATGCGATATCAACTCAGTGTCAACTTTTATCAGCCACAGCCACATTTTTTTCCAGGACAATCTGGCCCCAGATTGGTCCTACAAATCTTCCAACGGTGCATCCATTACCGCTGTGGCTAACTCCATCTCTCTTGCGACATTCTTGAATGTGTCTAGATTTGGCTGGCTCAGGAATTCTGGGACTTGAAGTCCACAGGTCTTAAGTTGCCATAGTTGCCCATCTTGCATTAGAAGATCTGTGGAGAGAGAAACAATTAAGATGGCAATCACCCATGCAACCAAACCCCCACCCCTTATTACATATGTTGCATATGCAATATATATTAAAGAAGTAGCTGTGATCAATGACTCTTCTAACCCCCAGCAGAGACTCTGTTATGGATGCTCACTTGTTCTTCTGAACAAGCCCATGTTCTAAGAAATCCAAACTTCCAGCTAACTTAATTTTGCCAGGGAACAAATGTTTGGGCTTTCCTTATTTGAGAAGTACTTCAGTAATCTGACAACAGGAATTATGATTAAGGATGAAGTGCTGTGTTCTTCTTATGTGCCCAGTTTCATCATGGAATCCCCAGATGGAATTCAGATGTTTGGAAGGAAGAACCCCAGTTTCAAAGAACAAAATAAAACTCTGAATATGTTTAGAACATAGCCAATGCTTTGTGGATGCTGGAAAGGAATAATAATTGATAGAATATTTGTAGACCTGGGTTCAACTGTGGGGTCCTTGGGACTTTCTGAGCTTGGTTGTTTTCTTGCAACATTTCATTACCAATGTCCTGGGCACTGATGATGTTCCCTTGTTTGGTAATGAAATGTCTGCAAGAAAACAATCAAGTTCAGAGAGCACCAAGAACCACACAGGGGGAAGAATAATAGACCTGCGTAACAGGAATGGCACTCTGTGTTTCCAGTAAGGCTTTGGTTTAATTTTCAAGGAATGGGAACATAGCTGCATATGTTGCAACTCAAGAAGTCTGGGTTCATATCATTGGCGTTTCCAATGACATCATTTCCATGTACACAAAGATCTGGAAACCAGCCTGTGCGTCCTATTGTTTCAATGATTCACGCAGAAAGCAATTATTTTATAGCAAAGACAACAAACTTTTTTTTGCAGAAAGAGGGCTCAGATAGATTTCTGGCCCTGCTTTGCCATCATGGGAAGGTGATTTTGCTTTTCCATTATAGCCCTGTTAAATCTTAGCAGAGGTACAAAACATCAGTTTGGTTTACTTTTCTCCTCCAAATTTCAAAAATGTCAGCAGGACAAATTGAAGGATTCCAGATGTGTTAGATTCCTGGTGAGGGGATCTATGTGAGCCAGGAAGGCCACCCCATGGGCAAGAATGTGGTTTGAGTTTTGCAGGGGTGCTTGTCTGAGGTAAGCTTGGTGGGCCAGAAACTTTTCAAAGCTGATGAAGTATAGATCAAGCCAATTTTAAGAGATCAAGCCAACTTTGAGGACCATTATTATTATTAATTTAATTTCTATGCCGCCCTATTCCGGAGAACTCAGGGAGAATATCTCATGCAGAATATCTTGAAAAGGGCACCCCAGGAGGAAAGATCAAGGCGCAAACACAAGCATGTATGGACAGATCAGCCCTCTACTGCTCAAGGAAATTCAAACTGTCCCCAAAAGAATCTTATTAGGAAGAATCAGTAAATATTGGGGAAATGAAAAGTATGCCACTTATAGTTTAGAGGTTGAAGCACCAGAAGTTCATGAAGAACTACCAGATGTTCTTGAGACATTTTAGGAAGCTTGTCCACTGTACCTACCATCTCTTGGAAATATCTTTGATAAAATTCTGAAGATATTCTGGGATGCAATTTGTAAACAACAGTTTTGAATAATTCAGATATCCAAGAACTTTTTAGCATATGAGCAATTCAGTCCTCATCAAAGGGACTACTTCTCAATGTTAAGAATGCTTTTTCTTGAACTTTCTAGTAAATTTAATGAAAGCAAAACTTGATAGTTTTATAATGAATTTTTCTCCCAGGTCTTTGTTTTTACAAGAAGCTCCTTCTTTGTCATTCTCTCTGAAGACAACAGTAACAAAAAATTCCCGTGTTTGGGATATAATGGGACTTTGACATCAAAAGCTCTTCACAAGATTTCCCAGAATTTCACTCAGTATGGCTAATGCATTTTATCTAGTGTTACTTGAAAATTTCATTTCTGCCATCTTTCCTCAGCTGAGAAACAGACTGTTAGGAATAGGGGAGTCATCATCATGAGCAACAGTTCATGTTCTTAATATTTAAGCATAGTAAGAATTGCTATCTTATATCATCCAGTGTAATTTTCTATTTGTCTATTCTCAGTTCAGAGTTCAGCTGGAATTACGCTTATTTATGGGGAAAATACATTCTGGAATATAGTGTCAGATACCATCATACACACACACACACACACACACACACACACACACACACACACACACATATTTGAGTGATGTTGGCACAAATGCTTCTTTTAAAAAAAAATACATTTTTTTTAACTTTGTGCCCTGGACCGGAGTTTTGCATAATATGATGGAAAAAATGGTGGGCATGACTGTACAAACAAAGATGGCAGTCATGGTTATATAAAAAATTTGTAATGAGTCACCCAGAGTTGTTTAAGAGGAGTGGCCATATAAATCTTATAAACAAATAAAAACCTTGCACATAAAAAAGGGACGATCTTTGACTGCAGTGTTATGGCTGTCATTTTGACTGTTCTGACCATAACCAATGAATATTTCCATCCTAAAAACCCATGTCCAGCAAGTAAGAGTGAAATTGGTATAGCTAAATTAGATAGATGATAGATAGTTTTATGTTTTCGGGTCTCAGGCATTAAACAAAGACACATAGTGAACATCAAGCTTTCTTTATTGACTTCTTCTTACAACCAGAGATAACCAAAAAGGCACGCAGGACTTTTATACTGTCCTGAACCCGGACAGCATCAGCCAATAGGAATCTGGCTGTTTTCGCACCTTGCGTATGCACACAAGGCTGGCGACAGTCAGTCTGGTCCCAGGCAGCTTTTGGTCTGTCGGGGACTATTTGCAACATTTCTGACATAATAGATAGATAGATAGATAGATAGATAGATAGATAGATAGATAGATAGATAGATAGATAGATAGATAGATAGACAGACAGACAGACAGACAGACAGACAGACAGACAGACAGACAGACAGACAGACAGACAGACAGACAGACAGACAGACAGACAGACAGATGTAATTTGATAGTAGATATAGAGATAGATAGAGATAGGTAGATAGGCTGACAGAGAGACAGATAAATATAGATGACAGACAGACGGATAGATAGGCAATGCCTCTCAGAACTGATGGAAACTGAAATCCTATATATCTGAAAGCTATCTAGACCAGGAAAATGAATTTAAATTCACATGACTCCTTCTTTAAATGTTCCTGGAGCAGCTTGGTTGTTTCTGGACTCAACAGCCAATGCCCAAAGAGACCTATGTAGATGCTAATCTCATTTCATCGTGGCTGTTGAAAGAGAAATCAAACCCTTTATAAGAGCTCTCTTTCCTTCCCCTGCACCTGTTATAAAGAAGAGAGAAAAGACAATACAGGAAAAGAGAAATAGAAAAAACAAGGGTGTCAAAATAGAGGGAGAGATGTTTCTGTCAAAGACAGACTGCCTCTCCAGATCCTCTTTTTGGTTATGGCCCCAGCTACTCTTTTTTTTTCTTCATGTGTTGCACTGAGGGCACTCTGATCAGGATTTGAAAAGTAATAAATGTAGGTAAATATTTAGCAATATAAAATGTGTTCATTCTGAATGTTGGAAGGACGGAGGGAGGGAGGGAGGAAGGAAGGAAAGAAGGGAGGAAGGAAGGAAGGAAGGAAAGAAAGAAAGAAAGAAAGAGAAAGAAAGAAAGAAAGAAAGAAAGAAGGAAGAAGGAAGGAAGGAAGGAAGGAAAGAAAGAAGGAAGGAAGAAGGAAGGAAGGAAGGAAGGAAAGAAAGAAAGAAAGAAAGAAAGAAGAAAGAAAGAAAGAAAGAAAGAAAGAAAGAAAGAAAGAAAGAAAGAAAGAAAGAAAGAAAGAAAGAAAGAAAGAAAGAAAAACTTTCCTCCAGTAATATTGGCTTCCACATTTCCATTGAGTTACACTTCTCTTGGGCAACATCCAGCTAATGGTTACCTGAGCAACAGCTTTATACATTGGCTCCCTCATTCCGTAACATGGTCATCTTGCAGGAGTATCTGGCAACTTTCACAGTTCCATTTCACCAACTGTTCAAGATACACATTTTGAGCCAGGTCTTTGGCTCCCTGTGATGCTATTACAAAGCACAGGCAGTCCTCGACTTAAACCATTCATACCCCTTTGCAAAGAATAGGTGGAGTTTGGTTGGACATTTATGGATATCAGGAGATCGTAAATTCCAAAGACAAGGTGCCATTAAATCAGATGTTGCAAGCAGAGAACTTCAAGATGAAAAAAAGTTCACGTAAAAGAAAAAAGAAGCAGAATTCAATTCTGAATTTGACAGGTTCTGCAATAATCTGATGCCTTTCTTGACTTCTCTCCCCTTCCATCTGCAGTGCTTTTCCATCAGAATCTGCTTAGCATCCCCCTTAATTGCCAAGAACTGGTCATTTTGGCATTGCCAGAGTAATTATTAAAGAGCTGTGGTGGCGCAGTGGTTAGAACGCAGTATTGCAGGCTAATTCTGCCCACAGCCAGAAGTTCAGTCCTGACAGGCTCAAGGTTGACTCAGCCTTCCATCCTTCTGAGGTCAGTAAAATGAAGATCCAAATTGTTGGGGGCAATATGCTGACTCTATAAATTGCTTAGAGAGGGCTGTAAAGCACTACGAAGTGGTATATAAGTCTAAGTGCTATTGCTATTAAAAATTAAATAATGGCGATCTTATCTATTATCCATCCTGAATAATATCTGGCAGAGATATTAGACTTACTTTGTTAACTAAATCAAGCCACGTGAAATGACTGTAAGTTGATTATGAGTAGGCTGCAAGATACTTTCTTAGGCAATTTTAATTTAAAGTTTGAAGGGATTAATTAGATCAGTCCCATGAACATGTTTCTGGAGAGCTGGATCAGCCTACAATAAATTTGATTTTTTCATCGTTAATTTTTTTCAGCGTGAGACACCTTTGACGTAAAAGAGATTTGTTTTGAAATGGAAACACACTTGCTCATGCACACACACACATGTTGATATTAAAAATCATTTTACATCTTGGTATCATCTGTTGCTGATTAATTTATGATGGTGGATAGCAATAAAATACTAATTTCTGGGAAGCTGAACCAAGGATGAAGATGTAAGGAGGAGTTGCAAGCAGTTAGGGACAAAATATAGCTTCGTTTTTTTCCAGCATAAATTTCTATAGAATGAAAAGTTACGAATAAAAACACCAAAAAAAACATTAAACAAAATTAGGAATGATTCAGTGGTAATATGTTCATGGACATTTTAAAAAGTGCTGTTTTTTTTTTTTTTGAGAAGGCATTGAAGGATGTGTCTCAGTAGGACAGCTCTGTCTTAATTTTCTCCACTCTATAAAACTACATTTTATAGAATAAAACTGCTTCCATTAATTGTCATCCCCTTTGAGGAGAGAAAATTTGCCTTGAAACTATTGTACAGAAGAAAATTGAGGTGACATTCTCATGGCTAGAAAGTAGGGGTGGGTATCTCTCTAATCGTTAGTGAGATTTCTATACAACATGCACCACACATTAAATTAGATATTCTAGTTCTGTAGAATAGCATGTGATTTGTAGAATCTGTTGTAAACCAAGCCATCACACTGAGCATAATAGAAATTGTTGGGGCATAACAATGACATGCAAATGTACCGATTGTGTTTTCTTCACACCCAGGTTTAAAACATGTGGCGAATCCAATTACATTGACCAAGGAATACATGTGAATGTTTGCCTGGCAACTATGAAATCAACTCTCCAGTGACCCTTCTGCACTTTAGGAAATACACCATGAAGCATCTCTCCTAATGGATCTTTCCAGAGAGGGATGGCAAGTAGCTCAAGAAGTTCCAAGATACTAATGATGATCACACCCATCGCCTCGACTGTTTTGACCCCTCGGTCTCATATGGATGCCCTTGCCCTTGGACTTCCTCCATCATTTCAAATTATAAAGGAAGATGACCTTTAAAGTTTGCAAGTTGAGTCCCGGCAACTGAGCTTATTTCAGTTAGGGCAGTGGTGGCGAACCTTTTAGAGACCGAGTGCCCAAACTGCAACCCAAAACCCACTTATTTTAAACTATGTATATTTATATGTTTTTTAAATTTTAGGCTGTACACCGCCCCGAGTCCTTCGGGAGAGGAGCGGTATAGAAATTTGAAAATAAATAAATAAATAAATAAATAAACAAACTCATGTATCATCGGGTGCTGGGCGGGCGTGGCTCATTGGGTGGGCGTGGCTTTGGTGGTAATGGCAGATTGGGTGGGACTAAAAAGTTCAATCAATCAATTCCAACTTTGCAAGATCTTTTTTTTTCCTCCGACGAGAAGTTGAAATTGACTGATTGATTGAACCTTTTTTTGTACACGGTGGTGGAGGGCTAAAGCAAAAAGGTTGTATAAAACCCAGCTGAAGACCTAGTACTGGGGCGACGGCGCACGTGCCCACAGAGAGGGCTCTGAGTGCTGCCTCTGGCACCTGTGCCCTAGGTCCGCCACCACTGAGTTAGGGGAATCTGAATAAGCAGAGAATCATTAGAATGTACTAACTCCTAAAATTCTTAGGGGTATTCCCACACCTGTGGGGAAAAATGCATGCGCAGCAAACTGCCGTGCTTTCCCCCCCACAAACCTCATAACCTTTTGATACCCTTTGTCCTAATGAAGCAGCCAGAAGGTCATCCACTTTTGACTTAATGCCTCACCTACCTAAACAGATAATATGCTTAAGTTCCTTCCTATCTCTTTCTGTCTTTGTCAGTTATTTCTCCTTTTGATCAACCTGTATTTGTTTTTACCTGGTCTTTGACCATGTAATGTGTTACTAGAAAATAGTTGCTTATATGAAGGAATTTTCCAATGAAGAAACTTTATGTCAGCATCTAATGGTTAAACTTATGAATGTAAAATGTCAGCATTTAATGGTAAAAGCCTATGTATGTAACAAGTATATAAGAAGCAATAAATGGACCAGGATACTTACGGGACCGTCTTCTGCCACATACTTCCCTCCGACCGGTGAGAGCGCACAGGGTCGGCTTCCTCCGGGTCCCGTCAGTGAACCAATGTCGTCTGGCGGGTCCTAGGGGGAGGGCCTTCTCTGTTGTGGCGCCCACCCTCTGGAACCAGCTGCCCCCTGAAGTCCGCGTTTCCCCCAGTCTCCCGGCCTTCCGGAAGAATTTGAAAACTTATCTATGCCAGCAGGCCTGGGGATGATTGTGATTGTGTCTGTATGATGAATGTGTTTGAGGGGTCTTTTTAAATGCTTTGTCGACTCGGTTTTTGGTTTTTAAATGCTGTGATGTTGTTTTTTGTTCATGTTGTTAGCCGCTCCGAGTCCTTTGGAGAGGAGTGGCATAAAATCTAATTAATAATAATAAAATAATAATAAACTCAGAGTTTGTCAAGCTGTGTCCTGCAGCTTCAAACCTCTGCTCAAGACATGCCTGTGTCTTTTTCTTAGCGTCTTACACACACCATCCTCAGGCTTTCTTCCCCTAATTGCATGGCAATACATTGATGAAGATTATCAATCATTCAGGTAGAATGGTCTGCAAGTTGAGTCATGGCAACTACACTTACCTTCTTGTTAGTTTGAAACATTTCACTGGCCATCCAAGCAACTTCTTCAGTCTGAACAAGTCAGTTAGGGCAGGGGTCCTCAGCCTTGGCAACTTTAAGACTTGGGGACCTCAAGTCCCAGAATTCCTCAGCCATTCCTCCCTGGCTGAGGAATTCTGGGACTTGAAGTCCCCAAGTCTTAACGTTGCCACGGTTGAGGACCCCTGAGTTAGGGGAATCTGAGTAAACAGAATCGTTGGAATGTACCAACTCCTAAATTTCTTAGGGGTGTTCCCACACCAACCATAGGGTTTCTTCCCCTAACTGCATGGCAATATGTCGATGAAGATTATCAATCATCCAGGTAGAGTTGTCTGTAGGTTGAGTCTTGGCAACTGGACTTACTTTCTTGTCGGTTTGTTCAGACTGAAGAAGCTGTTTGGATAGGTAGCAAAATGTCTCGGAACAACAAGAAAATAAGTCCAGTTTGCCGTGACTCAACTTCCAGACAACTCTGCCTGGATGACTGAGAATCTTCACTCACGTATTGTATCACCTTTAAAAGTTATTCTAAATAGGTTGTGCGCCCTTTGAGAAAGGGGTAGAAAAGCAGCCACTTTTTTTCCCCTACGCTTTTGAAAAATTGGAAGGATATTTTAGGCACAATTGTTTTTCCCCCGTATTATGTCTGGCATAGGTTTGCTCCAAATTACAACAATGATTTCTAAACACTGCTCTGCTTTCCATTTATCTACACTATTACATAGTTATCTGATCTTCCAGAGAGGACAGTCTAAATTGAAAAACCAAATCAAAACAAAGTTCTTGAATTGAAGATAATTTAGCTCCAGTGGATGGGAAAATGAGAGAAATCACAAAGGCTTCGAAGTGATGGAAAAATGCAGAATGGAAAACAACAATGCTAGATGCTATCCATTACCTCCAACAAGAAAACTCAGCTAAAAACCCTCAAGAGAAATTAGAAATAAATTCTCAAGTGTTTTGAGAATCAGGTGAAGATTGTTAAGGGATGACCTTTTGAGAAACTACAAGCCAGCCCATTAGTAAATTCTGAAAAGCAGAAATATACAGAGTGCAGCAAAAGATAGCATAGCATTCAATTTCATAAAGATACTACCACTGCAATCCTAAACAGAACCATTAAGCCTGCTTTGTAAAACACATCAAGTTTTTTTTTTAAAAAAGGACATCAGTTACTTGAAATGAAACCCTAAGTTTTTAATTCAAAAGCTGGGGGCCACAGGAAAGGCTCTTCTCCTAGACCAGGGGGTCTTCAAACTCGGCCCTTTTATGACTCCTGGACTTCAACTCCCAGAATTCCTCAGCCAAGCACGCTGGTTGAGGAATTCTGGGAGTTGAAGTCCATGAGTCATAAAAGGGCCGAGTTTGAAGACCCTTGTCCTAGACCCTACTAGTTGAAATTCCTTGACAGATGGGATTCACAGCAACCCCTTCTGTCAGAGCAAGTGGGGTAGGTCAATCCCATTGGGGTAAGACAGTTCCTCAGATAACAGACCCCACATCATGAAAAGCAAGACATAACCAACACCTTGAATTCTGTACCAACTGCAGTTTCCAAATACTATTCAAGGCAGTGCTTTTTTTGTAAAAAGAAAAGGGTGCCAGAACTCACACATGTCATACAACCCACCTTGCCTACCCTACAAGGTTCCATCCAAAAAAGATGCCGGAACTCCATTGTGGGTGTTCTATGACAAAAAAAAGTTCTGATTCAAGGGTAGCCCAATGTACAGCACAGGGGTCTTCAAACTTGGCCCTTTTATGACTTGTGGACTTCAACTCCAGAATTCCTCAGCCAGCATGCCTGGCTGAGGAATTCTGGGAGTTGAAGTCCACAAGTCATAAAAGGGCCAAGTTTGAAGACCCCTGGTTCAGCACACTGCAGTAATCCAAAGCTTGAGTTTAGCTCCACTCCAGGGAATCTTTGCCTTTTAACACTATCAGGAAGGCAGGAAGTCAACGTATTCTACCTTAAGCCATTACATAATTGTCACAGAAAGTGATCACATGGAAAGATAATGCACTGCATTGCCAAGCCTTGCTCTCCACCCAGAATTCCATGGGGCTGTAGCTGAAGAATTGCCACTATGAGGAAACATAAGCCCCAACCAAGAGATCCACCCAATTAATGAGATTGAACTGAAGTTGAACCAATATTTGTCAGGGACAAGTTTATGTATGTAGACTCTAAAGTAACAACTAGCAACCCAATCTTGCCACTGATCTCTATCCCCGGTCTCATTAAAATCTTTTTCTTGTCTGCTAGGTTTTATAGGTAGTCCCCAACTTACAAACATAACGGAACCCCAAATTTCCATTGCTAAGCAAGGCAATTGTTAAGTGAGCTTTGCCCCATTTTGCGATCTTTTTTTGCCACAGTTGTTGAGCAAAACATTGCCATTGTGAAGTGAATCATGCAGTCTTTAAGTGAATCTGGCTTCCCCCATTGACCTGCTTGTCGGAAACTGGCTGGGAAGGTTACAAATAGTGATCACATGACTCCATGATGAATTCTGTGTGTGTCCAATCACACTTGGACAATAAAGAATTCTGCTCTGTTCCGTTCCGTTCCGTTCCGTTCTGTTCTATTCTATATTATGCATTTCCCTGACTGCTGCATAGTTTTCTGTTGTTTTTTTTGAAAAGAGCTTTCTCCCTTTAACCTTCACTGAAAGCAGTGCTACGTGGGATGAGTAATTTACATTTTGTGACATGAGAACATTGTTTATAAATGAGCCGTGTTTATAAATGATTCTTGATCTAGGGCTGAGCAGTGAGGTGGCTGGTGATTCCGAATAGATCAGACAGTAAAATCAAACAGGGATTGCAAATGTCACTTCCATTGGTGGAATCAAAGTGATGCTTTGAATCATTCTGAATGGGAATGCTTGCACTGCGTAATCATTGAGTAACAGTATGTTTCAGGACTTCAGTGACTGTTTTATTACTAAACGTTTTTAAAAAAACAACAATAGATCAAAAGAAAGAAGCTTTTTCCTCATGTTTTGCTGCTAGATAGGCAATGGGGCATGCTCAGTTGAAACCATAGATTGTCCTCCATTTTTGTTTCCTTGGTAGAAGCATCAGCAGATCATCACGCCAGAGAGTTATTACAAGTAGTTCTTGACTTACAATCACAATTGGGACCAGAAATTTTGTTGCTAAGGAAGGCGGTTGTTAAATGAGTCACAGCTGATTTTATGATCTATTTTGCTATGGTTATTAAGCAAATCACTGCAGTTCTCATGTGAATGATGCTTGTTGTTGTTGTTAGTTGTTAGTTGCGAAGTTGTGTCTGACCCATTGCGACCCCATGGACAACGTTCCTCCAGGCCAGCGGTTCTCAACCTGTGGGTCGCGACCCCATTTGGGGTCGGACGACCATTTCACGGAGGTCGCGAAACACCGCAGTCCGCCATTTTTTTTGGTCGGCCATTTTTTTTGGTCGGCCATTTTTTCCCCTTTGCGATGCGGGCCGTCACGCCGCACATGCGCAATGCGGGCCCGCCATTTTTTTTTGGGTCGGCCATTTTTTTTTGGTCAGCCATTTTTTTTGGGTCGGCCATTTTTTTCCCCTTTGCGATGCGGGCCGTCGCGCCGCGCATGTGTGATGCGGGCCCGCCATTTTTTTTTTGGTCAGCCATTTTTTTTTCTTGGTCGGCCATTTTTTTTTCTTCTTTGCAATGCGGGCCGTCGCGCGCACATGCACATATGCGATGAGCCCGGCCGGGGTCGCGCACCGGAAAAGGTTGAAAAGGTTGCTCCAGGCCTTCCTGTCCTCTACCATTTTCTGGAGTCCATTTAAGCTCACGCCTACTGCTTCAGGGACTCCATCCAGCCTCCTCATTCTCTGTCATCCCATTCTTCTATTGCCCTCAATCTTTCCCAGCATTAGACTCTTCTCCTGAGTCCTTCCTTCTCATTAGGTGGCCAAAGTACTTGAGTCTCAACTTCAGGTGAATGATGCTATTGTTAAGCAATTCCGGCTTCCCCATTGACTTTGCTTGTTAGAAGCCAGTTGGGAAAGTCACAAGTGGTCGTCACGTGACCCCAGGATGCTGCAATCATTAGAAATACATGCTGGTTGTCAAGCACCTGGATTTTGTGATTGTGGGGCCATCATGTGTCCGTGGGGTTGGTGCAATGGTTGTAGGTGCAAGGACCAGTGTGGTAAGTCACTTTTTCAGTGCCATTGTAACCTATACATCTACATGTGGTTCTAGCTAGGGATGGTGATGCTGATATGGATATAGATTGTGACAGGGATGGGGCTGTCAATGTAGTTGTAGGTGTAGATGTACATGAGCATGTGGTGATACGTACATGGTTATATTGTGGATGTGGCTATCACAACAGAAGCAGCATGCATGTATGCATGTGTACAGACGTATGCACATACATATGTGTATATCCCTTCTTGCTCCTACGTGTCGTGCATCGGAGAAAACAGGAGATTCAGGCCGAATAAGTATAAAGATTTATTGCAAGCTTAAGCTCTCTACAAGAATCTGGCTAACTGACCTGTTAAGGCAGTGGTTCTCAACCTTTTTCAGGTTGAGACCCCACTTGCACTGCCCATGCGCACCATGACCCTGACCCGGGCGTGCGCGCGCGCAACGGGCCGATCCACGCATGTGCAGCATGCGCGCGATGAAAACAAAATTAAAAAAAATGAAATAAAAAACAAAAAACAAAATGGCAGACCGCGACGGGCTGATCCGCGCATGTGCGGTGCGCATGCGACAGGCCAAACCGCGCATGTGCAGCGCACGCGTGCCGAAAAAAAAATTAAAAAAATAATAAAAAAATGGTGGACCGCGACAGGCCGATCCACGCATGCATGGCGCACGTGCGACGGCCCGAACCGCGCATGCACAGCGCGCACGCGACAAAAAAAAAATAAAATAAAAATAAAATAAAAAATAAAAAAAACAAAATAGCAGACTGCGACAGGCCAATCCGCGCATGCGTGGCGCGTTTGTGACGGCCCAAACCGCGCATGCGCGGTGCACGCGACAAAAAAAATAAAAAAAATAAAAAAACATTAAAAAAACAAAACAAAATGCGGACCACGGTGTCCGGCGACCCCCGCAAAACGGTCGTTCGACCCCAAATGGGGTCGCGACCCATAGGTTGAGAACCGCTGTGTTAAGGGAAATACAGGAAAGATAAGAGAGGCAGTCAAGATGGGCCGGAATTAGATCTCTTGTGGATGCGAAGGGACTAATAACTTAAGGCTCATTTGGCCCCTCCCTCAGTCTCAGCTTGGTCATCTCCTACACCAGGGGTCTTCAAACTTGGCCCTTTTATGACTTGTGGACTTCAACTCCCAAAATTCCTCAGCCAGCATGCCTGGCTGAGGAATTCTGGGAGTTGAAGTCCACAAGTCATAAAAAGGCCAAGTTTGAAGACCCCTGTCCTACACCATGTGTGGCCCTGTCTCTTGGGTCCTTAACGAGAGACCTGGAAGTTTGAGTGTTCTGTGCAGGATCTTAGCTGTTCCTAACTGCACTCTTCCGGACAGATAGCTCTGAAGTTTGATCCTGGGATCTGTTGAAACCACTCTCCCAGCTTAGGAGACACAACCGCGAGTGCTCCTATCACCATTGGGGCTTTTTCAGTCTTCACATTTACATCTTCTCTAGGTCCTCCTTCAGGCCTTGGTACTTCTTCAGCTTCTTATACTCCTTCTTCCTAAAGCTGATGTCATGTGGCATCACTACATCTATCACCACTACATCTATCTTCAGGTCTTTTTGCTCTCCAAATTCAAATCCCCTAAGGGGATTTGCCCCCACAATGGGATTTTCTGATGTATTTTAGCAGGAAATGTAGATAAGGGAGACTTTAAAAGTCAGCTCCCTCCTAAGTATATCCATGTACTCCGATTGTGTTGGCGATGTCCATTTTGTTCTCCAAATTCATTGAGACCTAATCCTAATTGGATTTGCCCCCTTATAGGATTTTCCCATGTAATTTACCAAGAAATGAAGATAAGGTAAGATCGAAATGTCAATACTATATTTTGGGTTAGTACTACCACAATGACTGTGTCAAGCCCCACGGGGCTTGCCAATCACTGGTGGGGGGGGGGTGATCCGGAGCACAACCGGCCACCGCTGCACCCAGCCTCCTCGTCCCAGCCGGTGCCTGAAACCGCCGAATCTTGCCGTACCGCCGCCCAGCTGATCGTAGGATGCTGCCGATCTTGCTGCACCACTGGCCAGCTGATCGTCGGATGCCGCCGAGGCGTCGCTGAGCCCAGTTGGCGTGCGGAGCCCCCCGACAACCAGACACCGGGGGACAAAGAGACCTGGCAGCCGCCACGACCGTCCCAAGTGGAGCCTGAGTGAGGGGGGAGAAAGCCCCAAACCAGGAAGCAGAAACAAACACTGGGGGGTGCAGAACAAAGCGAGATGGACGCAAACTTACTAGAACTGCCGGACATGAGCCGCAGAGGGCAGGGGAAGCCTGGAGACAGCTGGAGCATCACGCCGGCGGAAGGCTCCATCTTGGGCGGATGGGAGGCAGGATAGCAGGGCGGGGCTTGGCTGGGAAAAGGGCAGGGCAAGCCAAACGGACCTTTAAAGACAGCTGGGTGGATGGTGGTCAGTGGGTGGAGGGTGGGGATATGGGCTTGGCACTGTTATATGAAGCACTGGGAGCAAACCACTCCCAGTGCTAACTTTGTCTGTTAAAGAATAAAGACCTTCATTTGCACCACGTTCCTGCGTTCCTGGTTTATTTTCTCCTGGACGATGACGGACGGCGTGACAGACTGTTGATTGGCCAGTACTACCATGATGTCGGTTTTTTGACCAGCGCCACTACTACTACTACTACTACTACTACTACTACTACTACTACTAATAATAATAATAATAATAATAATAATAATAATAATAATAATGTTGGAAGGGACCTTGGAGGTCATCTAGTCCAACCCCCTGCTCAGGGGGGTTGGAAGGGAATTTTTTATACAGCGCTCATATTCATTCCACCTTTATTATAAATTATGTTTAACTCTTTTCTCCTCACAGCCGTCCTTGAGCAAATATCTGATGGTGTCATTCCACTAAAATTTCTCTTGAGGGCAGATTCCCTCAGATTAGCATAACTGCTTTCCTGCTTTTGTTCCTACCAAGTTTGCTCTGACACAGAGGAACTCTGCCTCTAAATTTTAATAGACAAGGACAGAGAACTAATAATAAATCTGCCCCATATTTGTTTCCCTCAAGTGAGGGAAAGTCTTTATTATTGCTTTCGGAGGGGCAATTTGAATAAAAATGTCTAGATGGCAGAATGCTTTGTAATGAATGAGACTCAAGTTGTCCAAATTCAGTCCCCGAGTCGATTCCCTTTTTAATCCACTTACAACTTGCCAGCCCCTAAGCGCTGAAATGAAAACGGGCTTGCTTTATTGTCATCATTATGCAATACCTTTAAAAGAGAGGATTAAATAAAAGACCCTCCGAAGACATGGAATTATGGAGGCAATTGGCAGACGCTGGCTGTGACTGTTCCTATGCCAAAGGCTTCTCATGCAAATAAGAGGCTCCACCAGAAGGCAATAAATCACTGTGCTTCAGTTGCGCCACCCTTACCGAAAGATGCCACATAAACTGTTTTCTAATGCTTCTTGAGTCTTATTCTGTTTGTGATTGAACGAAGGGTACCAGATCAACAGTGCAAAACTCCAGCCAGCCACTAGATGGCAGCAAAGACATAAAGAAAATGGACTCTTTGCCCCCATCTAGTGTCTGTCCAAATATTTTCAAGATCTAGTAGCTCTAATTGAGCTGGACTTTTTATTTATTTATTTTATATGCTGCGCACCTCACTGTCAGATGATTCTGGGTTATTATTCTGGGTTTCTCTTACTTGAGAAGTTTCATCAATGTTCTGTTACTATTGGATGCTCCTTTTGGATGGTATGTTTTTCTTTTAACTTTAATATATATTCAAATGATTTATATGTTACTTTTACGTACAAAATATATGATGTCTCCTAATCTGTGACCATCCAAATTTTGCTGAATTGTAACACCAGGTATTTCTTTCCATTGGCTACGTGATGAGTCTTACTGAGAGCAGCAGCTGAGCGACATTTGAAAAATCTCAAGTGCTACATTTCCTTTGATCTTTCTCCATCACAAGCAGGAGAAGGTACAAGCTAGGAGCCTCTGATGCCATATAAGCTGTTATGATGGTTTAAGCTATGACTTTCTTTTCTTAAAGCCAAAAATACAGGCAAATCTGAAGCTGCAAAGCCCTGCTCCCACAAAAGATGAGGAAGCAAGAGAGAGATGGACTTCATACAAACTTCCAAAACACACCAAGGCTTCCTCTAGTTGTCATTTACCATTACACCATGATACAACAATTAGACTACCACACACACACACACACCATTAGACCCCAATACAAAGATGAGATTCTATGGTTACGTGCATAAGCAAAACTCATGATTCATGAAATGGCATCTCTGCTCTGGAAGGCGCTTCCTTCCTGTCTGAAACCATCTAGTCCAGGGGTTCTCAACCTTGGCCACTTTAAGACTTGTGGACTTCAATTCCCAGAATTCCTCAGCCAGCAAAGCTGGCTGAGGAATTCTGGAAGTTGAAGTCCACAAGTCTTAAAGTGGCCAAGGTTGAGAACCCCTGATCTAGTCCATCATATGAGATGGGATTTTTATCCAGCCTTGGATCAAATTTGGGTCCCCATTTCTACTTTAGTCTGAAGGCCTAGTTCAGCCTCCCCAGATCCAGTCTCCTAGGATAGGAGGATAACCAGATGAACAGGAAGAAGACTTCAACATTGAGCTACATTGCCACGACAAGTGATGGATCTCTTTCAGTGAATGTAAGGAAGTCAACAGCCAAGTATTTGGACTTCTGTGCTGAGCGGGGTTGGACTTGATAGTCTCAGTGAGTGCTTCCCACATTTTGAGTCTATGATTTTAACATAGCACATTGTTGAAGTCTGGTCTGGATTTCACTCCCTTTTCCCTATTCTGATTCGGTTCCTACTGTGTTTTCCCCAAAAGTAAGGCCTACCCCGAAAATAAGCCCTAGCTTGAGTTTTTTTGGGGGGGCTAATATAAGCCCTACCCCAAAAACAAGCCCTAGTTTGGGGGCAAGGCACACACCTAAAAATCAATAAGGGTGGGGGTGGGGTTATGTATCTGCCCCACACACACCACACCCACTCGCCTTGCAGCCAGGCCTCTCTTCACCGGCCCACTTCTTTTGTGGCATCTTCTGCAGCCAGGCCTGCATTTCTCAGTCACGGGGCTTCCGAAAAAGCCTGACTGCAAAATGCAGACTGGAATGCAGCTGCAGAATGAAGCTTCGACTTGCTGAGCGGGGCTGTCAGTGCTGGAGGTGAGTAAGACATCCCCTCAAAATAAGACCTGGTGCCTTTTTTGGAGGCCAAATAAATAAATAAATAAGACTTGGTCTTATTTTCGGAGAAACACGGTAAGAGCCGTGGTGGCGCCATAGTTAAATTACAGTATTGCAGGCTACTTCTGCTGACTGTCGGCTGCCAGCAGTTTGGCAGTTCGATCCTGACTGGATCAAGATGGACTCAGCCTTCCATCCTTCCGAGGTTAGTAAAAATGAGGACCCAGATTGTTGTGGGGGCAATAGGCTGACTCTGTAAACTGCTTAGAGAGGACTGTAAAGCACTGTGAAGCAGTATATGTCTAACTCAGCGGTTCTCAACCTGTGGGTCGGGACCCCATTTGGGGTCGAACGACCATTTCACGGGGGTCGCCAAACAATGTAGTCCGCCATTTTCCCCCTTTTCCTTAGCTGTGCTACTCCCTCTTATTCTATTGGCTTTTGAAAGCCAATAGAATAGACTCTCTTGAATAGAGTCTAATTCTACTGGCTTTCAAAAGCCAATAGGAATTGTCCAGGCTGTCTCTGCCCTGCTGAGCCCGCCAAAAGTTCTAGTCTGCAAACGGTGCTGCAAGTTGTCTGCAGCAAAGGCGAGCGGTCCGGAACTTTCCACCCCTCCCTGTTGAGCAATTACTAAAAATGTAAGTAAAAGAGGGCCAGGGGTGGGAGGCCGGCGGGTGCAGGGAAGGTTGCTGGAGCGCGTGGGGCCCGGCGGGTGCCTTACCTCCCTTGGACTGGGCCAGCTGGTGGCCCAGCCAGTGGTCGCCTTGCGCCGTCGCTGTCCCTTGCCAGCTATGCCTCGGCCGGCACAGGGGGCGGCACCACGCATGCGCAGCACTCCCTGGCAGGGGAAGTCCTCGACTTACGACCGGTTGGGAAGTCCTCGACTTATGACCGGTTGGGAAGTCCTCGACTTACGACCGGTTGGGGTCACGGCATTAAAAAGGTTGAGAACCACTGGTCTAACTGCTATTGCTATGGTATCCTGCTTCTGTGTACATATCCAAATCTTTTAGCTGCTTTGTCTTTTGACCTTGGTCAATTTTTACGGTGTACCCGCTACATGAACTTTAGTTCTTGTTTAGTGCTCTTAACTTGGACAGTCTGGTTTAACTTCTCATCCTTGCTAACCAGTGGTGGGATTCAAATATGTGAACAAGCAGTTCTCTGTGTGGATGCTGCTTCCAGAAGTCCATTCTAGGCCTGGGCCACAAAAAATTAGCTACCGGTTCTGCCGAAGTGGTGCGAACTGGCTGAATCCCACCACTATTGCTAACCTCAGCAACCTTAATCTCTTTTGCCTCAGCAGCTGTTATCTGAAACCCGGCTTCATCCATCTCTAACCACAAAACCAAAAACAAATATGTGTATAGTTTGTTTGTTTTTTTAAAAATACTGCTAGCAAATGGAGACCACTTTCCCCCACACCCCAGTCTGCTGATCTCCACAAATATATTGTGGTGCCATTGGTGATTCATTAATTGGCAAACACTGGGTTGCTATAAGAATGCAGGAAATGTTGGGGATTTTTTTGTTGTTGTTCTTGTTCAACAAGTTTTTGAGAAGTTCTTGTACTTTGTTGTAAGGCCTCACTACAGAATGATTCCCTGATCTCATTTTTAACTTAAATAGGCAACATGGAGAACTAAAAGTAGGACTGGTAACATACTGTTCAGGATTCTAATTATTCCATGTTATATGTTCCCCTGAATATTTTCCATTCCCGCCCGAAATAATTTTGGAGCCATTGAGCGAATGAAATCTCTATTAGGCTATTTTGGGATAATAAATGCTTCTCCCGTTTTTTTTTTTTAAAGAACCTTAAAGTTGGAAAGTTACTCAGAGGTCAACTAGTCCACCTCTGCTCACTGCGGGATCTGCTAAATGATTTTAGAGAGCTTTTCTTTGAAGACCTTGCAAACTCATGAAAGAACCTGTTCCCATGGTTGACAGCAAGTATTGATTGATTGACTCCTGCTAAAAACTAGCCAGAATCTAATTCTCTATACTTTCAAGATATTGTCTCTGGAGTGATAGAGAACAAGTCATTCCCCTCTCTAAATGATACTCTTTAGTTTTCTGAAGATTTCTATTATTATATTTGTTATATAAACTCCACTTCCCTCCTTGTTCCTTGCTTCCTTAATACCCATCATTTATTCTTATATTGCTGTATTTGCATTGTTTATTCTATTTTTCCATTATTTCCTAATGTTGTTTACACTTCTTTTCCTTTCTCCATTTTTATTGCTGTAAGCTGCCTCAAGTAGCCCCAGGGCGAAATAGGCAGCAAATAAATTTAATAAACAAATATCTCCTCTAACTTGTCTTTTCTGTAGACCAAAGTATCCAGATTTTTTTCCATGTTACAGGCCATAGTGTCCAGAGCCATCACCCCCTTATGGCATCCTCTGAACTCATTCCAGTTTATCAACGACCGTTTATAGCAGCAGTTCTCAACCTGTGGGTCGCGACCCCATTTGGGGTCGAATGACCATTTCACGGGGGTCGCCAAGCATTGCAGTCCGCCATTTTTTTGGTCGGCCATTTTTTTTTGGGTCGGCCATTTTTTTCTCTATTGCGATGCGGGCCGTCGTGCCGTGCATGTGCGATGCGCCCCGTTGCGCCGCGCATGCGCGATGCGGGCCCGCCATTTTTTTTTATTTTGGTCAGCCATTTTTTGGGGGGTCAGCCATTTTTTTCCCTATTGCGATGCGGGCTGTTGTGCCGCGCATGCGTGATGCGCCCCGTCGTGCCGCGCATGCACGATGCACCCCATCGTGCCGCACATGCACGATGCGTCCCGTCGCGCCGCACATGCGTGATGCGGGCCGGGGTCGAGCCCCGGAAAAGGTTGAGAACCGCTGGTTTATAGGCAATAGTGACCAGAACTGCACTCAGTATTCCAATTGGGGCCTGAATAGAGTGCACAATTACTTCCCATAATTTGACCTCTGTACATCCCACATTACAAATCCACAAATAGCATTCACCTTTTTAGCAACTGCATGATTGTTTTGTTCAAGTTTAACTAGTGTTAATTTCCAGGTTCTTTTCACAAGTGCTGCTACCAAGCCAGTTCCCCACCAGTCTTCCAATCCTACAGTTGTGTCTTTTGTGTTTCTCCCAAGACTTTGTCTTGTTTCAGACCCCTGTTCAAAACTTTAAAAAAATCTTCCCTTTCTCTTTTGAAATGTTAGCTTCTCTTTGTTCCATTAATCTGTTAAGGTTTGGGCAGTGGTGGGATTTCTTTCTTTCTTTCTTTCTTTCTTCTTTTTCTTCTTTCTTTCTTTCTTTCTTTCTTCTTTCTTCTTTCTTTCTCTTTCTTTCTTTCTTTTAACTTCCTGCCCCTTCTGAATTTTTCCCCCTTCCAGCTTAGTTTGCATTAGTTTTTACTCTGTTTACCAAACATTACATTAAAATTATTGCTTAAAAAAGTTAATCTTTTATCCAAGGTGATGGTCAGCATTATGAGAGCCTCTAGTGAAATCTGGGCATGGAGAATTACTCCTTATCACACAAGGTTTTTCAATAATGTATTTATGTTACATCGGTGATGTAGAATACATAGTAATGTGCCATTTAAAATGGACTGCTGATCTTTTTGAGAATGCAGAAATGGCTACTACCTCTATGCTGGTTAAAATATATGATAGAACAATACAATAGTATTGAGTACTAATGATATTGGTACAATAGTATTGAGTACTAATGATATGTAGATAATCATCAACCTACACAAAACACCTATAAATGCAGAATGATACATACCAATAAATATAACATACAATCAACATTTAACTAAGGAAAAAGAGTGCCATTCTGAAGAAAAGGTAATTCTGTCATTGGGAGCAGTTAAAAATAACATTTTCTGCTTTATCAGCCGACCCCCAGTATTCCGCTACAATTTTTCTCTCTCTATCTCTACAAGTTGAGACCCGAGAAATGCACATTATAAAACGTTGCCATTTCTGCTCATCGTTTTAAGCTCACAGTATCTCCTAAGCAGCATCTGGCATCAGTTGGTATTTCTCACAGGAAACCAGCATTTGTAAATAAAATCTGATATATAAATATTTCATGATTTTTTGGCATCCAGACAGAAGGTCTTCTGGGATTAGAGCTGAGAGAGATTTCAAGGGAATAGGCAGTTGGAAACGTTCCTTTCCTTCGGATGGAAGTCAAGATGATCTTGTCCTGAAGTCAAATGCTATTAATGACATAAAATGTTGACAGTGTGATGAAGACCTTGAAGCCAAAGGATAGATTTGGGATGGGACTGTTTGTTTATTTGTTTGTTTGGCTTGAAAATAATTGCTTGAGGTAAGAGCAAAGGATTGTTCAGGCTGCATTTCAATCTGAGCAGAAAAAGAAGGGAGGGAGGGAGGAAAGAAGGAAGGGAGGGAGGGAGGGAGGGAGGGAGGAAAGAAGGAAGGGAGGGAGGAAGGAAGGAAGGGAGAGAGGAGGGAGGGAGGAAAGAAGGGAGGGAGGAAAGAAGGGAGGGAGGAAGGAAGGAAGGGAGGGAGGGAGGAAGGGAGGGAGGAGGGAGGAAAGAAGGGAGGGAGGGAGGGAGGGATGAAAGAAGGAAAGGAGGGAGGAAGGGAGGGAGGAAAGAAGGAAGGGAGGGAGGGAGGGAGGAAAGAAGGAAAGGAGGGAGGGAGGGAGGAAAGAAGGGAGGGAGGGAGGGAGGGAGGAAGGGAGGGAGGGAGGGAGGGAGGAAGGGAGGGAGGAGGGAGGGAGGAAAGAAGGGCGGGAGGGAGGAAGTTGATTTGCTCCTATGATTCTCTTGTCCTTTTTGAATCAGTTAGGGGTGTTTTTTTGTTTAAACTAAACTTAATAGGTTTTATGAAATAGAGCTTTTAGATAGCTATGACCTACTTGAGAACAAACATCATTTTGTTGCAGAGGAAAATCCTCTATTTTAAAAATTAAACCATGACGTGAACATCTGTCACTAGGTACATAGCCAGTTTCCCTCTTCCTGACGACTCTAAAATATTTTCAAAGCAATAATTAAAGCTTTGGTGAACTCTCTGAGAGTCCCAGCAGGAGTCAGTGAGAGGGGTCAAAATTGGCAAAATGGCAGTTGGGGCCTTGCAGCTGGAGCCCTGCCCTCATTCTAAAATTTTCAGATGATGGTGATTGTAAGCATCCAGGCAGATAAAGTAGGCAAGATAGAAATTGGCCATTTCCAGGCTAGAAATCAATGTTATAACAAACATTCAACAACTTTTGACAATTGAAAGCTACCAAACATCTCAACACGTTTCCATCAAATGTGTAGGGCAGGTGGAAAAAACCTTGAATCTGAATTCATGACAGAATTAAAAAAATCCTTTATATTCTGGCATTAGAAATAGACAGAATAACAGAATAACAGAGTTGGAAGCGACCTTGGAAGCAGTGGTGGGATTCAGCCAGTTCAGACCACTTTAGCAGAACCGGTAGCTAATTTTTTGTTGCCCAGGCCCAGAATGGACTTCCGGAAGCAGCATTCACACAAAGAACTGGTTGTTCACATATTTGAATCCCACCACTGGGCCCTGCCCAAAAATGGGGATCACGTGACCCCAGGACACTACAACCATCACAAATATGAACCAGTTGCCAAGCATCTGAACTTTGATCACGTGACCATGGCAATGCTACAATGGTCATAAGTGTTGTGGGAAGAATCCAGAGAAAAAAAATATTTGGGGGGAATATTAAATATTAAAAAGGCAGAATATATTTCCCCAAAGGAATAATGGAGAAGATCTTTTAAAAAAAAAAGATAAAAACCAGCTGCAAGCAGAAACTAAGCCAGATATGTCAAACACAAGGCCCGGGGGCCGGATGCGGCCCGTGAAGTGGTTTCTTGTGGCCCAAAGCCATCCTGGAAACATTGAGGGAACGGCCCCCTCTGCCTTGGCTCTGGCCCAGGCCAGCTGGGAGCCAATGTACAATTTGATGGTGGCCATCTATGCTGAAACGCATTCAGTCTTAGCTCCATAAGCCCCCCCCCTCTGCATGGTCTGAGAGGAACAGTGAGGCTCCTCCAGTAGACCATGCCTTGGCGCTTGCCCTGGTCCCACCCCCTTCTGCCAGAGACCCTCAGATCTATCCCACTCCTGCCCAGGCCCCCACAGGCACCCTTGATGTGAATGATGTAGAGCTGGCCACACCCACTCCATCCACGCCCACCCACTAGGCTGCATCCACCCTGGCCACACCCACCTGGCCCCCTGAGGGCAACCGTAATGCTGATGCGGCCCTCAGTGAAATTGAGTTTGACACCCCTGAACTAGGCAGAAGCCAGCTTTTAGAAATGCAGATGTGATCATCCTTTCAGAAAGTTTGGAGCCAGGAAGCTAGAAGCTGACGAGATTAGAAAGACAAAGATCCCTAGAATCAACAACCCCTTGCCCAAGAAATCCAACACAGGAAGTAAGCCATCAGCCACAGCCACAGAGAAGCAGGATGTTCCTTTGTGAACAGGGAAAAGCAAAAATAGCAAAGAGGGCCCACAGATTGCTTATAGCTTTCCAGCCTCAGTGGAAACTACCTGGTGTTAAATCTTTCCCAAGTGAAACTCTTAACCAAAACCTGTGACAGTTGCTTGGACCACATTCCCGACGCCCTTGTAAAGTCAACGCTGGTATGAAAATGGGAGACTTAAGCTGGATGTGGGTGTCAGTCAGAAACCTTCATCTCAGCTTTTCCTGAACCATCATACATTCTTGAAAATGCAGAGACCCTATAGATTATGTAGGGGTGGAGAAGGAGAGAAGCAGCTTTTGAACACCATTATTCGCTTGGAGGACAAGTAGTCCTTGACATAACGACCACAAACCCAAGTGAGACAATTGTTCAGTGAATTTTGGCTTATTTTACGACCTTTCTGGCCACAGTTGTTAATAGAATCACTGCAGCCATGTGTCCAAAGGGACTAATATTTTAATTGTAATGGTGAGATATTAAGACTGTTTGTAATTTGTTAAGCCCTTGTCAAAAGGGGATTCAGGTAGAGTTAAAAACAATGTGTGTATATATGTGATGGATAATGTGTAAGCATTTAACATGTGATCCCAACTGTGGAAGAAGTATGTCACTTCTGAAACCAAAAACCCTCACCCTGGGTTTAAACAAGAGATGAATGCCAGCCACAAGATTCAAGTCAAATCTGGATGTCAGTTTGTCCCTATCTAATTCCCTACTGGCCCTCTGGAATGAACTTATTCTCATTCAAAATTCAAATGCAACTGGCATGTATTTATGACGGTTTCAGCATCCCTGGATCATGTGATCACCACTTGTGACTTTCCCCACTGATCTCCCCCAAGCAAAGTCAGTGGGAGAAGCTTAACAACCACATGATTCAACAGCCGCAATATTTCAATTAAAAGTGTCAAAGAATATGATCCACTACAGTCTGTTCCTCACGGCTGTGCTAATGTGTATTTTTCCTGTCCCAAGTCAGCAATATATATATACCAGCATAGTTTGCATTGTCTGCATGGCCAAACTTTAACTTGGCTAAGTAATGAGGCTTGAAAATGGTCCTGCCTATAAGACAATTTAAGGGCAATGAAGCGCAGATGATTGGATTGTTGGTGTTCTCTGAGTTTGCTTCTTTTCATGTAGATAAGGGGTGTCTCATCTTGGCAACTTTAACACCTGTGGACTTCAACTCTTCATGCTGCGTGGGGAATTCTGGGAGTTGAAGTCCACAAGTCTTAATGTTCCCAGGCTTGGACACCCCTGCTATAGAGATTTCATTGCCAGACTAGCTAACTTCCTCAGTAGATGGAGGAATCAGGTTTGCTGACTGTTAATATGTAGTCGCTTGTCATATAAAGAGCCAACAGACTCTGCTTCCCCATATACTGACGATTTATGTTAACACAATGGTGGTAGCACAGAGCACACATACACACACACGCGCGCGCGCATACACAAAAAAACAACAACCGCACAACCCTGAGTTATTCCTATTCTCCATTATCGCAAAAGGAATTGTCTTCTCATTTCCTTTCCCAGAATGGAAAATCTGGTGGAAAAAATACCACCAATGGCTCACCATAAAATGTGGTGCAGGTCTGGATGGCAGAGGACTATTGTAATGGACTTAAACTGTAAGCAGGGGTTGTTTACATTACTTCAACTGCAAGAGGGATCTTGGAATCCTAGTGGACAATCACTTAAATATGAGCCAGCAGCGTGCTGTAGCTGCTTAAAAAAGCCAACACAGTCCTAGGCTGCATTAATAGAGGGACAGTATTAAGATCACGTAAAGGGTTAATATCATTTTATAATGCCTCGGTACGAGCACACATGGAATATTGCATCCAGTTTCGGTCGCTACAATTTAAAAAAGATGTTGAGACTCTGGAAAGAGTGCTGATCAGGCGTCTGGAGGCTAAAACACATGAAAAACGGTTGCAGGAACTAGGGAGGACATGATAGCAGTGTTCCAATATCTCAGGGGCTGCCACAAAGAAGAGGGGGTCAAGCTATTCTCCAAGGCACCAGAAGGCAGGACAAGAAGCAATGGATGAAAACTAATTGAGGAGAGAAGCAACCTAGAACTAAGGAGAAATTTCCCAACAGTAAGAACAATTAATCGGTGGAACGACTTGCCTTCAGAAGTTGTGGATGCTCCAGTACTGGAGGTTTTTAAGAAGAGATTGGACAACCATGTGTCTGAAATGGTTTAGGGTCTCCTGCCTGAGCAGGGGGTTGGACTAGAGGACCTTCAAGGTCCCTTTCAACTCTGTTATTCTGTTAAACATCAAGAATCAAGTAGAGACTAAGTAGAAACAGGATAGCCATATTCAAGTACTTGTAGATCTTTCTTTGCAGAGATGAGTTCTCTCTCTCTTCCAACTCTGTTATTCTGTAATTTTAGGATTCTATAGATTCATGGATTTCTGAACTAAGAGACCCGTAAGGTCTTTTCCAAGTTGTTCCTGTTGCGATCCAAGAAGTCAGTGCATCCTGGCACACACGAGGCAGGTCCATGAAATCTACACAGGCAAGCCAAATGGCAGCATGAAAAGGTATGTTCTCCTGTTCTTCCTACTGCACTCCTGTAAGATCTTAATAAGATAAATGTTTTGCTTTATTTGGCAGGGAAGACTGGTGAAATCGTGAACAGACCCTGGCAGGAAGAGAGTCAAGCACGTAATGGCTTTAATTTCATGTTGGATAATTTCCACAAGCTGTATAAATACTTTTTTTTTAACGGAGAAAATATTTTGGTCTTAGCAAGTTTTGGAAACTAACATGCTTAAGGCACAAAGAAGGGAGTGCTTTTAAGTCCCGGCGGTTTCAGTAAGAAGTTAAAGGTTGATTAATTTTTCCCACTGAAATAAGTGGGATTTAAAAATGCTTCATTTGGATCGGCTTAATTTGGACATTGCAATCCTATTGAGGACCTCTTCGGTGGTAAGTTCACTTCCCAACTCCTACTCAACAACTGTGCTCATGCAATTTGCTAAACCACAAACCTCAGTTAACAAAGTATAGTTGTTGCATTCATATAAGCTGCTGGGACCAGAGGAATTAACTATTAACTATGTTATGGATTAACATGATAGTCTAATTCAGTGGTTCTCAACCTTTTTCAGGTTGAGACCCCACTTGCGCCGCCCATGCGTACCGCGACCCCGACCCAGGGGTGCGCGCACGATGGGCCGATCCACGCATGCGCGGAGCGCACGTGACAGGCCAATCCGCGCATGCGCGGTGCGCGTGCGATAAAAAAAACAAAAAAATTAAAAAAATCAAAAACAAAAAACAAAATGGCGGACCGCGACGGGCCGATCCGCGCACGCGCGGCACGCGCACAACGGGGGGAAAAAACCAACAAAATGGCGGACCGCGGTATCCGGCAACCCCCGCGAAATGGTCGTTCGACCCCAAATGGGGTCGTGACCCATAGGTTGAGAACCGCTAGTCTAATTGTTTAACAGTTTTGACATTAAATTTCTCATTAGTGGCTGAACTACAAACTATCCAGATCTATGTTCCCAAACCAGCCTGTTGTTAAAAGAGCCAATGTGAACCTAAATTATTTGATCTTACTGGCTTATTTAGGTAATTTTCCTCCAAACAGCTTAGTGTGATACATCTGATCCTAGTTTCTATCATTTTCAAAACAACCTTCTAAGATACATTTGCCTGAAAGTTCTTCACGTTACCTTTTGTAATCAATTAATAAGTCCTGCAGTCTCTAGTTCATGAGAGCTACAGAAGCCCTTACAGGTAGTCCTCAACTTACAACCATACATTTAGTGACCATTTGAAGTTACAACGGCACTGAAAAAAGTGACTTACGAGTGATCCAAAACAGTTACGGTGTTGCCATGTTCACGTGATCAGAATTTGGAGGCTTGGCAATCCCATGTTATTTTTCAACACTATCGTAAAAGGTTTTTTTTTTCCATTTGATTTCTAGAGGGTTTTTTTTTTCTAAATTTAAATCCATGGATCAAAATCAATCTGTGCCAATTGAATGGAACTCTATATAGATTGGGGAGGGGGGAAAAATCTAGGTGGTTGCTAAGAGTAAAAAAACGACTTGATAATCTGCCTTTCTGCAAGCCTGCCTACCTGTCTGTCTATCTGCCCACCTGCTTGTCTGTTGGTCTACTCCCTGCCTACCTACCTATATACCTACCTACCCACCTATTGACTATGTGCCTGCCTGCTTGCTTACCTGTCTGTCTACCTATAAACCTGTGTTCCTACCTACCTACCTGCCTATCTGTCTGCTACCTACCTCTCTGCCTGTCTGTCAGCCTGCCTGTCTATCTATCTACCTGCCCATCTACCTGCCTGTCTGAGTGCCTGACTACTTGCTTACCTGTTTGCCTGCCTGCCTGCCTATCTATGTGCCTACTTGCCTGTCTGTCTGTGTGCCTGTCTGTCTGCCTACCTACCTATCTGTCTGCCTGCCTGTCCCCGTTCCCTGTGTCTAGATTAGGTCCTGGAATTTTGGCCATAGACTTTATCTTTTCCTGCAATACCTTTGTGGTCAATTTCACTTCCCTTAATATTGCAGCCTCCCAGCTCCAGAAAGCATTCACATGATAATTCTCGCTGCACCTAGAGAAACTGGAACATACATTTATTTATTTATTTATTTGTTTGTTTGTTTGTTTGTTTATTTACTTATTTATTTAATCAAATTTCTATGCCACCCCTCTCCTAAGACTCGGGGCGGCTCACAACAACAAAACAGCTACATATAAAAATTTAATAATAATGATCAACATCCAAACAAAGAACCATACATACAACATGCAAACACAATCAAATACACAATCAACGATGGAAGCACATTCCTATTTATTTATTTATTTATTTATTTATTTATTTATTTATTTATTTATTTATTTATTTATTTATTTATTTATTTATTTATTTATTTATTTATTTATTTATTTATTTATTTATTTATTTATTTATTTATTTAAAAGATGTTTTGAACCAAGCAAGATTGAAAGAAAATTCCCTACAGGTTGGATGCCTGGATTGCAGCCACTTTACAGCAGTGTCCTTTCAATCACCTTCTTCAATGGCTTCCCATTTTTTTCACCAGATACATAGGGAGATGGGGGGGGGGGGGAATCAGTTCTTCTATGTCCCAGTTCTAAAGAGATCCAGAGCATCACAGACACATTTGCTTAATCTCTCCCCTTCTCTGTTTTTCAGGTGAACACGCTTCCCCCTTCCCTACCCTCCTTTGAGACCCTCCTATTTGAACAGCTTGGTTATTGATGTACAAATCCGGCTGTTGAAAAAGCAGCTTATAGAGAACTAATCTGTTGGCATTCTCAGCAGAGGCTTCAGCCAAAGTGTACATAAACAGGCCAACATAGGTGACCGTTTCATGGGCCTTTTGGAAATCACTGGAGTGATTTCTGCAAAGATTAATGGAGCAAGTGAGGAACAGCAAGGCCTTTCTCCGAAACAGTTTTATGGAAATCAAACTGGCTTGCAAAAATCCACATGATTATTAGACAGCTCCGATCTAGTGGACCATTCAAACTGGCCAAAAATGTTCTCTTCAGCGAAGGGAACATTAGATACCAATGGAGTTACTTGTACCTCTACCTCTCTGGTCACTACAATAGAAAAAAGATGTTGAGACTCGGGAAAGAGTGCAGAGAAGAGCAACAAAAATGATTATGGGACTGGAAACTAAAACATACAAAGAACAGTTGCAGGAATTGAGCACGACTAGTTTAATGAAAATAAGGACTAGGGGTGACATGATAGCAGGGTTCCAATATTTGAGGGGGTCCTACAAAGATGAGGGGGTCAAACTATTTTCCAAAGCACCAAAAGGCAAGACAAGAAACAATGAATGGAAACAAACCAAGGAGAGAAGCGATCTAGAACTAAGGAGAAATGTCCTAACAGTGAGAGCAATCAACCAATGGAACTTGCCTTCAGACGTTGTGGGTGCTTCAGCACTGGAGGCTTTCAAAAAGAGACAGGACAACCATTTGTCTGAAATGGTGTAGGATTTCCTGCTAGAGTAGAGGGTTAGACTAGATCAGGGGTTCTCAACCTTGGCAACTTTAAGACTTGTGGACTTCAACTCCCAGAATTCCTCAGCCAGCAAAGCTGGCTGAGGAATTCTGGGAGTTGAAGTCCACAAGTCTTAAAGTTACCAAGGTTGAGAACCCCTGGACTAGATAGAAGACCTCAAGGTCCCTTCCAACTCTATTATTCTAGATTCTCTGTTCTTACAAAGAAAGACATTTCCTAAGGAACAAGACAATTCATTGTCTAATCTTGCCTTCAGATATTCATGTTTGGTCATCTGTTGGAATATACCTGTCTCCCTATGAGATTTTACAAACAGTATTCATAGATGCCTGGGTAGCTAAGTGAGGAAAGTGGGAGGCCAAAGAATAGAGTCTGGGGTGCTGGGGTGCTGTGGGGGTGGCCAAAAGAGGCCCTGGAAGGGCTTGGGTAGGCTGTGTATGATTTAGAGCAGCGGTTCTCAACCTGTGGGTCGCGACCCCATTTGGGGTCGAACGACCATTTCACGGGGGTCCCCAAACACTGCAGTCCACCATTTTTTTTGGTGTCGTCCATTTTTTTTTGGTCCGCCATTTTTTTCCCCTTTGCGATGCGGGCCATCGCGCCGCGCATGCGCGATGCGGGCCGTCGCGCCACGCATGCGTGATGCGGGCCGTCGCGCCGCGCATGCGCGATGCGGGCTGTCGCGCCGCGCATGCGCGATGCGGGCCGTCGCGCCGCGCATGCGCGATGCGGGCCGTCGCGCCGCGCATGCGCGATGCGGGCCGTCGCGCCGCGCATGCGCGATGTGGGCCGGCGTTGAGCCCCGAAAAAGGTTGAGAACCGCTGATTTAGAGGAGGTCAGGAGAGGGCTTCAGAGTCCCAGTACAGGCTGAATGCAAACACAGAAAAGCTGAAGGGTAGATGGTGATGATGATGATGATAATATTAATAATAATAAAGTTGGAAGGGATCTTGGAGGTCATCTAGTCCAACCCCCTGCTCAGGCAAGAAACCCTATACCATTTCAGACAAATGGCTATCCAGTCTCTTCTTAAAAATGTCCAGTGTTAGAGTATTCACAGCTTCTGGAGGCAGGTTGTTCCACTGATTAGTTGTTCTTACTGTCAGGAAATTTCTCCTTAGTTCCAGGTTGCTTCTCTCCTTGGTTAGTTTCCATCCGTTGCTTCTCGTCCTGCCTTCAGGTGCTTTGGAGAATAGCTTGACTCCCTCTTCTTTGGGGCAGCCCCTGAGATATTGGAAGCCTGCTATCATGTCCCCCCTTGTCCTTCTCTTCATTAAACTAGACATACCCAATTCCAGCAACCGTTCCTTGTATGTTTTAGCCTTCAGTCCCATAATCATCTTTGTTGCTCTTCTCTGTACTCTTTCTAGAGCCTCAGATGTTGTGGTGTGGTATGGTACAAACACAAGAAGGCCACAGGAGACTGATCACTTGCAACCTTCCCTGTTGTCTTCCCCATTGATTTTGCTTGTGGGAAGCCAGCAGGAAAGATCACAAATGGTGATCACGAGATCCTGGGGTGTGCAACTGTCATAATTGCCAAGCATCAGAATCATGATCAAGTGACCACAGGATGCTGCTACAGCCAAAACATGCAGGACTGGTTGTAAGTACCACTTATTCAGCACCATCAGAACTTTGAATGGTCACTGAATGAGTGGTTGTAAACTAAAGACTATATCTTTCTGGAACAAGAGGGAGAACTCATCTCTGCAAAGAAAGATCTACTTGAATATGGCTATCCTGTTTCTACTTAGTCTCTACTTGATTCTTTTTTTTTTATTTTTTTTATTAAAACAATCGACATTAAACATAAGATCATATTAAGAAGCAATCATCATAAAACCTGAAATGCAACACTAAGTATTAATCTTTGTAAACGTCTGACTTGGTAAACATTCTTCACTCCTCACGTCAAGCCTCAACTATACGCCTGTTACATTTTATTTGATTGGTGTTTCTCTTGTCTATAGTCTACCCACTGTTTCCAGTCTATCACATATTGTTCGTTCGAACGATCCTTCAAATATGCCAAAATTTTTCTCCATTTCTGCCAAATGTATTACTTTCAGAGTCCAAACTTCAATAGGTGGTGTTTCTGGCTTCTTCCAGTATTGTCCCACCTGCAGTCTAGCTGCTGTGACCAAATTCAGAATTAAATTCGTCTCAGTAGTCGTGCAATCTTTTATGAACCCTAACAAAAGATCCTGAGGTAGAGATTCAATAACCTGAGGTAGAAGTTCAATACGCTTTTTCAATATTAAAGCTATCAACATTAAACATAAGATCATATTAAGAAGCAATCATCATGAAACATAAAAATACAACATTAGGTATTAGTCTTTGTAAACGTCTGATTTGGTAAACATTCTTCACTCCTCACGTCCAGTCTCAACTATACGCCAGATACATTTTATTTGATTGGTGTTTCTCTTGTATATAGTCTCTACTTGATTCTTGATGTTTAACAGAATCTTCTAGTCCAACCCTCTGCTGAGGCAGGAAACCCTATACCATTTCAGACAAATGCTTGTCCAATCTCTTCGTAAAAGCCTCCAGTGATGGAGCATCCACAAACTTCTGGAGGCAAGCCGTTCCACTGATTAATTGCAGCCACTGTCAGGAAATTTCTCCCTAGTTCCAGGTTGCTTCTCTCCTTGATTAGTTTCCATCCGTTGCTTCTTGTCCTGCCTTCAGGTGCTTTGGAGAATAGCTTGACTCCCTCTTCTTTGGGGCAGCCCCTCAAACGTTGGACACTGCTATCCTGTCACCCCTAGTCCTTATTTTCTTTAAACTAGACATACCCAGTTTCTGCAACTGTTATTCATATGTTTTAGCCTCCAGCCCCGTAATCATCTTTGTTGCTCTTCTTACAAAGTGACAGTGAATTGTGGCAAAAGCAGGGTTCCATGTTAGAAAAATCCCAACGTACAACAGAGTGTAGGCTTGTGGGATCCATGCACAGGCTCAAAGCCTTGAATTTGGGACCAAATCTTGCTCCTGCTATTCTGTGCCAGATTCTCCTTGGAACCAACAAGCAAATAAAAATTACTGTCTGAAAAACAGGAGAAGCCTCACCAAACACTTCACTAATGCTGCTAAGTATATTAATCACTGGACAGATATGGATTTTTCTTTTCAGTGACAAGTTGCTAGTGCAGGAATGGCAAGAAGTGTGACATATGTTGCTCAATGCCGGGAGAAAGGCGAGGAGCCAGCTTAGGGAAAACACACAATGGAAACTGATTTTCCATATTGATACCATCTGCAAGCATTGTAGCTCTTAGTTCTACAGATTAAAGGAAGAGATTTGTTTACTTACAGCACACTCAAATATGTTCAGTCTCTCGCTCAAACACTTCAGCTGGCAAAGAGGCAGAAAAAATAAATAGCCTCCTTCAAGCTACTAAAGCTAGTATCTCTATCCTTCCTCTTCCAGTTCAACAGCTATCCGTCACATTTCAAACCATTATTAGCCACAATAAATATACCCTTGCTGCTACCATTGTTAGGGGGTGTGATGGCTCAGTGGTTAAAGACACGGGGCTTGTCAGCTGACAGCCCAGGTTTGAGACCCAAGAGCCACTTCACAGGGCGAGTGCCCGTTCCTTGCTCCAGCTCCTGCCACCTAGCAGTTTGAAAGCATGCAAATGTGAGTAGGTAAATAGGTACCACTTTGGTGAGAAGGTAAAAGCATTCTGTGGGTCTTTGCTGTATAGTCTGTATGGAAACTGTCTTCGGACAACGTTGGCTCCCTCGGGCAAGAAACAGAGATGAGCACCGCACCCTAGAGCAGGGGTTCCCAACCTCCGGTCTGTGGACCAGTACTGGGCCGTGGCATGCCAGTAACCGGTCCACACAAACAAGCAAAGCCGCATCCACAAGATGCAGGCAGCACACTAAACCACACCCGCTCCGGTCTGCAGAAAAACCTCTCTCCACAGAACAGGTCCCTGGTGCCCAAAAGGTTGGAGACCTCTGCCCTAGAATTAGACATGACTGACAGGGGGGAAACCTTTATCTTTTTACTACCATTATTAGTGACAATAAACACATTTTCACTGTTATGGGGGGAAGCGTTGAAAGAGGTACAAGAAGAATTCTGGAACCTGTGATGCTCCTTTGCATTGGTAGTGTGGATTTACTGCTTTAAGAAAGAAATCTGAGTTAGTCGTGCATTACAGGTAGTTCTCGACTTACAATCCCTTGTTTAGTGACCATCTGAAGTTACTATGAATGAATGTTTTTCATACATGTAACCATTGCAGCACTGCCATGGTCATGTCATCAAAATTCAGTAACTGGCATGTATTTATGACAGTCGCCGTGTCCCGGGATCATGTGATCACCTTTTGCAACCTTCTGACAAGCAAAGTCAACGGGGAAGCCAGAATCACTTAGCAACCATGTTACTAACTTAACCACTGCAGTGATTCACTTAACCACAGTGGCAAGAAAGGTCGTAAAATAGGGCAAACTCACTTAACAACTGTCTCATTTAGCAATGGGAAATTTGGGGTTCACCTAGGATGGCACGTCAAGGACTATCTATAACATGCAGCGAGATGCAGTTTCATTGATCGGTCTTGGAGAGGATGTACCCTCTGCTTAGAGTTAAATATTCTCAATCCTTGCCGTTCTGGGAACGAGAATCTTGGAGAAAAAACAGGGAAATCAAGGTCCAGCAGAAGTAGAGGGTTGTTGTTTTTGATTTGTTTTGGGTCTGATTCTTCACAACCCCATGGATCACAGCATTATTATTATTATTATTATTATTATTATTATTATTATTATTATTATTATTATTATTATTGTTATTGTTATTGTTATTGTTATTTATTCGATTTCTATGCCGCCCTATTCCAAAAACTCAGGGCGGCTTACAACATAAATACTAACATATAGAAATCTGAATACATTATAAAACCTTATAAAATCTTAAATACATTATAAAACCCCTAGATTAAAAACCAGTCATCCAAAAACAAACTTACAACAAACATACACTGCCTGGGGCAAGGTGTTAACTGCCCCAGGCCTGTTGGCAAAGATGTGTCTTCAATAGTTTGCGGAAGGTGGAGAGGGTGGAGGCAATATGGATCTCTGGGGGGAGTTGATTCCAGAGGGCCGGGGCCGCAACAGAGAAGGCTCTTCCCCTAGGCCCCGCCAGGCGACACTGTCTGGCTGACGGGACCTGGAGAAGGCCGACTCTGTGGGCCCTAACCGGACGCTGGGTTTCATGGGGCAGCAGACGGTCCCATAAGTAACCTGGTCCAATGCCATGTAGGGCTTTATGGGTCATAACCAACACTTTGAATTGCGTTCGGAGTTAATGCAGCTCGCGGAGTGATGCCGAAATGTGGGCATTTCTGGGTAGGCCCAATACTGCTCGCGCGGCTGCATTCTGCATTACCTGAAGTCTCCGAACGTTTTTCAAAGGTAGCCCCATGTAGAGAGCATTGCAGTAGTCGAGCCTCGAGGTGATAAGGGCATGAGTGACTGTGAGAAGAGACTCCCGGTCCAAATAGGGCCGCAGCTGGTGCACCAGGCGAACCTGGGCAAATGTCCTCCTCGCCACAGCCGACAGATGATGTTCCAGATTTAGCTGTGGATCGAGGAGGACACCCAAGTTGCGGACCTTCTCTGAGGGGGTCAAAAACTCCCCCCCCAGGCTGATGGACGGACAGATTGAAGTCTTTGGGAGGCAAAACCCACAGTCACTCCGTCTTGTCAGGGTTGAGTTTAAGCTTGTTAGCACCCATCCAAACCCTAACAACATGCCAGGCTCCCCTGTCCTTTTTATAATGTTTTGCATTGTGATCTAGGGATCTGTATCTCTGAAGTGGATCTCAAGCTGCAGTTAAAATCCAGCTTAGTTTGGACTGCTTTAGATCAGAGGTCCCCAACCTTTGGGGCACCAGGGACCGGTTACGTGGAGAGAGGTTTTTCCACAGACCGGAGGAGCCATGGGTTTGTGTGCTGCCTGCATCCCGCGGATGGGGCTTCGCTTGTTTGTGTGGAGCGGTTGCTGACATGCTGCGGCCGGTACTGGTCCACGGACTGGGGGTTGGGGACTCCTGCTTTAGATGACACTTTTATTGATTTGGATAAGATCCTGCTGAGTTCAGAATTTGTAGGAAAGAAATGCACCGTCTTCCTCTAGCGAAACTTGCAACTAATGCTGGATATTAGCTTTGGTTTCTAAGTGTCATTGCCAGCTTCGTTGGAAGTTTATTGCACAGTTAGTACCAGACGCCAATAATTGCTTAGATGGTCTGTTGTTTCTCAGGCAAACAGTATCTGGTTAACTTTTATTGGAAACAAAATGTGAGATTAGATCAGGAATTGGAAGACTTGGACGATTTAATTTGGCTTTCTACTAGAACCCAAAGGTCTACCAACCCAACCCTGTTACAAAAGAAAACACAATTAAACATTTGTGACTTTAGCAACTTGTTTTGGATGTTGATGTTGATGTTGATGATGATGATGATGTTAGTCATTCAGTCACATCTGACTCTTCGTGATTCTCTGGGCCAGGTCTCTGCACATCTTCTGATCTTGCACTACTTCTTGCACTATGCTCTGGCTGGTGTCATTTGATGGTGTCCAGCCATCATATTTTTGTCTGGTTTGTTGCCCTCCAGTACTTGCTTGTTGGTCCCCTTTCCTGTCCAGGAAGTCGATTTTCTTCCTGTCTCACTTATTTAAGGATAAGATTTTGTTTTGGATTGAAGACTGAAGATTTTGTTTTGAATAATCTATTCCCTATTTTCTTGGTTTAATGCCTCCCTGATTCTGAAGCAGGTCCTGTAATTTGGTAGGTCATCTCCTGATGCAACCAATTTTAAAAGGCAGAGAAGTTCAGGAGATTTCTTTCTTTCTTTTTCTTGCAGCATCCCATAAATATGAGAAGGGGGTCTGTCTCAGTGCTAAAACCAATTGTGCACTCTTAATGGAGAAATGGGCCACTGGAAGTGCCATCAGGCCAGCCTAAGGGAGGCATGAAAATAAAGAAAATGGTGAGTAAAAGAAATCTATTCCACCACCCTAGAAGTTCATCCTAGAAGAAGAGTGGAATTTTTCTCTTAATTCATCAGCCGCACCCAGTGTGATACTCCCCCATTGGTGCCCTCTTCGTGGACCCTTTAACTCACATTGTGCATTCTCCTTTTCCTCAAACCAGAAACCCAGTTTTAATCCACGGAGATTGAAGTCCCGTGTTTTTGCCTGGAATGAGCGCTACAATCCAGCATATTAACTTTCCTTGATAGTGGCAGAGTTGCTCCACTGCTCCAAGTTTATTGTGGATTGTTGCATGAACCTGTACAATTGATAATTGAAACAAAGCATGGCTGAGGACCTCAACTAATGTTATTCAGAGAAGAGATGGGAGTCACCGTTTATGTCAACAGTGCAATCCCATCAACATCATCATTTGTGGTGGTGCTTTGGTTAGAATGTGGTATTGCATGCTAACTCTGCCCACAACCAGGAGTTCGATCCTAACCAGCTCAAGGTTGACTCAGCCTTCCATCTTTCCAAGCTTGGTAAAATGAGGACCCAGATTGTTGGGGGCAAATATGTTGGCATTGTAAACTACTTAGAGAGGGTTATAAACCACTATGGAGCAGTATATAAATCTAAGTCCTATTGCTATTGCTATCCAGCTCAAACTGTGGTGGAAAACATTTTCAGTTATTTGAATGCCTCTCCTGAGTAATATTTTGTTCCTTGTAAATGCATATGAATTGCTATTATATAAATAGTCCTTTAGCTACACCTAATTGTACACAGTTGTTTGCTCAATATTTAGGAAGCCAACGAGCCATGCTTTTACAGACATTCCTGGATTTTAAAAAAATATTGTTTATTCCAAAGAGTTGACTGTTCCCAAATTTGGTCAATTTATTTATTTCTTTTCCCTGGCCATCACTGGAAATAAATCTGTTTAACTTAATGCGCTACTTTGCTAAACCTGGATCTTGTAATTTGCTCTTCACTTACAGAGTTCTGCAGTGGTTAAGACAGAGAAATTAATTGAGGAAGAGAAAAATTAACTAAGGATTATTTTATAAAGACATATTATGAGCACGTATCATATGAAATTTTATCTGTATCCTTTACATATTTACTAGGAAGCAACGTTTACTGAACTTACTATGACCTGCTTCTAAGTAGACATCCATAAGATTGCATTTCACAATATAGACATTTCTAATGGTGAATGATAATCACATAGTACTTTTCCCTGTCATTTTTCCAAAACTGAGTTTTATTATTATGAACACATTCTATTTGAGATCAAATTTCAGTTTGACCTATAGTTTATCCTTTTAAGATCATGGTTACACATAAGCTAATAAGGAAGTAGTCCATTTATAATAAAGTATCAGTAAGTAGAAATTAAATGTCACCTTCTGATGAATATGTTCATCCTATTGTATGGCTCAACAAGCAGATCATATGTCTTGCATACAGAAATTTGTTATTGTTCAGTCACTAAGTCGTGTCCAACTCTTTGCAACCTCAAGGACCATAGCACACCAGGCCCTCCTGTCCTCCACTTTCTCCAGCGTTTTCCCAAATTCACGTTCATAATTAAAAGATGTCCATGCTATTAAATAATTTGGAAAACCGTTGTCAAACATAGTGAACATCTCTGGATTAGCCTTTTAGATGAATGATCCAACAGGAGAAAAATTGATGTGCAAAAAACCTAATTTTCTGCTGCCCTAGTGAATATCCGATATTTTACAGTCCAGGTCCAAGTAAATAAGCTGATCTCTTTAGTCCAGTGGTGGGATTCAGCTGGTTCGCACCACTTCGGCAGAGAATGGACTTCCAGAAGTGGCATCCATACAGAGAACCAGTTGTTCACATATTTGAATCCCACCACTGCTTGAGTCCCAGTGGGTGCTACATAACCTGTATTGTTGAAAATGATCATTTAGCACAGTGTTTTTTCAATCTTGGCCACAGTTAGATGTATGCACTTCAACTCCTGTGTTGGTTGAGGAATTTTGGGAGTTGAAGTCCACATATCTTAAAGTTGCCCAGCTTGAGAAAGCAATCTGATACATTTCAGTTCCCTGCTTCCTGGTAGGATGTTAAAAACAAACAAAGAAAGTAAGCTTAAGAAATTAAACATTGAAAGTATAGTACCATCCTCATGGGAAAGATTTATATTGCAAGTCTGTTTTGTATAAATTAAAAACAGACCATCAAACATCCATAACACTTCCTTTTCCACTTCTACTATTTATCATGTTCGAGGACGGCAATAAGATTTGTAGACTGCTAGAGGTACACCATTGAAACTCAAATATTTTGGCCACCTAATGAGAAGGAAGGACTTACTGGAGAAGAGCCTGATGCTGGGAAAGATGGAGGGCAATAGAAGAAGGGGACGACAGAGAATGAGGTGGCTGGATGGAGTCACTGAAGCAGTAGGCGTGAGCTTAAATGGACTCCAGAAGATGGTAGAGGACAGGAAGGCCTGGAGGGACGTTGTCCATGGGGTCGCGATGGGTCGGACACGACTTCACAACTAACAACAAAAGAGGTACACCATATATATATATATGGGTTGCAGTCATTTTT